>CCYA01000254.1:1044547-1056466 GCA_900000165.1 Ceraceosorus bombacis
CCTGCTTAAATGCGGTATGGCATGGCCCTCTCCTGCTTTCGCATCTGGATTCAACGGTACAGTACACACCTCGCAAAATAGGCCGGCTGGCGTCAAGACCGCTCAATGCGCATGACTCTTTGCGACTCTTTGATACCCGTGTGACTGCCGCGTGTGCCAAGACCGCTGGTATCAGAGTATGTGACGGTACAACCAGAGGGCCCAAGTGGTTCCTCCGGCCGCCATCCAGCTCAGCAGCGAGACATGAAAGCGTCACCACATCTCGACTGTGCGGTCCCGAAACACTGCGGAAAGCACACCCACTCCCTCAGCGCGTCTCATGATGGACGCCAAGCATCATGGGTGTGAATGTGCGCGTTGCCTCTTGTTTGCGAAGTTTCGTGAGCGCAGGCGTTACCCCTAAGTCGCATGCGGCGGAGCGTGCCACCGTATGCCTGTCAAACTCGGCAAGATGGCTGGCTTCGCAAATTTGAAGCATTCTTACAGCGTCGAGCTAAGCTCCGTGAGGGTGACATACATGAGCTCGAAGCACTCTCAGGGTTCACGACACTATTGTGAAGGATCTATCGAGCGCCGGACGCCTATGAGCATGGCTATGCGACCAGAGCATGGCGAAGCGCACGTGAAGCGGCCTTGAGAACGACAAAGCGGCTACGGTCGCTCCCAAGAGACCTACACATCAATGACGTCCACAGACGCCAAGGAGTCAGCCGGCGCTCCACCAACGAAGGGCAAGAATAATCCATAATGAGGCTCTGTGCACTCACCTTTCTGAGTTCTGGATTTGCGTAGTATGTACCCTGACCCTTTCTGCTGACTTTCTTGATCCAACCAGGAGGCAAAGGCGGACTCTCCTCTCTATCCGCGAGCGCAGACGCCGCCGACGCTGCCGACTTTTTCTTTGGCTTCGCTATTGGTGTGGAAGTCGATGGCGAGCCCGAAATATCTGAGGCTGCGCTTTTCCTAGCTTTCTTTGCTGCCGGAGTGCCGCTTGCGGATGTGTGTCCAGCGCCTTTCGATGAGCTGCGAGCACCTTCAGCATCCGTTGTGCTTGATTTTCTGCCGCTAGGTCGACCGCGCTTGCGCTTCTCGACAGACCCGTTGCCCTCGCCGTTTGACTCCGAATTGGCCTCTTCATCGTCATCAGCTGCGCGACCGAGATTCCACTCGTTCTTGATGTAATTGCGCAACAGGATGCGGGCCGTTTCCTCGCATTCTCGCACGGCTTGGTCTCGATCCATTTTTGGTGTTTCTGCCGCAACCGTCTTAAGATGACCAGGCAAGAGTCCTGCCAAACTCAACGAGACCTGATCGAGCACACACGACAGGGTCAGGGCTGCACAATGAATCCGCGTGCTCGCTTCAAGACGGAGCACTCACAGTGTACGGGGCCGTCGCCTCCCGCGATGGCGCTTGAAGAGGCACCTCCCGCTGCTCCAAAACCTTGCGGGGATGAGGCTCGGAGGGCGCATAGCTCGTCCACAGGCGGCCCGCGATCTGGCTGAGTGGGCATTCAACCTCGATGCTGCCTTGATTCACGCGTTGCAAGGTGAAGCCCTCTGGAAGAATACCAGACGGCGGAAGCTAGGCGCAGCGGGCAGAATGGCGGCGTTGAGCTCTCGAAGCGGGAGGATTTCGCCACTAGCTGGCTCTGACGACTCACTTTGGATGGAAGCTCGACGAGGAAAGGTCGAACGGGTATGACGTACGTACTCCGTGCCACAGGGCCCAGTGTTGACGTCGGCGCCATGTGACTCTCGAGTTGAAGCTTCTTTGCTTCCTCCTCTTCCATGACCTGGTACAGGTCGCCGGCGATACGATATTCTGTAGGCTCCTCCCCTGCGTCGTCAGCTGCAGCTGAGTTATCCCGAATGCCTTGCGCCGCTGCTCTTTCCTCTTCTTCGGCCGCTGCGTTCACCTCTGCTGCCGAGAGCTTCACCTTCTTTTTCCCGGGCGTGAAAATGGCTTTGATGCGCATCACGAATGGGACATTGACATTTGAGGACACACCTGGCATCTTCTCATTGGGACCCATGTCGTGTAGCAGCTTCTTGATCTGTGCCGCGCTCAAGTTCAGGCGTACCGTGTCGCCTACCCAGATCCTCTCGGGCCCAAAAAGAACACCTTGATAGTAGAGGTTGTTGTCCACTTCTGGAACAGACTGGTGTGGTGCGGTAGGAACATCACCGCCAGGCGCAGCATCGCCAGCACCGGCAGCTGGACTACCGCCTTCTCCGTTCTGGTTCGCTCCATTCTGAGCCCCACTCCGCTCTTTCGAAGTGTCAGGTACATTTGAGACACGGTGCGTTGTCGGCGCAGGAAATCCCCAAGAATCTCGTTTGAAGCTGTCCGTAGGGGTGAATGTAGAACGAATGAGAGACGCGATTCGCAGCCCGTGAGCAAATGCCGAGACAATGGTAACGAAGTTTGGTCTAGTCTCAATTGTTGCCGGCATGGCATTTGGATCTGGAAGGGGCCACAACCGATGACAAAGCAAAGGTGAGCAGCCACATCGCGAGCGCACAGGTCTTGGGAACTACACGAGCATCTCGCTGACAGGACGTTCAGCTCACCTGGGAAGAGATGAAGGGGAGGCGGCAATTCGTCCTCGAGCCACGGAAGCTCTGCAGGGTCGACCTTCAACCATTGCGTGAGCTCTCCCACGACATTGAATGCTAACAAAGGTATCAGGTCTTCCTCTTTCACTCTTGCCTGTGTTGAACAGAGGTTGGAGTGCTTGCGTTAGCTACAGAGCGCGCTCGAACTCGACACACTCTACCTTACAAACTCATTAGTCCCAAGGACCTTGACTAGGTAGGCTGGAGCATGAGACACTCTACCCGTGAGATCGAAGCTGCCCGGAACTTCACCGACATCGGGAGCCACGTTCACGTCAAAGTCCTTCCTGTCGATAGTGACGATAAGATGAGTTACGCGGGTTGTGGGGTCCTTATTGGGTGCCTCGACGGGTTCGGGTAAGGCGGCCCAACACATTTCGCCAGCTCTGAAGCCTTCTCTTTGACCTCGTTGAGGGGTCCCGCGGGCCAGCTCAGCCTCGCGCTCTGGAGCGGAATGGATAGGTACGCCGGGGAGGTGATCGCGTTTGACAAGGCGGCGAGTACGAATGTAAGCTTCGTTTGGCTTGGGTGCACCGACCTGGAGGTGCGAGGGTATTGGCACAGACGTCAGCTCTGCTCTAGCTAAGGAGGGCCGTGATGAGGCAGCAGACGTACACTTTGCCTCTTGCCCGTTGCGCCTTTTCGATCATTGCCTTTCGAGGTCCGAGGTGCGGCAGCTTTCGTCGCCTTGGGCCCTTTGGGCATGTAGCTGGCAGAGGTCTTGGGCTCGGTACCTTTGCTCTTGCAGTATTTGCACGAGCAATTTCGCGGATCCATGGTAGGATCCAGCAAGAGGAGGATGAAGTGTGCGTGGCTCTCTACGGCGCTGCGGAAACGATGCGCTTTTGAGCCGAACAAGTACGGATCCGTACGCGGGCTGACCTGCAGACCCTTGCGCTGCTCTGTCATCTCGTAGTGCTTAGGAAAGCGCCCGATGAACCACTTTGTGCCCTGCGGTGGTTCTGTGCCAGGAAGATTGAAGTCTGTAGATCAGGCGCAGCACGTACACACAAATCGCCAATGCTGTCTGATGATCTGGCCAACGCCTACTCACTGGCCGGTAGACCAAACTCCTGAGCTAAAAAGCTGCCGATCTTGCTTCCCCAGTCTCTTTCCCCAGTTGCTCGATCTCCCCAGCCTGAAAGCAGCGGCAATTTCAGGGAGCAAACGTCAGTCGTGCTCGCGCAGCTGTCGCACTACGTGTCCATAAGCATGCCACGCCGCCCATTCGTGAATACTGACTGTGGTAGTAATTAACTTCCGAATCTGTCGCCTTGGGAAGGGCCGTGTTTGGCGGACCATACTCAGGATCTCCATCGGATCTAGGAAAGACGATCTCTCCATTGGGTCTGAAGATGTTCTGGTCGCTAGCAACGTCGGCTCTGTCGAGCAATGGTCCAGGCGCAGTCGCGCCGCGCTTCGCACTTCCGGCTGTGGCTGGCACATTCGACGAGGCTGCGCTGGTAGTAACTTCAGAGACGCCTGTTACCGTGCGGGCAGAGTGACCTGGACTCGCAGCTGCACCGGATGCTGACGGGCGCGTTGATGCCTCTGTAGACGCGGTTTGAGCCTGGGCAGGCGAATCCCAGGGCGCAGAGGTGCTAGCTTGACCTGCATTGGTATCAGTCGACATTGTTGCTGACTCAACTAGCGAAGGAGGTTGGACCGATGTCTACTTGCGAAAGAGCTTACTGCAAGGTTGTGGTGGGACGGGAGAAGTGGTCGACCAGTCTGCATGAGATCTTACGGGTACCGCACAGGTGCTTCGACTGGTGCGACTGTTGTACGCGCGACTCACAGCAATGCGGCAGGGAGCCAGCGCCGCGGCCGTAATGTGAAGCACTCCGCGTGACTCGTCTCGACGACCGCTGCTGCTGCTGGCTTTCGCGCGGGGCTGCTGTGGCGATGTCTCAGTCAGAGTGCTGGTAGATGTTCGATGTGATGCAGGGGCGTGACACGGTCGATGCTCCATGGGGCTTGACTCATCCAGCCGCAGCCGCTGATGCTCTTGCTAAATGTATCGCGCTACAAATGTCACACGATGCTGGGATGGCGTACATGTATGCTGGTGGTTTTGAGACGGACCATGCAGTGCACCTGTAAACCGGTCGTCCGCGGACGATCGAGTCTTCACTACTCTGCTGCTGCTGCTGCGTTTGCGCGCTCAAGACATCGTGCACGACGCGTTCGGTGTCCGGTAGCTTATAACACGTGACCCTCAATGATTCGCCGCGGAGCTCCGCCAAAACGACGCGCGACGCGTTGCGTCAATTCGTGATTAAAGTTCGCGTCCAAGCGACTCGTATATCAATCACAATCGTGAACACTAGAGTCACGACCGCGCGATCGTGAATGAACGCGTTCAGGTTGCCAACTACTCGCCTCTCACAAATTGCCTCTTGTCGTCGTCATCTTGCACACCTTTGCAACGTTGTAGTCCTTCGCCTGCTTGATGGCTACACGGGCCACCTGCGGCCGGAGCTTTGCATCGCGGAAACAAAGCCAAACAGCATTATCGACTTGCTGAATAGCGCAAGCAACCACCACACACGACAATCTCTGCTTCTTCCTGCAAGCCATCATGGACTCGGAGAGCGACATCGAGCTGATGGAAGAGTACGACCTGGAGGCGACGTCTGAAGGCACCGGTTCGTCGGAAGCTGACTCGGAGATGGAACGGGGAGGTCGACGCGCTTTCCAGCTGAACAAAGACGCCCACCGCTCTGGAAGTGAAGAGCTAGAAGGTGATGAAGACGATGAGAGGGAGGCAGGAGATGAGCAGTATGCGGCATTGAGAGCAACGGTTGTAGATATCGTCTCTGCCATTGGAGGCCTGGAAGAGACCGACACGCCGGATGGCATTCGTCTGGTCTACATCGTTGGCGATGACGTCTTGCGTAAGTGCCTTTGCATTCGCAAGCAGCGCCCGCCCAGTGCACTTCTCACGCTGTGACGTCTTTACTTTCCATGGCTTTCTTATGTCGCTGGCCGCAGGCTGTCTTCGAGACTTGCGACAGCTCTGGCGTCAGGACGAAGACGATCCTTCGCGCCTAATTCCTCGAGTTTACGCCGAGCTCAATGTGCTGCAAGGGGGCCTGCTGCCACTACTGCTCAAGGCGGTCGAGCTCGGGGGACGAGGCATGAAAATTGCTTTGGCTTGCGGTGAGCTTTTGCGTGGCGCACGCTTGATCACGCCGGCAGTCGGATGGCGAGATGCTGATCTTGCGTAGGATGCCTCTGCGCAGTGGATCTGATCACAACTTTGACATGGCCTGTGGACGCAATGGCCGAATTGAGAGCGGCGAAGGAGCAAGACGAAGACGATCATCGCATAGCTGAGCTCTCAAAGATCATCATCTTGGAGCGCGCTTTGCAGCGCTACAAGGGTGACATACTCATCACACGCCTTGGCGAGTCTCATGGCTCGAAACGTGATGTGCTCTCCACGATCATGATGCACGTGCTCCTGCCAGCCCTTTCCAAGCCTCGTCCAAACCGCACTGACAGAGACACTGGCACGATCAGCATGTGCATGCACCTCTTCCGGAATCTGCTGGCTATCAGAGATCCCCAAGCTACAGCTTTGAGCAGTGCTGACGTCATCGCGGCTGCCAGAACCCAGAGCGACCTAATCGTATCTATGCACTCGGCACACATCCTGGACGCCATACTCACCATGGCTAGTGGAGCAGAAACGCGAGATCTCGAGCCTTGGAGTAGCGTTGCCGGGGAATGCATTTACCACATCTACTCGGGCTCTCGACCTGCAGCATTGGTCGGCGACCTTTCAGGCATTGCGCCCGAGTCGACTGAAGCTGGGGCTGCTGCCTCAGTACTGTCGCGGAGGCCCCCGCTCACCTCTCTCGACGTGAGCACAGCTCATAGCAGCTCATTGTGCACGGCCTCCCACTGACTCAGAAACCTGCTTCGATTGACAGAACAAATCTATGCGGCCATCTGCGCTTGCCTCTTCCTTGGATGGCGAGGCCCGTCAGAAGAAGTCGCAGTTGCTAGCAACCGCAAATACACGTCACTCTCGCTTTGGAACTGCGATCAACTTCACAGGCTCAGACGGCCAGCGAAGAGTATCACGACAGCAGAACGCGTTTCGCAAAACGGCTGACGAACTTATGACCGAGACGTTGCTGAAGTACAAGCGCAAAGTCCGTAGACGCAAGAATGCTAATGAGCAGGGAGCGCCGCGTCACAAGTCCGAGTGGACCAAGCATGCGAAAGCGGTTCTGCTCGTATGGACAGAAAAGTTCTTTAGAATGGGATTCGAGCGTAAGTGAAGTCGCGTTCTCCCGGGGCGGAGACAGCATGCAGCGATGACCGCTTACAATCCTGTCAACGTCTGCTTACACAGCGCTCACGCGTGCTGTGCTCAAGGACATTCGACGCGAAAGTGCCAAGGTCGGCAACATTGAAGAGGCGCGTGTCCGAGCCATGGAGATGTCCGTCTTCTTCTTGGATTACTTCTTGATGCAATACTCGGCAGAGGCGCTACGATCACGCGAACGTAAAGACCGCGAGAAGGGCATGCGAGCAGCAGACAAAGGCAAAGGCCGCGCTGTGGACACCGACGAGGATGCTCAGCAAGAAGAGGTCCACAATCACGAGGCGCAGACAGATGATGGAAAAGGTCACGCAGGAACTTGGGACTTCGGCCAAATCTCCTTTTGGCTTGAACACTGGTCTTTCAAGATGGCAACCTTGCGCGCCGAAAGCTCACTCGAGAAGCGTGAATGGCTGGAGTACGTGACTGCCGTCCAGCTTTGGACGTGCCTTTTACGTACGGTGGACGCCATGTCTCGAAGCTCGAGCGAGCATCAAAGAGACCTGGCCGAAGGTCTGCAAACGCAACTCTATTACGAGAGTAGCACGTTGGCGCTCAGCCAGACAATCATGCGGAGCTACAAATCCGCAAGAAGCTTTGCTTGTCTTGAAGCGACTGTTGCGTTTGCGTACACAATGCCGCGCATGCTGGAGCGCTACTCCTCCGACAAAGATAACCTCTACGTGAGGGCGAAATCGCGCGTGGCAAAGGCTAAAGCTCGTGCGGCACAAGGGGAAGCAGATGATCAGGAGGTCGCGGATTTGGAGAAGTCAGCGAAAGACCATGCTGAAGTCGTCTACAAAGAACGACGCTTCGAGTTTGACAAGTACCAGTCGCATATGTGCGCATCTGAAGTGGCAGCTGCCGCCGTTGACTATCTGAGCAGATGGCGCGACTTCGAAGCGCCACAGGAGCAGCTCTCGGCGGTCATCGGGGTGATCCACCGGATTGCCATTCGTGCGGCGAAGGTACAGCTTTTCTATCCATTCTTCCATCGTCAGACACTGCGGACTCTTTCAGAGGGGCCAATGCTGCCGGCTTTGGAGGGCAAAGCACCTAGTGCAGTCAAAGATGCTCGCAAGATGATCCAATACATCATGCACAAGTTTGACAAGCTCTCTGCAGAGGAGAAGCAGCACTACGAGATGGACAAGACGCCACCCAAGCCTGTGAAAGAGCGCAAGATGAAGCGAGAAATCGCCATCACACCTTCCCAGGGACATATCGAAGACATTCGAATCGCCGTATCCCTCCTACTTGAGCTGAACAAGATTCGCACCGTCAATTGGATTAGGGAAGGGTTGGAATTTGCAAGTTCTGAGCGCGCACAGATCATCCGGGATGCGGAAGCCGAAGATTATTCAACGGAGCAACCAACTCTCGAGACGCTAACTAAGTTTGCTGACTTCCGTGAGTAGTGGAGAGCGAAATACCTACGCTGCTTAAAGAGGTCGTTGAACGCAAGCAAGCATCACGTATTTCATCAGGCATGCAATACCCCAATGAAGACGTCGCGAATGACGCAACTTATCTGCCGGAAGCCAAAATGCTGTGTCGTCTCGTAGGTCTGTCCAGTGATGATGGCGAAATAGGAGGATGGCGCTGGTGGGTGCCTGCAAGCCTCTTGCCATCCGATCTAGATCAGGACGCCAACTACATCGACGAAGGAATTCGCTTCCGATTTGATACTGGAGGACTTCCCCTCCGATCGTTTGTCAAACTTGTGCCCAAGCCGCGCGCTCCTCGGCAAGCACGTGGCAATAGATCAGGGTTTTCAGATGAGGAGGGCTCGCATGACGATGCTAGAAGAGCGAGCAGCGTCATTGCGACAAGCGACGAAGAGGGCGGGGATGCGTCGACCTCAAGAAAGCACGCGATCCAGAAGTCTCGAGAGGCTGCCAGCGCTCGCAGACGCACTCGAGGCGGATCAGGTCAGCCTCGCAAGAAGAATAGACTACCTGCATGGACAAGGGGCGATTTCATCGAGGACTCGGACGAGGAAATGGAGGCGGTTGCGAGGCTCATCGCTCAGCGCGACGCTTCGAACGCTCAGTCGGGCAGCCTTGGCAACCATGCTTCCGATGCTGAAGAACATGGAACGGAGCAAGGTGGGACCATACGGCGAGTACGAAGCACCAACAGCGACATCGACGATGCGTCAGACAGCGATGAAGCTGGATCACCGCGGCGGCATCTTCACAGGCGCGACTCCTCAAATTCGAGCGGCCGTAGCAAGTCTGGCTCCACCCCAGCTACAAGCTCACCGGCTGCGGAAATATCTGGACTTGTCCGCAAATCAGGCAGTTCAAGTCAACACGGTGACAGATCCAGTGGATCGAATGCGAGGAATGGTAACGGTCTTTTCCTAGGGCCAGAGGAGAGCGATGTTGAAATGCAAGGCCAAGAGACGGACGAGGAGTCGGTGTCGGCGCTTCAAATGGGTAGCACTGCATCGCGCAAGACTGCCAGCAAGCGGGGAGCTTTGCTGGACAGCGAAGATGAACAGGCGGACAGCTCGCTCGAAAAAGCAACCGGAAGATTGTCGGTCTCGCCGATCAAGACGCAAGCTCATGCCAAACGTAGACGCGCTATCATCGAATCGGAGGATGACGAGTAGTGCTTTGAAAGCCGGCATGGCCGACCCCGAGACAAGTTGCACCATTTCTCATAC
Organism: Ceraceosorus bombacis; assembly: GCA_900000165.1. NCBI lineage: Eukaryota > Fungi > Basidiomycota > Exobasidiomycetes > Ceraceosorales > Ceraceosoraceae > Ceraceosorus > Ceraceosorus bombacis. The sequence goes on from CCYA01000254.1 coordinate 1,054,173, forward strand.
ATGGCTTTGACCCAGCGCTTGCCCATCATGCTGGTGCTAATGCGCTCTTTTCACCCTGACATGACTTTTTTGCAATGTGACATTCCACTTGATTTGATGTTTCAAGAGCGCGCCGATAAGAGATTGAGTACATGTGTAGTATGCCCTCGTGGATATAAGGTTTTCGGATGCCGAACGGCATTATTGTACCACGCCCACCCGAGCGGTGGATGCCCTGCATTCAGCGCTCCAGAGGATCGGCGTTCGCGGGTCTTCGAGCGCAGTAGAGATGGGCCCAGTATGCCGGTGGGGAGGTGCGTGAGATGAGAAGAGTGGGCAAAGTCGAGGGCCCAAGCGCATTGACGAATGTCCCACATTCAACACCTCTACTGCTTCTTGACAACATCCTTAGTAGGCGTGCCCCACACATTCTCCTCCACTACCTTCTTCGTCTCGCCGCCCGCGAGGAAAGCGAAGTAAATGCTACGGACGGCCGTGTCCAAGGGCAGGAACATACCTACCCGCTTTTGGTAGTCGGCATACGCAGGGTACTTGCCCGCTGACACGCTCTCCGAATAGATGGTGGAAGCGAAGAAGAGAATGTTCATCAGAAGAGGGGAGATTAGAGCGTACGTTGCAGTGTAGCGCAACACGCTCGTGGCAGGAGACGAAGGCAGGAATGTGAGGGGAACGTAGAGGTAAAGAATCCACCTGGAAAAAGGGGGGGGGTTCAAATGTGAAACGCGTCAAAAGGGTGGGTCACAACCCAGGGCAATGACTTGGGCTTTGCTCTGTATGCTCACCATGTCGTCTGTTCGCAGGCAAAGTTGGGATGTCTGGAGAAGGCCCAGAGACCCTTTGTGACGAAACCTCTTTGAGCATCTTGGGGTGTGTAAGGACCGCTCGTGATGCCCTTTGCTGCAGATACGGTACCATCCTGTGCAAGAGGACCTTTGCTTGCACTTGGCTTTACGAGACTGGACTTTCCATCTTTGCTAGCATTGAGCGACTTGCCGTACTTGTCCTTGCCCCGCTTGAAGTTTTGATACTCCCACTGCTGCTGGTCCGCAAAGAATTGAATGACCAGGTTCAGAACGAGGAGAGCGGCGATAGCCCAATCGCCTACACCGAGCGAGGAAGGAGGATTCGGCAGAGGGCTATTCTTGAATTTGCCGCTGGTGGCGGTGAGGATGAGGTAAGAGGGAGCGGCGGTCAAGGCCAGCAAGATGTTTTGAGCGATGGCGATGAATGTCAGGGTGAAGATCTCCCAAGCGACGCGAGACATGCTTGCCCTCAGCAAAGGCCACCTGTAATCCTCTTCTCCCTTCTTGAACATTCCTCTGCGGACGGCATTGAAGGTGAGACGAGCTGACCAGAGCACTTGCAATCCGAAGATTAACAACAAGCGGGGCTCGATCAGATCGAATGCCGAGACTGGCGCTGCGGACTTTTGGAAAAAGCTGGTGACCGGGGATGGAGGTTGGAGCCAGTGGCCGATGGCACGTTGAAATGTAAAGTGGAAAGTGTAGATCACTGCGTGTTCCAAGCCAGCAGCAAGGCAAGTAAGCGGTCAAGGCGAATCGCGTTACTTTCCTCATCCAACAACTGCCGTCTGCTGGACGGTGTGCTACCGACTGGCGAGAGCGACTCACCTGGCAAAAAGGTCCACAGACCGTCCACCTGACTGGCGTTGCCAGTGATTTCCTGCATGACGTAGCAGTAGGTGCTAAAAGCCGCGCAGATGACCACGGCCGAGTGCAGCGGGTCTGCCGTAGCGTACCATTTCGACTGAACGGCAGGAGAGAAGAAGGAGAGCGCAGAGGGAAAGTGCGCTGTGAAGGAGGACCAAAAGTTGGCGAGGGCTGGGATGGCCACTTCGTTGATGTCCAACGCTGGATGGGGCGGTGTGAGCACCATGTTGAATGCGTTCGCCTGCTGTGGTCGCTCAAGGCGGCGTTGAATGCGCGTGTGTGAGAAGCGTGGTTGTGGGTCAGGAGCCAATGAGGATGAGTCTCTCGACGACCATGAAAGTCTTTAGTGCGACACAACCTACAGCGAGCGCTCTTGGAGCATGGATGCTTTGCTTGCCAACATGGCCTCATCTTGGAGCCGCGCGTTAGTCACAGCCTGCAGCTACAGCTGTCGAGAGGAGAGCTTCCGATCATCGGCTGCATGCGAAGCATCGCCCACAATTCAGCGACTTTGCTGACCTGCATGGCTGCTACGCGTAACCTCTCTTGCCTGCTGCCTGTCATGGCGGTGCTGCTGCATGTGTGTGCAGCTCGTCGCGACTCGATGACGGTCAACCGCCGTCG
>CCYA01000254.1:1069671-1087998 GCA_900000165.1 Ceraceosorus bombacis
ACAGTACCAACAGCCAGCCACCGTAAGTCAGCTAGCTGACCAGCAGATTGCAACACGTGATGATTCTTGATTCAGGATTCTTGGTAGAATTCCGGAAATCTCTGAACGCGGCTCGAATCGAGGTTGAGGCATGGTGATGGAAGCACGAATCGCGTATGATATGGCTGCGAGTGATCTGAGTTGAGTGCTTGGGTGTTGAACTCGAGACTCACGAGCCTTCGCAACTTGATTGTGCGAATGAGGTGCAACAGCGTCAACGCGTCTAGCGGCAGCTAGAAGAGTGAGTCACGCCAAATGCCCGTGCGTAGAGCTGCTACTCTTGAGGACTCAGCTGATGAATGATGTTGGCCACACGGACACACACACACACTCGTGACTTGCGTGACTGACAGTCAGCTACTTCCTAACGCGGCTTGATTCTTTCCGGCCTAGCTGCTGATGTGCTGCTGCTGATGCGCGGGCCGGGATCCGGTGCGAGGGCGTGCGTGAATGTCGCCCTTGCAACGTTCGCCTCTTCAGCTATATAGGCTGCAGGTATATACCCGGTATAGCATGTGCTGCATAGATGGTGCGCGTAATGAGTGTGCCAAAAAGTAGCCGGCGAAACTTCGATCAGCTGCTATATACGCGTATGCAGCATCAGCGCGCTTATAGCTTCCCGCGCGGCCCTCGATAGTTCGCGGTTTGCAGTTCTGTTTGTGTGACTGTGACTGTCTCACTCGTGGCTTGTTCATCACCTTTTGTCGAGCATCGTCGATCGTGAGTGTGAGAAGCGACACACAAGTTTCATCTTTATCAGCTTGCACAACAACCTCAATTCTAGCCCTTCGCTGCTTCAGCCGTCCACCCACACTGCATCAGCAACTACATGCCGGCACAGGTGTGTGGATCCGTGCAGCAGCAGCAGCATTATTAGCACCGCCCCTTCCTTCGGACTCGTCCGCCGCCGCAAGGATCTCCAAGGGCCGGCCACGCACCGCTGCTATACCCTAACGCCCACGCAGGTACGCGCCCGAACGCGTACCGGTATCCCACAAACACAATCGCCTACCGGCACCCCCGGCTTCAGCGACAGCCTAGCACTTGATGGGTGGCGAACGGCACCTCGTCGCACATCAATCATACCTGCAGCTGTCAGATGTCATTATGAGTTAATGCGTCTGGCCGCAGAGCATCATTATCAACACACCTTCTGCCATCGCTGTGGAGCCTACGGAACATCACCCAAGCTGCCATCGAGTTCGATGCTGGGCAGCTCATAACTACCATCCACCGCATCACGATCTTCTCTGATCACATCGCAGCCATTCGAATCGCTGCACGCCGTGCTCGTGTCGCAGAGTGGTGCGCGGGGTTGAGAAGTGCATAGAGGAGCCAGGTCAAAGAGACCCTCCTCTATGCCTGACCTCCGCAGTAATGTCCTCGTATGCGAAAAGCGATTGGGCGCAAGCTCGGGTCGGAGACGGCCATGCACCTTCCTCGTCGCACCGAGCATCCACACCGGCGCTCACTGGCACGGGCGTGCAACGTTCTCGCTCGCAGCGGACGACCTCCTCTGGGACGAGTGCGAGTCGTCCAGCAATGGTCCGTCCTGGATCTTCCCACCAGCACCAGTCTGCACACAGAGCAAGCACCGGGGACGGCGCCTTCAGCACTTTGAAGCCGCACAGATCTTTAGGAGACGGAGCAGCGCCAGTCGAGTCCGGCACGTTCCCTTCAGTCGTCGTTCCTCAGCTTAGCGGTCGCTTCGAAACAGAGCGAGAGCATCTCACTAGAGCCCCAGAGATGCCCTCTCGTCCGGAGACTTCCGACGTTGGTTTGAAGCCCCCGAGCATTTCAAGCTCCTCATCCAAGCCATCTAGAACGGCCAGCATCTTCAGGCTTGGTCGCGGGCTACGTAATAAGTCAAAGCCTAGCACATCCGCAGGAGACTCTTCGGATGCGCCCAAAGAAGGCTCCGCCTCTCCCTCCGCACGCGCATCGAGCTCTACCCGCTCTGGCAATTCTTCGAGATCGATCAATGCAGTCATCAGCGCAGTGGAAAACACGGGATCGAGCGAGCCGCGTTTGTCCATCTCGAGTTCACGACATAGTGGCAGCTCCCCCAGCGACGGCAGGGCTAGCTCCGATCTCGATCACATGCTGAGGAGTGGTCGATTTGCGTCTAGCAGCAGCTTGGTCGCGGCGCCATCAAAGCTCAAGATGCCTCAGGATTCGCAAGAGGATGGAGAAGATTTCGCGGAGCAGATCGAGCTCATCCATCACCCTAGTCAAGCTCTTGTGGCGGGCAGCCATGCTGTGCATGATCCAATCGCTGGCGTCCCCTCGAGGCGCCATTTGGGCTCTGACGTGGATCATGAATCGGCTTCAGCTCAAGATGACGTTGCGCCATCAAAGAAAGGAAGCTATGTTGATGGCAGCATTCTGGCCGAAGGCTTGGGTACTGCCAAGAGGCAGCACCGAGCGGTCCCTTCGATCGACAGCAACCCTGAATCCAATTCCCACCGTCGGCGAAGGTCTTTGGCTTCAATCGGTATGCCCAAGCAAAGCAGCTCTGTAGCTGGTGAACCAGATGCTTCCTGGGAGGTATCGCAGGAACACTCTCGGAACCGTCAGTCCCCCAAGCAATCAGCTAGCATCGTTGATGCGGAGAGAACGATTACTGGACGCGTGCATGCTCCACGCATAGCAGTCGCATCACCATCAAATAATGACATTCCAGCTACTTCCCCGCGCATCCTCGGGTCATTCTCCAGAAGAACGGGGGTCGCACCTCCGCAATTGCCACCTCCAGCTATAGCGCCTCCAGCCTTGCCTTCTGAGCTAGCTCGGACTCCAAGTAAGGCGCGGCAAGTGAGCGCTCCGGCCTCCACGCCTTCTCGAATGGCAAATTTGTTCAAGTCCAAGTTGATGGGTCCGCGCGATCGGGTGGGCGATGAGGACGAGGGTCATGCGGCGGTGGCAAGCCTGCCTGCTAGCTCCGCTCTTGTTGGTCTTGGAACCTTTGTCATGCCAACACGGGACCACGAGGCTGAGCAGCGGCACGTCGAGGGAAGACGTCCACGGAAAACCCGCTCTCAGGTCAATCTGCAAGGCTCGAAGGCATCTCACACCTCTTCGTCTCGCGAGAGAGCCACCGGCGTAGGCGGCAGAGACGAAGGCCAATCTGGCTCGAGCAAGGGCAAGTCCACAGATCGCTCCGCGGACTCTGCCAGATCAAACCATCGCCAACGCCGGCCACGCACCAGCGGCGCTGCCGACGCAAGCAGTCGCCTTGCTCCTTCCATCGCCATCGATGGGGCACACGAGGCCCTCACTGCTTCGCCCATGGATTCCCCCACGCTTTCGTCGAAAGCTTGGGTAGCTGATGAAAGGTTCAAAGCAGCGAAGGAAGCATCGCGAGCAAGATCGGGCTGGGAAATGACTTCTAGCTCGCGCCTCGAGCTCTTGGATTCCTCGCCAGAGGAGGAGAGACGTCAATACTTTCCCCCAATGTCACCACCAGACAGCAATGCTCCCGGTCGCCGGCGATCATTCGTCCAACGCCAAGCTCCTCCTTGGCGACTTGCTAGAGCCAATAGCAGCACTGCGGGCGTCGACGAGTATCCGAGTGGAGCGGTCAATGTTTCGCGACGCTCTAGTGTGGCTCGCCCTTCGTCTGCCAAGACTGTGGATGGTGCAGGTCCTTCAATAGCTGCTCCAATCAGCTCGTCAGCTGGCACATCACGTCTGGATCACAGTGGGGGAGCGTCTGCGCTATTTGGTGGCAGTAGCGCCTCGGCTACTCCAAGGCAACGAGCATCCTCGCTCATCCCTAGCTTACCTTGGACTCGCTCAAGAACTTCATCTAGTGTTGCACTCGAGGGTCGCCCGTCGCTCGCTTCAGGCGATGGACGGGGGCACTCCACACAGCAAGTTCTGAACTCAGTGGCATCAGCAATCGCCGCCAAGGACAGCGTGCAGCAGGATGCCATGCGGCGGACGTCTATTGCACTGGAGCATCTCAGGTCTGCAGACTCGGATCCCGCGTCCACCTCACTTCAGTCTAGCACAACGCATGTTGACAAGTTTGAAAAGCCAAGCAAAGCCTCTCAGGATTCCGGCGCTCGAGAATTTGACTCGCCAGAAACGTTCGTCGAGCATGTCGTCGCGTCCGTGCCTCGCAATGACGTGGTTGCCGTTTTGGCTTCAAAAACCGACGAACTGCACAAACACGCTTTGCAACTATTCATGCGGCGTTTTCTGTTCGCAGGTCATCCCTTGGACATTGCGTTGCGCAAGCTCTTGATGAGCTTGTGTCTGCCGAAGGAGACTCAGCAAATCGATCGCGTCATGGAAGCCTTTGCTCAAAGGTACAATGAGTGCAACGAGGACCTCTTCGCAGCGCAAGGTGAGTCTCAAGGCATCGGAGGTGTGCTTCCTTATGTGCTCACTCCGGGGCTCCCATCCATAATCCTCTCATAGATCAGCCATACATTTTGGCGTTCTCGCTGATGATGCTACATACCGACGCCTTCAACAAGAATGCAAAGAACAAGATGACCAAAGCTGATTACGTCCGCAACACCGCGTCCAGTAAGGCTCCTGTGGAGATCCTTGAGGTAAGTTTGTGCGTGGGCATGAAGTCGATATGTCGAAGAGTTGATCCAATCCCGTTGTTTGCCGCAGTATCTCTACGATAATCTGATCTATGCACAGTTCATCTACGTCGAGAATGCAGACGACATCAAGCGAAGAGTCTCGGAGCCCGTCTCAGTTGACGGTGGCTCCGGCTTCTTCTCAGCCATAGGGGCAGGCGGGAACAATGCTTCCAGTCGCGTCAAAGTGGATGCGTACGCCATGATCGCTCAAGGCCGGACCACCGAGCTGAATCCAGACATCCTCAGCTTGGTTCTAGAGGAGTCCCCCTTTTCGTATACCGGGACTGCCGATCAGTTCGATGTGGAAAGCCTCAACGATGCGTTCAGCAGAGCCCCGTCGATCGAAATTTTCACTCAACGTGGCCCAGCCCTCCCAACTGGTTCTTCGTGGGGAGGCGATAGTCCATACTCAAGCACGGCAATGATGACCACACTAATGCTGGACCGCGCCCCGGCTCACACCGTCAGCCTTCGGGTGACGAAGGTAGGCTGTGTCAGTCGCAAGGACGACTTGGAAGGCGCCAAAAAGGCACAGTCTCGCAAATGGAGGACTTGCGGGATGATTTTGACCAGCTCGCAGCTCCTCTTCTTCAGAGATCTCATCTGGACATCCGCATTGGACCAGCAAATCTCAGCGCAGACCGAGAATTACACGATACCCAACGTGGTCATCGCTCCTCGCATCAGTTTCTTCCGCCCGGATGGGGTTCTCTCTCTCAGCAATGCTTTCGCTGTGCGCGACATCACTCACAAGAAGTACGAGAATGTCTTTCGACTCATTGCGGACCAGGGCGGACAGACTAAACAGTTCTTGTTTCAGACTCCTAGCGAGGCTGAGATGAATGATTGGATCGCCAAGATCAACTTCTGCGGTACTTTCCGGTCCGGCGGCATTCGAATGCGGGGCCTTGATCCTGCACCCGAAGATGACGACGATGCAGCTTCGGTCGTGAACAGGAGCGCGACGTTTGATTCTTCGACAATGTCACGGCGCCCGAGTGCAACGCCTTCTCTGGATGGGATGACACTGCCCGGGGCTGCTCTGCCAAACGCTACACCGAGTCCAACTTCTGAGTCGTACCCCGGACAGCTTGGCGCTGCACTTTCTCAAGAGCCGTCACCTCTGTCTAGCCCGTCCATTTTTGGTGGACAGAGCTCGGCAGCTTCTACGCCGCTTGTAGGAGTCATGCGCAGAAGAGTCTACGCTCGTCGTCGCGAATTGAAGCCTTTCATCAGGGAAGTTACGGAAAAACTCCAAGAAAAGAGGAGCGAGCTGGACGACAATCTCCGGCTGGCGAGGCATTTTGCCGTCCTCACGCCTTTCCAGAAGACTACGCGAGATCGCATCGAAGCGGCAGCCGTGCCTCTGAGTCAGAAGATTCGTGAGCTGCGTCTTGAAGTTGCCCGACACGCTTCCCGCCGGGACATCTTGCTTTTGGAGCTTGTTGCAGGCGACCGAGCAGCGCGAGCAGCCGGACCGCCTTCTTCATTCGTGCTCGAGCCCGAGGAGCATAGTCGCTCTCCCCGGCTTCGCCAGAGCTTTTCTTCTGTAAAAGCAACGGAAAGGGGGATCGTTGCGCCTAGTCTCGAGTTGCCTTCGATGAGCCGTTCTAGCTCGAATCGAATGGCCAAGCGAGTCAGCGCTGGAGGTCAAGGTCTGAAGATATACACATCCCGCGCGAAGGACAATGAAGAAGCGGACCCATCACCCCTCGGGGATAGATCTCCCCGCACACCAGAATGGCGCCATTCGAGCACTGGGTTTGTGGCAGTCACTCCGGCTTCCAACGCCAATTTCCACTCGCCCTCTTCGGTGCTGGCTACTCCTGAATCAGCGACCAGTAATCGTAGCGCCGACTCCTACTCCTTCCACATGCGCTAGATAAAAGAGAAGTCTCGAGGTGCTCAGGCTCTGAGTCGTAGAAGCCCTTGATTCAGAAGCCTTTGTTAGTGATGGATCACTTAGGCACCGCCCATTCCTCACCCATGTCACGCGTCTTCTCCCTTCTGTAAGATATCCGTCTGGCTTTTTTCCGGTGACTTGCAGGCCCACAAGCTTCACTGCCTGAATGGGATGCCTTGACGGTTTTGCAACATGGCCAAGAGTCACCTGAGCTTAGATGAGCTAGTATGGCGATCCCATGACTTGTTGTAGCGGCGTGCTGCTGCTAGTCTCAGCATATTTGGTGTGAGAATCATCCAGAACCTTTGCGTTTATTCCGGGTTTGACGGAGCGGACGCGCCTCGCGTGCGATACTTGAAAGCGGCTGGCTTTCAACAAATCACAATTGAGACTCTACGCCCGTGCAGGGCGGCGCAGGTCTCGTCAAGCGCGCCAAGTTGCGCATGCGAACGTCATTCGTCGCAGACGGGCAGCCATGCAGCATTCACGATTCATGCGTGCAGTGATGACCCGCTCAAGCTCACACACAGCCTGCGACCATAGCCCAAGCTGGGGTGGGCTGTGCCCGGTAACGCGCGCGAGAAGCTAGCCGGGTCGCTCGTGAAGATCGAGTTACTATGCAGAGACGCATGGCAGGCGCTACGCCAGTCATAGCGCGTGCACCCAAACGACGTGCATCGCCGCTGACGCTCTGCTCTCCACACACATGCACCACAGGCGCTCCAGATGATGTTGGCCCTGCTGATGCGTGGAGAAGGCATTCACACGGGACACCTTGCAGCGAGATTGAGAGCCATCAAGCTTACAACGCACACCCGGTCCACCCAGTTGCCGCATCCTGCCCATCGATGCTCGCACAAGCCGGGTGCGCACACATGGCAGCGGCCTTCATCACGCTCCGCTCTTCCCCACCAGCCTTCTCATCTTCCACCACCATCATCATCACTGAGCATCCTCAATCGGTCAGAAATTGCGAGCTGGACCTCTACACAATCCACTCGAGACTGACTTTGACCTGCTCCAGCGTTTCGAACATCCCGCTCCCCTGATCCACACTCATCATTCAAAAGATGTCAGACTTCCCAGCGACAGAGAATGGCAAAATCTCCCTCAAGGGACGTGTTGCCATCGTCACTGGCGCTGGTAACGGTCTCGGCCGCGCGTGAGTAGATGCCCTGCAGCGCCATCGTAGTGGTGATACCTGCACATTCTCGACTTTCGCTTACGCACCTTTGCGCTCCTCATAGCTACGCGCTGAGCCTGGCCAAGCGAGGGGCAAAGGTCGTCATCAACGATCTTGGTCCCTCCACCCAAGACAAGAACCGCAAGGCAGCCGAGGTTGTGGTTGAAGAAATCACAAAGGCAGGCGGAGAGGCCATCGCCAACTTGGATTCCAACCTGGAAGGCGCCAAGATCGTCAAGCAGGCTGTCGACAAGTGGGGACGTGTAGACGTGAGTTTTGCAGAGGCGCCTGTCACCCTTGTACGGGGCAATGAAGCTGTTCCTGCGAAGACGCCGGACAAGCTTTGCGAGGAGTGTGCACATTGAGAGCTCGATACAGCACGAGCTGACGGTCTCGCTTTCTTTTGATATCTGTAGATCCTTATTAACAATGCTGGTATTCTGAGAGACAAATCGTGAGTGTGAGCTCCGGTCAAATCCCGCCAAGAGCTGCCCTGACTGACTGACTGCGATGCTTGGTGGTGCAGCTTCAAGTCCATGAGCGACAAGGAATGGGATGCGATCACCGCTGTGCACATCACTGGCTCGTACGCGTGCGCGAGAGCCGCTTGGCCTCACTTCAGGGAGCAAAAGGTGCGCATTCGGACTGTCTCACTCGAGCTGTACAGCGAGTTCCAAGCATTTGCTTGAAGTCCAAGCTGACTCCTTCGATCATGGCGTTCTGCGGATCCTTTGGTCGCTAGTTCGGTCGCATCATCAACATCTCCTCGGCCGCTGGTATCTACGGCAACTTCGGTCAGGCAAACTACTCTGCCGCCAAGATGGCCATGATCTCCTTCACAAAGACCCTGGCAATTGAAGGTGCAAGGTACAACATTTTCGCCAACACTATTGCACCCATCGCTGCATCCCAGATGCTGGCTTCCATCATGCCTCCCGAGATCCTCGAGAACCTGAAGCCCGAGTTCGTCGCACCTCTGGCTACTTTCCTCTGCTCGGCCGCTAACGAGGACATCAGTGGCCAGCTCATCGAGTCTGGTGCCGGCTTCATGGCTTCCCTACGTCGCCAGCGTTCCCGGGGTGTTGTGTTCAAGACGGATCAAAGCTTCACGCCATCTGCCGTCAAGGCAAAGGTTGATGAGATTCTCGACTTCGACAACTCGCCCGAGTACCCCGACAAGATCACTGACGCCAACCACTTGGAATTCTTGGAGCGAGCCAAGGAAGCGAAGCCCAACGAGGGCAAGGACGAAGTCCGCTTCGACGGCAAGACGGTCCTCATCACTGGTGCAGGTGCAGGTCTTGGAAAGGCGTACGCCGAGATGTTCGGAAAGCTCGGCGCCAATGTCGTGGTCAACGACTTCTCCGCCGACAACGCCAACAAGACTGTCGAAGAACTCAAAAAGGCGGGCTACAAGGCTGCCCCCGCTATTGGCAGCGTCGAGGATGGCGAGAAAATCGTCAAGGCCGCTGTCGATGCCTTCGGCGGTCTGCATGTCGTGATTAACAACGCCGGTATCTTGCGCGACAAGTCTTTTGCCGGTGTCGAGGACAAGGACTGGCACGCCGTCGTCAACATCCACTTGCGTGGTACTTACGCCATCTGCAAGGCTGCCTGGCCAATCTTCATTGAGCAAAAGTACGGCCGCATCGTCAACACGACATCCGCTGTGGGCATCTACGGAAACTTTGGACAGGCCAACTACTCTACTGCTAAGGGTGGTATCCTCGGATTCACCCAAACTCTGGCTATTGAAGGTCAAAAGTACAACATCTTGGCCAACACCATTGCCCCTAATGCTGGTGAGTCGTGAACGTGCGATGCGACTCTGATGTGCCCAGTGCGGTCCATCTGAAAGTGTAAGCTAATCGTGTGACAAATACAGGTACCGCCATGACCTCCACCATCTGGCCCCAGGAGATGGTCGATGCTTTCAAGACGGAGTACATCGCCCCTGCTGTCGGCTACTTGGCCAGCGAGGCCAACGAAGAGCACACCAAGCTGCTCTGGGAGGTCTCCGGAGGTTGGGTTGCTGCTGTCCGCTGGCAGCGTGCCGGTGGTCACGCTTTCAGCTTCACTCGCGAGCTGCAAGTCGAGTCCATCCAGAAGCGATGGGGTGACATCTCCAACTACGAGTCCGAGGAGTCTTCCTTCCCAGCGAGCAACCAGGAAGCCATGGAGCAAATTATGAGTGAGTGGAAATTCGGTCGCGCCCGCGCGCTTGCTAGACGCGCGTGTTGCTTACGATTGACGTGCGCTTTGCAGGCAACATTGGCAATGCAGGCGAGAGCGAGGAGGGTGACGAGGAGGATGGAGAAGGTGACGAGGACTTTTCTCACCCAGATGACCCGAAGGAGATCGCTGAGGCCAAGAAGGCCAAGCCGGAGCCAAGCGAATTCTCTTACACCGAGAGAGACGTCATCCTTTACGCTCTAGGTGTAGGCGCAGGTGCCAAGGAGCTGCCTTACGTCTACGAAGGCGACGATGACTTCGCTCCTGTCCCCACCTTTGGTGTCATCCTCAGCTTCGGCGCTAGCTCAGGTCTGGACATGGGTTGGCTTCAAAATTTCGACCCTACCCGTTTGTTGCATGCTGAGCAGTACCTTGCCCTGCACAAGAAGCTTCCCACCGAGGCGCTCGTTCGCAACGAGCCCCGCTTCATTGAGGTTCTCGACAAGGGCAAGGCTGCCGTCGTCACCAGCCGCACCTTGACCAAGGCGGCCTCGGACGGCACTCTCCTCGCCACTTCGGAGAGCACTGTCTTCTGCCGTGGAGCCGGTGGTTTCGGCGGACAGAAGCAGGGCAAGGACCGCGGTGCTGCCTCGGCTGCCAACCAGCCCCCCAAGCGCAGCCCAGACAACAGCACCAAGTTCAAGACCGGAGCTGACCAGGCTGCGCTTTACCGCCTGTCTGGTGACTTGAACCCATTGCACATCGCGCCAGACTTTGCAAAGATGGGAGGCTTCGACCAGCCCATCCTCCACGGTCTGTGCAGCTTCGGCATTGCAGGCAAGATCCTCAAGGATGTCTACGGTCCTTGGAAGGCGATCAAGGTGCGCTTCACTGGTGTGCTCTACCCCGGCGAGACACTCCAGATCGACTCTTGGAAAGAGGGCGAGCGCGTCATCTTCACTGCTACCGCCGTCGAGCGCAAATCTCCCGTGCTCGGTGCTGCTGCTGTCGAGCTGGGTGAGCTTAGCGATTAACCCACCGCACCAAACGATTCCACTCTCGAGTCTCTTGGAAAGCCTTTTGATGTTCTGTTATCATCCTCTTCGGACACCCGTATTCGAGATCCGGAAAAAGCAACTTGTGAATGAATATATCGACTTGGCTATCTTTGGGTGGAAGTCCGGCTGCGCAACTCTTGCTGTACAGACCCGCGTAATTTGGCGAAGTCGATTGATGTGAATGACCCGAATGAGCTCGCACTGCGGCTATTCAGCGCCTGCGGAGACACCTCGCCCGTGCACCAACCTTTTCAGAATTTCCAGCGAGACGCTTGTCGAGCGATGGCCAGTACGAGACATCTGAATCATGAATGGTCCTCGCACGCAAACGAGATCGTAGCCGCATGCCATTATGCGCCCGGTTAAGCCTGCATTGCGATGTGGTAGCAAGGGTGGGGTATCTAACAAGAAACAACTTGCGCGGCGTCCCGAAAGGGTTCGTCATGAGGCCAGAACGCTACCAAGTCTCCAATCCCAAGACGCTTTGATGGATGAATCGGATGGGGAATCGAGTTGTGCCAAAGCCCGTCGTAGCTCGAGCCAGCCCTCGGTGCCGCTGACGTAATGCACGCCTGATCGCCTGACGAGAAACTCTTCCAAGCGGGCGGATGAGGCGGTGGACAAGAGCGCAAAGAGGTGATTCAGGCTGGGTTCGTCAAATGACCCGTCGGGCGTGCTGAGCTGGTCCAATGGGTGAGGAGCATGGACCATGTTCAATAGAGTCGATGCGCTGCGAGGCCCTTCGCTTGGCAAATCGCAAAATGTCAAGAGCCAAGCAAGGTGCTTTCGTCTGATGAACCGCGCACAGCGGGTCCTCCAGCCCATTTTTTGCGCCGAATGTTCTACAAAGGGCATCAGGTAGCTCTGCAGCGCGTCGGCCGGTGCATCCCAACGCTGACCGGCTACCGACCCGACAAGATGCGCGAAGCGGGGAGGAAAGAGCAAGAGGTCGCTGTATACAGCTTGCGAGCGCGTCGTGATCACCATCGTGGGAACGTCTGCATGCTCTGGAGCAGTGGCGATCTCAAACTTCTCGGCCAGAGGATCAGCAGAGACGATCTTCAGGCCTGGCCCATTTTCATCTGCCCGCGTTCGCGCAAAAGCGGCCAAGCGCTCCCTCGCTGTCTTTTCTGCGCCAGTCTCTGCTTGCCAACCGATGGCTCCGCGGACCAAGTCCGCTGCAGCACTACCACGTCTTGCTTGCACATCATTTGACAAAACTTTGCTTGAAGAGGGCTCTTGGTGATGAGCTAGAGGAGCACGCACTTCGGGTTTTGGAAAAACCGAGAGACGCTTCTGGAAGTGAAGCTTGGCTGCTTCAGCCAGGATGCGGCCAAAGGGCAAGATCAGGTCGAAGGGCTGTCTGATGAGCGCCCACCACATCGTGCTGGTAGTGAGGGGTCGGACCTGGGTAGAGTTGAGTGTTGCAAAGAGCTTTTTGCGCCGAAACGCATCGTCGGCATGAGGCTTTGCGACGAGTTCTCCAATTGGCCTTCCACCTTCATCCTTTGACGCAACAAGTAGCACGAGACGAACGTCAATCTCGGGATGCTGCTGACCTTCCTTCCATAGGGGCGATAGTAGCAGCCGGTACCATCCACCCCTGTCATTGAATGGGCTCACATGGAATGCCCTGTCGAAGGTCCAAGAATGCTCGTACGAGCCGCGATGTTTTGTCGCGCTGGTTGGGAGAGCATCCTCCCCCTTGCCCACTTCGAGGATGTACAGGTGCCTTTCGGAAAAAGTGTTGTGCACTTCGAGCACGCAAAGCCAAAGCGGACCTCTTTCGCTCTCGCTGCTCGTGGGTCGATGGACAAAGTAGGTGGTCAAGGGGTTGATGCCTTGCAAGCCTGCCAGGCTGGGCATGCACACCATCCACACTTGTCCAAGCTGACTGCGCCACTCGTCTCGAAGCGA
Source organism: Ceraceosorus bombacis (assembly GCA_900000165.1). Lineage (NCBI taxonomy): Eukaryota > Fungi > Basidiomycota > Exobasidiomycetes > Ceraceosorales > Ceraceosoraceae > Ceraceosorus > Ceraceosorus bombacis. Next base: position 1,082,545 of record CCYA01000254.1, read on the forward strand.
TGCTTCATCCTGCGGGCCTTTGTCTGTGTGACCCCTCTCTCGCAGCTCCCAAGCCAGCTTGCGCAGGATGCTACCTTCCACCCGAGATCGCGTGCTGGTCGACAGGGAAGGGATGGCGAGGTGCAGATGAGAGCGGGGATGGATGGCAGTGATGCATGGCAGCCAGCCGATCCCGCTCTTGCCCCCCTCTCTCACCCTCGCCTCTTCGCCATGACCTTGCCATCGAAAAGCGCCCTGAGCATCGCATTGGCCCGATTCGAGCGCGCTGAGCTCGTAGATGCCGTACAGAGCGGGGTAAGCAAATGCGTGGGTTGTTGGGATGAATCGGGCGTGCCTGACCTTGCAGCTGGACACCCAAGCCTTGTGCTGCTGGTGCTGCGACTGTGGTGAGCGCTGTGCGTGCGCGGTGGATGATGCGTCTGCTGCTGCGGCTTTGCTCTTGAGCGCATTCCACGCGTACTTGAGCCAAAGCAAGAAGAACAAGGTGGGAACGGCAATGTCCAATGCTCGCAATGTGAAGATGATGCTACACCTTCCAAACTCTTCCCAGCACGAAGCTGGTGTCGCCAAAGGCATGCCGGCTCCCCGCCATGCTTGCGTGACGTTGGTCGACATGCTTGTGCCTCTTTTCAAGGTATGCCATCACCTAACACGCCATGGCATTGGGCCAGGTGGTGTCGATGTAACGTTGAAGCTGAGCGATGAATGCCGGTTGACGAGACATGTGGCTTTGCCCTCGATCACTGTAAAGAGCAGGCCATGCTTGCTTTGCTGGGCTTTGATTGTGAGAGAAGGGTGTTGGCTGAGCATAGCCAAGCATCAAAGGAATTATTGATGACCTTTGGCTATGGTCCAGGTAATCAATCGCCTTGAACACGTGATCACCTTCATCGCCGCCTTATGCGCATAAATGTACGGTATAGTTGATGACCTGATACATACATACGAGCCGGTGAGATTCGTGCCTATCGCAGCAGCAATTAGACGAGACGAAGCAGCCGTGCGCGCGTGCAAAGCGTCGCCCAGCCGGCGGTTCACTCATCACCTCTGCTCTCCTCCTTCCCGTGCCGAGCTGCCGTTTCGGGTGCGCATGCACGCGGACTACAGCTATTTTGGACCTCGATTGGGTGAGCGCAGTGTCACCCCTGCTGCCGATGTGTGCGCGCATGATGCCTATACCTGCTGCTGCTGCTGCTGCTGCCTGCCCACCATGCATACCATGCACTTACCTCCACATCATGGCCCGGCGGGTCAGCCAGGAAGAAGGGTCTGCTAAAGGCTATAGCTGGCTGTTGGCATGACGCTCTGCTTGCCGCGACTCGACTACTCTGACTTCTGGCTCTGCAGTCGCAAGTGGACAGGAACAGCCACAGCCGCAGCCGCAGCCACAGCCACAGCCACAGACTCGGGTCGATCGATCGAGTGAGGGTGCAGGCATTGCATGGCGCTGCTATGTCCATCGAAGATCTCGCGGCAGGCAGGGAGCTTGCTCATGTCCACCAAGCACGCACGTTTGCTGGGCTCACGTCGACACTATAAGCATCTGCTGTGCAACATCCATCCCTCCTCACTTTGACCAGCCACCATCCATACCTGCGCTGCAAGTCATTCGTGCGCCTTTGGCATTCAGCGTATACACACAACAGCTAGACTTCCATCATGACGCTCTCCAAGCACGTCAACGTCGAGGCACTGCTGCAAGCTGCAGAGGATCATCCTCACCTCGGTCTGCTCTCAGACACTGGCAGAAGCTCGAGAGCTTTCCACAACCTGCACTATGGCAGGTATCAATCCCATCCCATTCCCAAGTACAAGCTGCCCGAGTCCGGCATCGATGGCTCAGCAGCTTACAACATCATCAAGGATGAGCTCAGTCTGGATGGAAAGCCCACGCTAAATGTGAGTGATGACAGGAATGGTGCGCTCATGCGGTGCTGAGCACTGCCATTGCTCACTGTCCTGCTTTGTTCATCTCACCGCAGCTGGCATCGTTCGTGCACACTGCCATGGACGAGCATGCCACTCGTCTCATGAGCGAGAATGTCGGCGTCAATCTGTGCGACCAAGACGAGTATCCAGTGAGTCACCTTCAGTGCGCGCGCTCTTCGCGATGACTTGGACGTGGACATCATGTGCCAGTCCTGGCTGACAACGCAAGTTTTGCCCTTTTTTTTTCCTTCTGCAGGCTACTATGGCCATTCATGGACGCTGCATCAGCATGCTGGCAGACCTCTGGCACGCACCTCACGAGACTGATGCAGAGGGCAAACATAAAGCGGCACAGGGAGTAGCCACGACTGGATCTTCAGAAGCGATCATGCTGGGAGTGCTTGCCATGAAGAAGGTGTGGCAAGCCAAGCGCAAGGCTCAGGGCAAGAGCTTCAAAGAACCAGGACCCAATCTCGTGTACGGAGCCAATGCTCAAGTCGCCATCGAAAAGGCTTCGAGGTACTTTGACATTGAAGAGAGGCTCGTACCTACCAGCAAGGAGAGCCACTACCGCATGGATCCCACCAAGGCCATCAACATGGTCGATGAGAATACGATTGGTGTGATTGTCATCCTCGGAAGCACCTACACTGGTGCTTACGAGCCCGTCGATGAGATGAGCAAGCTGCTGGACGAGTACGAGAGCAAGACGGGCATTCACATCCCCATTCACGTCGACGCAGCCTCTGGTGGCTTCGTCGCTCCTTTCGCTCACCCTTCGCTTAAGTGGGACTTTAGCCTGCCTAGAGTCGTCTCCATCAACACCTCTGGGCACAAGTTTGGCGGAGCATACCCAGGTATTGGATGGATTGTATTGCGAAACGAAGAGGTGCTGCCAAAGGAGTTGGTCTTTGAGCTGCACTACCTGGGAAGTGTGGAGTACAGTTTCGGTCTCAACTTTTCTCGGCCTGCCGCACCCGTCATTGCGCAATATTACAACCTGATCCAGCGCGGATTCGAAGGCTACAGGCTCGTGATGGAGCAAGATCTTCGCAATGCTCGTTTGCTCTCTCGAGCGCTCGAGAACAGCTCTTACTACGATGTTCTTTCCGACATTCACAAGCCTGCAGGTGCGATCGCTGGCGTGGCCAGCAAGGTCAGAAAAGCGGCTGGGGGTGATGACAGCGCGGAGAATTACGTCCCCGGCTTGCCAGTTGTTGCGTTCAAATGGACGCAAGAGTTCCAGCAGCAGAATCCGCACCTGGAGCAACGATGGATGCAAACGCTTCTTCGTGCCAAGGGCTGGATCGTGCCGGTGAGTGGCGCAGCGCAAGGGCTTCTTGCGGTCTCTTGGCTATCCCTGGCTGACCATGTCGTCGTCCTCATCTCTTCTTTCCCCCTTCCAGAACTACGAGCTGGCGCCAGACTGTCAGTCAATTCAGATCCTGCGTGTCGTGGTTCGCAGCAACTTGTCTGAAGACATGATCGACCAGCTGATCACCGACATCATGTCCATCACGGAGGACCTGGTCGACAGCAGCTCAGCCTCTGCACATCTCGCCAATGTGATGAGCAAGCAGCAGCCTCCCCTGCAATCTCAAGCTTCGGGCAACAACCCTCCCGCTGCCGCCGCCGCAGCCGCTGCTCATGGCCACCAGCATCATCATAAGCACAAGAATATCAGAAAGGAACCTCATAGCCTTCCTGCTGGAAGTGGCAACGTGCCTACCGGCTACGCCAAACAGTGCTAAGCGCAAACTTTTCGAGAATTCGATCTCGCGCTCAATGATGATGAAAAATTGTACGAGCGAAGATCGCAATCGCATGCATGCCCAGAACTGTCGTGAATGTGCTGAGGAATCTGATCGCCCAAGCTCGCGGGGGGGGGGGAAATCCTGGGGATGCCAAGTCGACTAGCAAGCAGACCTTGGTCACCCTCACACAAAGAAGCGCACAGTGAGCCCAAGTGCAGCGAGCATTGCAAGTGACTTACACCGCAAGGGGATGCACTTGATGTGTCGATTTGCTAAAGACCCGAGGAAAGTTTGATTGACGAAAAGGGGAAAGGGGGCAACAATATCGTCCGCCGGAAAGTATGATATTGCGCGAGCAGAGACGAGACCGGGTGACGCAGAAGGCGGAACATGAGACGGATGGCTAGAGGAACATTGCGGATGCCTCCGAATGCGTGTATTCATGTGCACAAAAAGAGTCGCGAGCCGATCAGCTCAAAGGTGTGGCGAGTGGCAGCAAGAAGGAGGGCAGAAAGCGGGACAGAGATGCAGCAAAGGGCATGTCGAAGGTCGAGAAGGCATGAGCCAAGGATCGTCGCGAGTGAGACCTGACGTCGATTGCTTTGCAGAGCGGTTTGTGAGGGGCCATGTGAGTGTGTTGACGAAGCAACGCTAATCAAGTCGACAACAGCCGGTGAAAAGTGCCGATCAAGCGGCGAATCTTGGGAGACATGTCCGGGGTCAAACTGGGAGGGAGCGACGAGTGCGTCAGACAAATAGACTCTGATAATGCGGCAAGCGAGCCTAAAAATATTGTCCATTTAGTGACCCGGGTCGGCCTCTGCGTTTCAGAGGGAACGAGGATGGGCATCCACGCGCGCGCCATCGCTTCACGCGTCCTCCCGTATCTCTGTTCGCGGAGCTGCAAGCTGCGAACAACAGGTAGCACTCACCTGGGTTCCGGTGAGTCTAGAATGTGACTGAGTTCACCTGCCACCCTCTTGGCATCTTCAGGTGACTGTTCGTCTTGACGAGCAGCGCTCAAGTCTCTGTACGCCATGCTCCAATCCGCAAAGCTCCTCTTGGCGACGGACGCGCTAAAAATCTCGATGACACCTCTGTGCCTATCGTCCTTTCTGATACGCTCGTATACGCGCTTCACATTGGCAGCAGGACCTTCGAGGAATTGAACAAAGCTACCGTCGTGAAAGAGGAGGAGGCCGGTAATGTCCTCTGCTGCGTTGTTTCGTCTGGATGTGCGAAGAATCTGCTCAACGCTGGCAGCAGCGGGGCTGCGCTCGGGCGAGGATGATGCGTAGACGATTTGCAAAAGAGGCAGCTCTTCATATCCGCCGGGAGCTGAGCTGGATCGAGCCATCGATGCGGAGCTAGATGTGGAGGAAGAGAACGTCGCCATCGTCTGCGCTGCGGGTCGAGCTTCGACTGAGGAGTCAGCTGAGGCAGTGGGCGCCATGTCCGGTGTGCAAAGCCTCGAGAAGAAAGGTAGCTAGTATGAATGCGCCGCTTCGAGGCACCAAACCAAGTGGCAATCAAAGTGTGTACCACTGCGAGGCGGAGACTTGAACCTGGTGGCAATAAATGAGGGAAGGCGGTGAGAGTGGAGAGGAGAAGGGATGCTGAGTGGAGCAAGGGCGGATTGAAATTAAGGCAAAGACGTAATTGCGTCGCGATGGGTGGAGAAGATGGAGATGAGACAAGAGCAGCAACAACAACAACAACACCAATCAGCCGTGCCCGCGGGTGTATGCGAATGTGAATCAGGAGTCACAGT
>CCYA01000254.1:1088008-1099674 GCA_900000165.1 Ceraceosorus bombacis
ACAACAACAACACCAATCAGCCGTGCCCGCGGGTGTATGCGAATGTGAATCAGGAGTCACAGTGAATGTCTTATTCTTGATGATGATTGCGCGGTCTGTCGCGCACACGCGCTGCACATGTGGCAGCGCGGAGAGACCGGAGGCTGAAACTTGATTGAATCTTTCGGTATATGTCGCTCCGGCAGGCACGCCGGCCATTATTATTACTCTGACTGCTGTATATGCAGCAGACACGGCATTGGATGCGTGCGCCGCGTGCGGGCCTTGCGCATTGACACAGCAGCAACGCATCGTCATCAGCATGCTTCGATGCAACATGCAGGACGATCGCAGTCACGTGAGTTGCGAAGGAATACAAATCGCAATCAACTTGTAAGTCATCGATGACTTCAAATCCAGCGCTCTACTCACGCACGTAAATAGTCACGAATGTGTGTGCTCGATTCGATGTCTATAGTTGAGCCTGTCCAGCCATGCACAGCCACGGTCTGGTTGCCATTCCCGCTCGAGTCCTGAGTGCTATATAACCACGAATCATAATGTGTACAGTACCTTGTCCTGTCGGTATACCAGTCACGCGGCTGCGATCAGCTACATGGGAGATGAGCTGAGCGCTGCCGCCTCTACGCCGGGCCCCTCGCAGCTTTCCCGAAAGTCCGATCATTCAAGCCAGACCTTCGCTTGAGACATGTGAGCATGTCTGGTACGTCTCTCACGTGTATAATCCCACTACTACTATACTTGCTGATGAGTCGGCCGGCCTTCTTACACCCAGCATTATCCATGCGGGCAAGTCGTGAGAGCGAGAGCGAGCGGAGCGTAGTTTTGATCCAGCGAGTGTTGCTGCTTTCAGCCCGATGCGACTTGCCAAGTGGCAGAATCTTCTCGACGTCAGACGAAGTCCGTGCGAGCGCGAGACTCAAGACTGGATTATGCGATCGCTATTGCGTGATTTCACGTGTTGCACCTTTCAAAATACCGCCATCCCTCTTCTCGCCTCCTTGTCCCAGCCGTGCGACCCACTACGCTGTTCTCAGTACCCACTAGCGTCCCTCGAAACGTGGTCGTGTGCTTCGCAAGTGTACTGTGAAATAATCTGATACCAATTCAAGAGGCAGGGAGACACGACAGGCAAGTTGGGAGCGGTCCTTGTAGACGCGAGGATGGGTGCGCGTGCCCTCGTGCATGCGAAGCATCGCGGCTCAACTCTGCCCCCTCCACCGCATCATTTGCCGAAATGTCGTCAACGCCCTCACATCTGACGCTTTCGCTCTCACGCTGAACTCGGCGTTAGCTAGATCGAGCACGGCCAGCCGGAGCGTGGGCCATGCCTGCGTTTCAAACAGCCAAGGAGGATGACCACCTACATCTCTACCACCACAACGACTCTGACATTGCTCACCTTGCACATTCTGAAGCTACCCTCGCTCCCTTGTGACTGCAGACACGATGCCAGCCTCTCAACTCGACCTGCCTCCTTGGATCCCTCCCAAGCCCACGACGGCTACAGGTAAGCTGTGTGCTGCGGCAATCAATCGCTACACTTCGAGCCCTTCTGACCAGTGACTTGCTCTGTTCACCGCCTGCAGACCTCGAGTGGGCGCCGCTGAACACGCTTGACCTCTCGCTCATCAAGGGTGATAATTACGACGAGATTCCCACATCGCTCGTCCAGAACGTCGGAGAGAGCTTCAACAGGGATGGGTTCATGTATGCAGAGAACCATGGCTGGAGCCACGATCAGGTGTTGAGGCAGTTTGCCATTGGACAAGCTGCTTTCAACATCGTTTCGGACGAGGACAAGGTCAAGTACAAGGCTGATATGATCAACAAGGGCTCCTTTGTCGGCTTCAAGCCCGCTGGTCACTGGAAGTCTGGCGATGCGGCAGTCGCTGACAGGATCGAGGTGAGCTTCGCGTCGGCTCGACTGATTGTCGTGGCAGGAGAAATGATGAGCGGTCGCAAGAGCTGACCCTCAATCGCTGCGCCCTATGCAGCAACTCAACTTTGGCACCCAATCATTTTCTCAAGAGGCTAGGCAGAGGCTGTACCCTCAGTCCATTCAGCACTTGATTCCCGAGATCGATGACTTCAACCACGTGAGTGTGACGTGCGCGACTGGTACGCAGTCTTCATCTACACCTTGGGCTCAGCTGACCCGGCTTTCTTGTTACAGTTCAACCACGATGTCGTGCTGCGCAAGGTCCTCAACGTGCTGTCGCTGGTGCTCAAGCTGCCCGTTGACACGCTTTGGAATTTGTCGAACGACGCGTCTCAAGGTCTTGACCTGTTGCGATACGCCCTCTACCACACCCCTGAGGAGAAGGACGACAAAGCTCTTGGTGGAGTTCGCCTACAGGGTCACACCGACTTTAACAGCGTCTCCATCTTGTGGTCACAACCTATCACGTCCCTGGAAGTGCTCATGCCAGACAACCAGTGGCGTCTCGTCAAGCATCGTGACAACGCAGTGAGTCGCTCACTCCATCGCAGTCTCTTCGACGCTCTGCTTGCTGACCAGCGCATTTCGTTCTCATACGTCGTTCCAGATCGTGTTGAATTTGGGTGACGCTATGCAATTCTTGTCCGGAGGCTTCCTGAAGCCCACCATTCACCGAGTGGTTGCACCTCCAGCTGATCAAGCTCACTATGAGCGTCTCGGCGTCTTCTTCTTTGGCCTCTTCAACGATAACGTTCCTCTCGAGCCTCTAACCGACAGTCCGATCGTCCAGAAGGCTCTAGGCGGCAAGGATCTCTGGGCAGAGACCCGGGCAGCAGGCAAGAAGATCCCCACTGCTGGCGATTGGGAGCGCGAGCGTGTCCGTCGTTACGGCCAGGGAGGTGTGAAGAAGGGGGAGAATGGAGAGGTGCACAAGCACGAGGAGTTTGCCGGTCAGAAGATTTACGAGTACGGAGGACCTAGAGCTGGCGCTGCGCCAGCTCAGGCTGGCATTTGAATGCTCGCAAATGACTCTCGAGTCCTTAACATGGTCAGACCTCATCATCTTCCCCTTGTTTTCCCGCTTGACTCATGACCTCAACTGTACGCCTATGCACTTTATTCGCACCCTCTCGACTGCATCACTACTGCAATGACACAGCGCCTCAACCGCGTTTCTGACCTGCGGGTGTGACGAGCTTGCTTTCGAGAGGTGTAGCATGTGGCAGGCACTGACGAAGCTTGCTCTGACTGGGCATTTTGGTCCACCATCACAAAGCGTTGCGTGTGCGGCACTAAACTCGTCCCTCGCGCAGCGAAGCCAGTCTGATCATTTGACACTCATTGCAGCAAATAGCACAGCATCAAACTTGACAGCTAGCGGTAGTCATGACTTCATTGAAGTGTAATGCAACAAACACGGTACTGTTCTTGATTGGATGTGCGTGCCGCACTCTTAGACCTGGGCGAGGACCTTGTCAGCAGCGGTGACGGTGACATTAGGAGCCTCGTCCTCCTTGGCGAGGTGCTTGACCACACCATCCTCGACGATGGCGACGTAGCGCTGAGAGCGCTGGTTTCCGAGCAAGCCGGAAGCGTCAAAGTCGAGACCGGCAGAGCGGGTGAACTGCAATTTGGTGTGTATGCGTCAACATTGCAGAGAAGCGTTAGCATGCAAGTTTGTGAAGCTGATGAGAGGTGGAATGAAGCCTATACAGAATACAACATTACTCACAGCACCCGTGTCGTCGGCCAAAAAGTGGATGGCTGGGTTGCTTGCGCCCAGCTTCTCCTTCCAGGCTTGGACAGTGAAGAGGTCGTTGACTGCGACGATGTAGATTCCCTTGACGCCCTTGGCGAGGAACTGGTCGGCGTGCTGTAGGTAGCCTGGCACTTGAGACGAGCATGGAGGAGTGAATGCACCTGGAACACCGAGAATGATGTCTTGTCGAGAGGAGTGGCAGAGGGAAAAAAAGGCGTAAAGATGTAAGTTGCAAGGGACGTGCATGCTTGCGAAACGCAAAAGCGCGACTTGCTTCGTCTACAAGTGTAGGAGGAAGCAGCCAGTGCACGACCGCTACTTACTCTTGCCGGTCAGAGTGTCGAGGGACACATTGGCTTCGGTGGGGTTGGTCTCCTTGAGCTGAACGCCGGTAGCGACCTTGCTGCCCTGCTTGAGAGGGTTGACAGCTCCCTTGATGATTGCAGCAGCGGTAGCGGCCATGTTGGGCGAGTGTATTGATAGGCAGGACAGATGTGTTGGAAAGTGATGGTCTTGTAGAGTATGGTGTTTGTGAAGAAGGTGGCTACAGCAAGCATGAAGGTGGGATGGACATGCCCAGACACGTTCTTGTATGGGCCGTGCCCTCCATCATCAGCCTCCAACGCCAGTCAACAGTAGTCGGTCGTGCTAGCCTCCACAGAGACGCACACGCCTGCCGACCTGACTGCACCACTCCAGTCTGTCAAAGCATCACGCACACCACAAGCGTACGCTGTACAAGATGGCGCCATCCAGCAGCAGCAGCAGCGAACGTCACATGAAGCGGGTGGCCCCTGCACGCACCTCACCATCTCATGCTCTCTAGCTGCTGCATGGCTACTGCACGTACCCACAGTCTGAGTATACTGTAGCTGCTAGTCGTCATGTGGAGCAAGCCAGTTGAGGGAAAGCATGACAATGTGTCCATGCAGCATGCCTTCGGACATTCACATTGATGATTCGTGAATTCAGCTTCACGATTCTTCGCGAGCTTGCTGGTGGTGCCACCGCTCGACAGCGAGCCAGCTGCGAGGAGGAGGAACATGCTTGGTGCTGCTGCTGGTGTACTGTACTTCTTTCTCATTCGGCAAATGAGCACGCCCAGTCAGTCTCTGCTGCTGCTGAGCAGCTGCTGTTGTGCTCGATCACTCTATACGTGGGTATGCCCGTGCGTGTGGAGGTGGCATGTGCATGTGCGGTGTTTGCAAGGGCCGCCAGCGCAAGATCACAGCTATACCTACAGGTTGCAGCTGCTGGACGTGCACTCACACTGTGGGGCGCGACTGGGTCAAGAAGTCAGATTGTTCGCGAAGTAACTCCACTCTATTGGCCAAGATGAGCGGCCGCGCGATGCTGTTCCTTCCGTCTTTGGCGCGCACCTCAACTCGTGAGCATCCTCTTGATTGGCACCGTCAATCTAAACCTCATACCATCTTTGGCGCGGTCAGCACATCAAGACGCATGCTTGGCACCATTCGAGCTCTCTCTAGCCTGATCATTTGTCGCTGCACTGGCTTGACTGGTCGTAACCCTGCGCTGCTTCATTCCCCCTCTGGTGGTCATTTGCAAATCCCGGCTTAGCGCTGCCGGCAGAGCTCTTGACTTCCTCTTTCCCGTTGCGATCTGGTTTATTGCACGACAAGACAAGACTGGGGAAACGCAAGACAGTGAAGACGATGGTTCAGGCTACGCCGGCCGAGGCAAAGGATGCACCAAAAGCAGTCGGCGATGGGTCGAAGGAGGCAAAGCCGGCCAGCTCGATGGAGATTCAAGCAGCCATGCAGCAGCTCTCTCAGATCTCTGCGCTGCTGTCCTCGCCAGGAGCCTTGGAGGCCGCCGCAGCTGCCCATGGAGCTCCCCCTCCCCCGCCTTCTGATCGACCTACGCGCGGATTGATGCACGCCCTGCCCTCCCTCTTGGCGCCACTGGCTGCTCTGCCTCCAGCAGATGCTCAGAGCATCGCAGTCCCCATGCCGATGGGCGTACCTATGGTCGGAGCACCCAACGACTTTCCACCCGTGATTCGACTACCAGCAGGACAAGCGGCCCTGCTCGCTCGCAGAGCAGAATTCAACCCCACCGATGCCCTAGGCAGGGCAGCGGAACTGAGTCGCATCGCTTCGACACCCGAAGCTCAGGCCGCTTTTGAATTGGTGGAGCGGCTGGACAAACAGCGCACAAAGGAGCAGAAGATCAAGGATATTCTGGACGGACGAAAGAGGAGAGCCGAGCTCAAGAGGAAATAGGTCGAGGAGAGACCATCATGAATGACGATGCTCCTCGCTTCCATGACGACGGCCCTTTGCTAGCTGTGCAAGGTCAATCTCGTATCTCGATTGCTCAGCTGCATCGCTGCAACATTTGCAAGACATCAAATTTCTGGCGTGACTGCAGGATCGCGAGCGACATTGACCTCTCACAAACGAGACCCCTTTCATCTTTCTGGCACAGCGGAGAGATCAATTCAGGAAGGGCAGAGAGAGGCGAGCTGCGATGAGATAGGCATTCTGGCGCGACTGAATAGTCTTACAAGAGCAGGAGCGACGAATCAGGCTCAAGGTTGGCTCGCGCAAGGGTAGCATTCGAGCATCAGTATTTGTCATCGAAACGAGGACCCCCAGCGTGGGAGATGAAGTAGCCTTCAGGGTCGTAGCGCTGGTTGATTTGCTGAAACCAGTTATCAGGCAATAAGTCAGTGCAGTGATTAGCCATGCGATATTCTCCTATACGCACCTTGAGGCGATCAAGCTGTCGATAGGTCAGGAAGGGCGCCTGCTCAGGGGACGCATAGCTGACGAATAGCGGGCTGGCATCCGAAAGGGAGAGAAGCAATTGGATCAGCCGCACGACTCAGCCTCCACCATTCTTGCTCAAGCAATGCTCTTACCGGCCAGCATCGCTTGGCGTTTTGTCGACAGCGGCTTTGACGATCTCGAGCAGCTTCTGCTTGTCATTAGTGGGTGAAGATGGCGAATAGATCATCACGTAACTCTGTCGTGCGGGGGGGATCAGGGTCAGCCGACGTGTGCTGCGCAGCAAGTCGCTCTCGGCCCTTCATTTGCGCACCTGAGCAGAGAAAGGCGTACCATCAAAGCTACAACATCGACAGACAGACATGGAGGAGTCAGCCCATCGAGCACTCCATGTGTAAACCTAAACAACAACTCACCCGTATGGAGAGCCGCCTTTCGCCGCGTGCTGCGCAAGGCCCTGGCGCGTGAAGAGCTCCAAGCCAACCGACATTGAGAAGTACAAACCAGCGGCGTCAACTACCGCCTGCTTCCAGTTGTTGTAGATCGCGCGGGTCTTGTCCTTGTTCAGCGCGATGCTGGTTGTGCGGAAGTTCACGTTGAAACCGTCTATATTTGGTTGGAACAAATCGCATCGACTGACAATCAGCGGGACAACGACGAGCTGAAGCAGCAGATAAAGCGCCACTCACAGATTGCGCCAAAGTCGTAAACGCTGTTGATGTCGGCATACGACTTTTTGCCGACGTTTTCCGCCGTTCGAGGGATGTTGAAAAACATGTCGAACACCCCAGCTGGACGATCGGGTCCGTTGTATGCCAACGCCACGGAAACAAATTCCCCGATGGGACCCAGAGCCGCGTTGAAGGTGGGAATGATGGCTGCTTTGGGATCCGAAAAGGTCTCGGCGAATTCGGTAACGGCGTCGCACACCTTGAGTGCGTCTTCGCCCTTGTACGTCAACAAACCTCCCCACCAAGACCCGACATCGTAAGCCTGAAAGCCATAGCGGGTGACGATACCGAAACGATTTTTGCCTCCCTTGAGCGCCCACCAGAGGTCGGCATTGGTGGTGTTGCTGACGGTCAAGGAATGACCCTCTGGCGTGATCAGATCGTACGATGCGACGTTATCTGCAATGAGACCGTGCAGGTTGGAGAGGTGCGATAGGCTTGATGTACCCAGGGAAGCATCTCGATCAGTCCTTTGTCGCGGAGATCAAGTGACGCTCAGTTCAGACTCACCCTCCACCGAGCGTTGCGCCAAGGCCGACGTTGCTCAGTCGACCACCGAGCACAGTCTTGCCTTGAGCTTCGAGACGCTTGTACACTTCTCCCCAACGACACCCCGGTGAGACATTTGCGATGCTACCCTGGTTGGCGAGTTCAACGTTGCACCAATTTTTGAAATCGATCATGACGTCTTTGGTGGATGACCAACCGTCGATCGTGGCATGGCCGCCGCTGCGCACGCCAAAACCGGCGCCAATTCGTTTCAATCCAGCATAGGCAGCCCGCACATGGTCTGCGCTGGTGGGCAAGATCAAGCAGTAGGCTTCGGCAAATTAGGGCGGCCGGGCAAAAAACAAGGTCCTAGCTCAGTCGCCCCATCATCCGACGTTTGTAGCGGCGACTCGTCACAACTTACGGTATTCGCTGATTGGTGTCCGATGGAAGAGGGCGCACACAGTCAGGGCTCGAAATGCATGTCGTTCTCGTTCTCGGACGTCTGTCACTGCGCACTCACTCTGCTTGAGCGGCATTGTAGACGTGTAGGCGCGATTCTTCGTACTCCAGGTTCACGATCGCAGGTCTCGGGATGACGATCTTTTTGCCGAGCTGTGTGCGGAGGTCCTTGCACAGTTGACGGATCTGGTCCTCATTCGCCGTACCTCTTGGCGGTCCAGATCCTTCAGCTGGTGACGATGGAGAAGAACGAGCACCCTCGAGGGCTTGGCTGACTTGACGCCTGGCAACCTCTTTGGCCTCGCGCGTAAAGGTGTGGGAGGAGGGGCGCTTGAGGTAGTCGCGAGCTGTCGTCTCGATAGTATCCTGCAGCTCGATACGACTCTGCCACGCGTGGACGGCTGAGAAGCTGTACGAAAGCACGACGCAGAGTGCCAGGATGGAAGAACAGAGCTTCATGATGGAAGGTTGCGCAAGGAGAGGAGAACGTGGGAGGGGAGAGGAGCGACACAGGCAGTTCGCAAAGATGGCCTTCTTCATGCATTCTTGCTATTTGAAGTGTTTGGCCCTTACTCGACTTCGATGGGGGTACGTGAGCTCACGGGCCTTTCCACTCGTCTTGGACAGGCGCCTGTCGCCTCAGAGCTCACCGGTGGGTGTGACTTGTGGTAACGACATTTTCTGCTCTGCACGGGAGCGCACCGCCCCAATGTTCCGTGCGACACCGCCGTCCTCTTGACAATCGACAGTACGACCAGGCACGAGCGATCCGTGCTGCGCCATTGCTTTTGACGGCAAGAACAATATGCCGCAAACTGACCCTAATATTGAATGTGTGTAAGCACAGCAACGGCCAGCGGAGGCCAGCTAGCGGCGCCACAGCCCGTGAACAGGCAATGTAAGACTGGGGTATAGCCGATCAACCTGCAACGAAAGAGAGCTAGATTTACAGGGGCGCAGCCTGTCTTCATTGACTCTCGGCACTTTGTACTGCTACGGGCAGGCAAGCACGCTCATTAGACGTCTCGTTTGCCCCGATATTTTCGGGGGAGATCTCTCAAAGACACGGTGCAAACACGAGGACGAGGTGCGAGCTACTGCTCTACTTCTCTCCCTTGCTCTCTCTCTCTCTGCTAAAAGGACTGGGCCGCGTCCGCCATTTCGATGACAATCCTGCTTACCGCTTCACGCAGTCTGATGACCAAGCGGTCGACAATCGGCATAGCTCGATGAAGTGTTTTGACATGCGGACACCGGTCGAATCATTGCTTTGGCGACAGATTAGCATTCGCACAACGAGGCAATCCCGTTGAGCCGTGTCTGCACTGTTGGCAGGTCAATTTGCATGCAACACCTCTTTCAACAATCACGAATGTGAAGCGTTGCTGAGTGTCGTTACCCGACTGCATCGCGTGCGTAAAGGCCTCTCTAGACTCTACTCGTCAATGGCAGTCCGGCGAGTCTGCTTTCGTGATTTGGTAAGAACAGGCAAGCTGGTACTTGATGTGCGTTTTGATTGCTTTGGCCTTCGCGGACGCGGACCTCCAAACGGCCCAAAGCGGCCCAAAAAGCCTGGGCCTACAAGGAGGAGGCACTTACTGGGCACTGTGACCTCCCTGCAACGTTCTCGAGCGTCCGAACGCGGGTCACAACACTTGTTCTCCGTTCCCATCAAGTACGAGCAGAACATGGAGCAGTTTAATGAAAGCAGTCAAGAACTTGCGTGTGCCTCCTAAAGTGCGAACAGCTCAAAAGGCGAGAAGAGCCAAGCGCTCTCAGGCTCTCAGCGCCATGTCGGTCCCGCGGAGGACCAAAGGCCCGAACGTCTCGGAACATAATTCCGGCGTCGTCTCTGAACCATGCCTTTCCGCTCTTTGCGCCGACCACGTGTAGCTCGCGCCGAGAGCCATGACTGTGTCGAGTGTTGATGTGTTGATCACGACGGTCCCACTTGAGCGCTACTGCTGCATTCAGGACAATTATACACTTGATGGGAAAGTGCAACCACCATGTTTACAAAAGTGAAATCGGCTCCTCGTAGTACACATTTTGCGGCACCGGGCGTGCTTCAGCAACACTCTGCAGCCATGCAGCCTGAAAGCCGCACTTATACCGGATGTACACTGCTATCCAATCATTGCTTTGCAGTCTTGAGCTTCGGCGGGGCAGCGACACAAGTAATGGATCACGCATTGCATCTATTAGCTGCCAGGACACTGCCCTAAGCCGTCAGAAATTTTGCGTGCCAATTGATGTGCTCTCCAGCAAATGTCGAGATGAAGAAGTCTGGAGGTGGGTGAACGTTTCATGAGATGGGCTCTCAGCATGCACAGTATCATGCACAGCTGAGCTGGAAGTTCTCCCGAAACATTTACTCACAAGAGTGATCGTAGCCTTCCTGCAATCTCACATTGACGTCCTTTGCATCGTACCCAGCTTTCCTAGCAGCAGCTTCAAAGTCCTCGGGTAGCAGTTGCTTTTGCTTGTAAAAGTTATCGCCCGTACCCGAATCGATCAGGATGTTCAGCTGGCGCTTGGAAGGCCCACCAGTCTGAGAGATGAGCTCGGTGGAATCGTGCTCTTTGCCTTTTGCGGCGTCGTTGAAGTAGCCCGAGAAAGCCTTTTCGCCCCACGGACAGGCAGTTGGGTGCGAGATGGGCGCGAAGGCCGAAGCTGACTTGTACTTGCCCGCTTCCCGAAGGTAGATGGACAGCGCGCCGTGACCTCCCATCGAGTGACCAAAGATCGAGGCCTTCTCGACCGCCTTTCGATGTCCATAGTGTGAGTGCACGTAATATACGTGAGCAGAGTTGCAAGACGATGGGCCGAGTGCCAACACTCACAATGGGCAAGCCAGCTTCCGAGAGTTTGGCTGGAATCTCTCTCACGACGTAGTCGTACGTGTTGTAGTGCTTGTTCCAAGGGGCCTTGTCAGCATTCACGTAAAATCCAGCACCTGAGGGGCAGTAGAGCGAGCAAGGGCAAAGCGAGAAGTTGTCAGTGCAGGCTCAGTGGCAAGCAAGTGCTGGAGCTGATACGCATACACTCACCCGTTCCAAAGTCCCAGCTCTCATCCTCTCCTTCAATATTGGCACCGCGAGGGCTGGTGTCGGGAAAGACGAGCGCGATGCCGTGCGAAGCAGCCGCACCGAACATGCCACCCTTTTGAGCGCCATTGTCCTCGGTGCATGTCAATCCTGCAAGGTAGTAGAGCACGGGCGCTGGCTTGGCAGAGGCACCAATGGCGGTAGGAGGTAAAAAGACGTTGAGGTTGGTGGTGAGGCCTCCGAGAGCTTGCGATTGGTAGCTGTACTTGCGCAGCTCTCCACCAAACGTCTTGTTGAGTGACTCTTGCTTGAGCGACATGTCGACTGCGGTGATTGTTGTAGAAGAGGCAAAGATGATGACTACTGCAGATGTAATCGAAGTGAAGGATGGTGGTGTGCACTAAGCGGTTGCGGCTGCGGTGTTGGTGATGGATGCATCGATGTGAATGCGAATGTACGTACAGCAAATCGAGGCGCCGCGAC
>CCYA01000254.1:1209963-1223143 GCA_900000165.1 Ceraceosorus bombacis
GTCGCGGGAGACGTTCGAGGCACCCATGAAAGCGATAATCAAAGGATGTATTGTCCACAACTCAAGGCAAGGCAAGATGGAGCAAGCGATATAGCGAAACAAATGAGCGTATGTGTGGCTAGAGGTAGACGTCGGAACGTGTGAGAGGGGAGAGAATCGATGTGAACGAATGGTAGCGTGTCTGATGAGGAGACACAGAGTAATGACGGACGGTGCGCTCGGACAAATTTGGTTTACACAGGACATATCGCGATGAGCGGATGGGTGGCAATTGGATGGTCGATGTTGCTGAAAAGCTGACGAGGTGACGCTTTGCTGAGGGTTCGATTACTTCAAAGCATAGCATCTGTCGACTCGATGTCGAGAGCCGAATACTTGTTCGGCAACGACAGGCAAAATAAACGGACAAGAGTGCTGCCTGCACGGTGAGAGAGCCAGCTCTGCCAACGACCGTTCAGACCCTCAATTGAAGTATGATGTCTATTGAGACAATGCGCGCTTCGAGGCGGCGATGCGATGGTGTTGTTGTTGATGACGTCGGATGACATCGATGGGCTCGCTGCTCCTTCCAAAAGGCCGAGCGATGGCACCGGTAGCGCGAGGTGCTAAAAGCAGATCGGCACCTGCAAATGCTTTCGATTCTGGCGGCGCGGTACTGCGCCCGAGCAGCTCTACGAGGCTCGCATCATTGTCCACGTCCCTCTCATTGTTGTGGTGATGGCGGTGGTGTCGAGTTGTGCCCGTGTCTTGCTCTGCAACACCGGTGTCATCCGTGGCGCTACTAGCCGCCAAAGCAGATGCGGTCGGCGCGGCTTGGGAAGCGGCCCCGTCACCACGTTCCGCTTGCGTGTGAGAGCCGGACGGTGGAATGTAAGTTCCACCGTTGCTTGACCTGTCGATGGAGCCTGGTGTGTCCGTCGTATGCTCGATGCCTTCTCGCCATATAATGATACCAGCGACAGCAGCAATAATTCCGATCAGACCAATGGTGACCAAGATCTTGACACGCTTTCGACCGTTCAGGGCCCTGCGCCTGTACGCTTCAGAGGTTGGATCACCATTTTCTGCGCGATGTTGAGCTGCAGAGAAGCGCTTCCAGAATTTGGCCCCTGCACCATTGACGTCCCACTCGTCACCCATACCGCTAGCGCCCATGTAAGTGCTCTTTGTTCGAGAGCGCGGCTTCTCGTCGACGAAGCCCCGCACGCGAGGCTGAGGCGCATTCTCGTCGTCGTCTTCCGACGCAGGCTGAGGAGGTGGTCGACCGGTCAGGAACGCCATGCTGCGACGGAACACGCTTTGTCTCTTGGGCCCGTTGCTGGGTCTGCGTTGGGGCACCTGACCATCTTGGCCACCTCCGGTGAGGAACGCCATGGAACGACGGAAGACGTTGCTCTGACGCTTCTCTTGCAAGTGGCGCTGTTGTGGGCCTGGCGACTGCGAGAAACCAGGACCGCGCGGCTGTGGGAACGGGGGCGGTGGTCCGCCGTTTGGGCCGGAGTTGTTGTACTGTGGTCGCGGCATAGCCGAGCCGCCGGGACCTCCTGGTGGACCATAACCGTTCGGTTGAGGTGGACCCACGGGACGACGCGGCGCAGAGCCGCCTGGGGCAGGCTGGTTGTAAGGCCCAGGACCTGGGCCTGGAACGTTGCGCGGCTGGGAATGCATGTCACGACCAGGGCCAACCATAGCAGCGGAAGGGACGGCCGGACCACCCATATGATTCGGATAGCCCCGACCATCATTAGGAGGCATTGGTGATCTAGGACCTCCTATCTGCTCTCGCTCACCTCGCTGCTGAGGGAAGTTGGAAGGAGCCGCACCTTGCCGACGGTCGCCTGGAAGCATGTGAGAATTCTGCTGAGGAGAATCTGCGAGCAGTTGGCGAGGCGGGGGCATGTTGCCAGCAGTCGGGCGCAGGCTTTCAGGGCTTGCGTTTGGACTACCGCGTGGATCGTTCATTCCACGATCCTGCTGTCCAAAGGGTGAGCGATCTTGAGGATAAGGACGCTCAATCTGTCGGGCTTGCTGCTGCTGGTGCTGATGAGCCGGCGCAGGTGCAGCAGGTGGAGGTGCTGCATTGCCAAAGTAGTCTTGAGCTTGACCAGGGCGCACGGCAGGCGAGCCAGCATGACGAGTTGCTTGCTGTACAGGCGAGGAGCTCAAGCCTAGCTGACGGGTCAGCTCAGTCCGAGGGCTAGCTGGAGGGCGATCACCGGCTGCCAAACGGCCGTGAGCCTCGACCGGCGTTTGCAAGGTCTGTGCCGATGTACTGGTTGGCACGGCACCACGATTGGCGATGTGACTGTCCTCTTCTGTCCAACGATGCTGCTCTTGGCCTCTCAGCCCGGGTGATGCAAGCGCTGGCGCCGCACCGAAGTGGATCGTGCTCCCGTGACGGCCCACATCGTCGTCCGTCACGTCATCGAGCACGCGTCGCGAGGACGCGCCGGTCCTAGATTCATCTCTTTGATGTTGCTGGAGATGCCCGTCTTCGCCATTGCTGTGGCTGACTTGACCCGCGCTGCCGCTTCGCTCGAGAGCTTGCTGCTCTGTCATCATGTCAAAATGCGGGCTGGGTGTCTGCCGAGGAGCAGTTGAGATGTTGAGGGGAGAGCCCTGGCGTGCAGGGGCGGGTCGATTGGATTGTGGGAGTTGCGCTGAGCCGGAGCTTGCGGCACCGCCGCCGATAGGTGCACCACCATCTTTCAAGCTCTTGAGACCGAGAAGCTTCAGAGAAGGTGGATTCTGGGATGCGCTGTCGGGGGGTCTTGAGCCAACGGCGGCCGCACGCGATGTCCAGCTGCCGCGTTGATTGCCCAATTGTTCGCCAGCCGCATTCATGGCACGGCCCGCGACGCTCTTCGCGCCCGCTATTTGGGGTGACGGCTGCGTCGAAGGTGTGACACGTTGGTTAGGAGCGGGACGGCGAACACGGTCGTCATCCGAGTCGCTGTCACTGTCGCTATCGCCCATAGTGCCTGTCATCAAGCCAGCCCAGGCCCCGCCACCGCTCTCTTGACGCTGATGCGACGGCCCGCCTTCGTTACCATCGTGTCCCTTCGTACCTGAGGCAAAACCGACGCCACCACCAGATTGCCGGTTTCTGGCAGCTGACATTGGCGCGTCAACAACGTGGATGGCAGTTGTCTTCCTTGTGTGTCGAGGTGCTTTCGAGGAGTCTACGAACGAGTCTCGCTCTTGATGCTCTTGGAGCTGTTGGCGTCTTTTGGCGGAGGCTTCCTCTGCAGCACCGTCGTTGCGGAGGATTGATTGCTTGCGGGCGAGCTCGCGGATGACTGGATCGGGCGAGTATAGATCCTTTGGATCGTAGAGATATTTGTCGTAGATGGAGTGGAGACGTTCGTCCCTTTGAGGATCCGATGAAGAGCGAAGAGGGATTCCCATGAGTCAACGGTCAGAAGCAAGAGAGAAGGACTTGCCGACTGGATCAGAGAGCGAAACCTTAGGAAAGTCGCATGAAGGCGCGATCTACTCTTTGTATGCTACGCCGAGTCTGACTTTCCGTTAGGAGCTTGGCAAATTGGGAGGGTTTCGAACCTTAAAACGATGAGGAATAGATCGGAAAGATGTCGGGCCGAGTTGCAGTCTAGGTGAGAGTTGAGAGAGGATAAGGTAAGAGAGCGGGTGCGAATCAGGTCGGATCCACGACGAAGAAGGTCCTATCGAGCAAGGAGGCTGGAGTGTGCGCGGTCGTGCTCGACTGTGCACCCGAGAGACACGGCGATCGCACGGGGCGACTAGCAGAGACTGAGCGCGAATGAAAGAAAGGAAGGTCGCAAGAAGGAGCGAAGACACCCTGAAGAGGAGTGCTGGATGTGATTGAGGTACTGGATAAAGCTATCGTGGACAGTCACAGCTGTTTTGTGAGGGCTGGCTTGCTCGGTGAAGCGCGACTCGAGGCATTTACAAGCGCGCCGTTGAATGTGGGCGGTCGGCCAGTGTACCAGACGCGCCCAACGTCAGCAACGTCGGGCGGGCAGCTTGCAGCGCGCCGTAGCATCAGCAGCAGAGCAGACGTGCTGCTGCTGCTGCTGCTGCGTGTGCAGCCTGCACTCACTGCATGCATGGCTCCTCGTACTTATGCGCATCACTATACAAACGGGACGGGCGCAGCCAAGTCAGGATAGACGGCCGGGAGCACAATAATATTTCTCACATGGCCAATTTGAGTGGTCTGCAGAAAAGCGGATCACTTGTATTCAGCGGTCGATTAGTGATTGGACCCGAATTCAAGAAGCTCCCTGCTCCTGTGCAAATGCTGATGAATCGACCATTGAGATTGCAACCGACGTGCCCAAGGCGCGAGCCTTCATATGCACGAGTCACTGATACACACACATTCACACAGTCAAGAGTCTTGAGTCATCAGCTAGCGAGGGGCAAGCAAGCAGCGGTAACCGTCGACAGGCGATACGCTTGGTCGAAGACTCGTTCACGAGACCTTGCTCACTTTGAGGTGGCTGTCTTCGCCCGCAGCCTCAGCATATGTATTATATTCAATTATGGCCTCAAAGGATCGATCGCGCGGCCATGGTGCCGGTGCCGGTGCGACCTTGAGCCAAAGTTGTTTGGGTGGAAGTACGGCTCTTACATCACTTATTCTCCGAAACAGACCGTGACTGTCCACGAGGCAAGACGAGATGTGAATCAGAATGAGATCATTCACATTCCTAATTGATTCAAGGTCGATCGTAATTCACACTCATGACTGCATGCTGATGGTTGCTTGCTGATGACAGCAGTAGCAGCACCGAGACATGCACGCTGATCGTTAGCGTTGGCGTGCGGCGTCGAGGCAGCATGCGGTGTGGACTAGCCCCACAGTCTCGAGGTCGGTCTTTGCTGGGCATCATCATATATGCCACTCTCGACTCAATTAGAGCAGAGAGCTGCATGCAGCAGCAGCGGCAGCTATAGCAACTAAAGGCCGGGTCTGCATGTCTGTGTGAAGTCGCCTCTGTGACTGCGTGCATGCTCACTCACCCGTTCTTTGCTCGGTGTCATATGAGTCTGAATGCCCCGTCTGCGTCTGCTGCGTGCATGCATGCATGGGTGCGCATCCAGCCCAACGAACGGCAAGCCCACCAAAGAGACGCGCCATCTCACATTTTGACCTTGCAATATAAAGAACTGGACGCCAAGGTTTCGCCGCGGATGAATAGCAGCAGCGGCTCTCGATTTTTGTGATTGTGACTGTGCCCTGGTGCTAATGCTTCCATTGACTGACTGCATGACCTCGACTACCCGACGACTGCGATATATTATTGTCTATAGGTGGGTGCGAGCGCAACACGCGTACTGCGACATGCTGCGATCCATGACTTGCCTTGATTGGCGTCCATCGTATAGCTGAAGAGGTTTGAGAAGGGTCCTTGCTGATCGAGGGCACTCACGACTCGCGCCCCCAAACAACAGATCGCTTTCATCGCGAAGCGAAGCCCTCCTTCTACAATCGTGCATCTTCCTGAATCAAGAATGGCGGAGCAACCAAGAATGATGTCAAACAAGGAACTTCATCTTGCGTAGAATCCAGGCTTCAGGCGATCTCGTGATCACATTCATGTACTTCTGTATAGCTGCAAATCGATATCCATCAGGAGGTTTGTAGTCGTCATCAAACTCCAAAGTCACAGCCGCACCGCACCATTCACGAAACAATTCCATTCTTACATGCCGTACCCAAATAAGCGCGACGTCAAGACCGCCGGGGAACCGACGCGGAACGTGCTGCGCGCGCGCAGACGTGCGCGGCAACGGGGTCGACCAGTTTGAATACTGCAGAGGGCGCTTGGCTCCTCACGCGCAGTCGAGATCAGTGCGAATGCAGCTTTCCCCTTGCCCCCACAAATGTTTGCCCTCAAGCTCATCGCTGTATAGCCACTCAAGAATCCACGCAAAAGCTCTTCGCAGCGGACATGAGGGCGTCGAGTCGTGATCGGAATGACCTTGGCCAGCCAGCAGCGCATGCGTGCCAAGCTTCGTAATCTGCAACTTTTGCTTCGTAATCTGCAACTTTTTCGGTTGAACGCCGGTCGCGCATCCCGCCTCCAAGCTCACGTTACCATTTGACTTTGCCCAGAGGCCAGCTCAGAGCGCCCAATCGATCTTCCAAACCCATTTCGTACTGTAGATGAGGAAACGATGACTCACTTCATGATTGCCTCGACGCGGTTCCTTTCGTCTGCTATGAATATGCACGAGCCTGACCAGCGGGAGACGACTGACCGAAAATTCCGAGCGCATCGAACGTTGCACACGAAACGATTCCGGGTCAATAACTTCACATTCAATTTATAGACTGCCGCCATCGTCGTGACGCCTAGTAACGGGCCGTAATATGCCAGAGGGCGGAAAACCTGCCGAGTAAAGGGATCACCACCGGTCTCTGTGCAAGGACCAGCCGAGCTGCAGCAGTGGTGCTTTCACGTGGACGAGGTCGAATAAAGTTGGTATCTGGAAAGGACAGTGAGGGAGAGCAGGGAGAAGACAAAATGACGCAGTGCCCGCAGAGGCGACGTGGTGATGCTACACAAAGGCCAATAAAGGTAAATGCCGTCTGAAGACATATACGATCCGTGACGCCGAGATGATGGACTTAGAGATGAAAGGTTCCATTTTGAGCCACAGCGCCGCTCATAGATAGGCGAGCCCGTCAGCGCTATCGTTTGAAGATACGCTAGACCTCCTGATATCGGCTTGGGAGCGGAAGATTTTTGGTCCTCCCAGCGCTGGACCGTGCGCTGCGAGGGCGGGCTTAGATTGATGCTGACGATGCTGCTGCTGCTGCTGCTCAAACTCTCTTTGCTGACGCCGCTTTTGTTCCTCCCAGCTTTCCGAGACCTGTCGAGCCTGGAGCTGCGGTTGCACCTGCTGCATCTGGGTGTCGTACAGCCGCTGAGCTGTGTACGTCTTGGGCGGGTCGCGGAATGGAGAGGTGGGCATCATGACTTCGCACGCGACTTCGGGTGGCGAGCGGCTTGGCAAATTATTCAGGGGCGTGGGCAGCCCGCCAGCGCGAGTTGCCGGTGAGGAGGAAGCCTTTGCCTTTGCCCCTTCCCCTTGCTTGCGGGTAGCTTCGTACTGCTTCAATCGAGAGGCGACTTCCGCGTCATCGTAGAGTGTGGACATGTGGGTATACGGATCCATTGCAGATGTTTTGCCAACGGGATGGTAGCGTGTGGTGACGTCATCTTCCACGCTTCGCGCTGACTCTCGTCGCACATCAAGTGTAGTCTCGTGGCCTGTATGAGAGGAGCTGGGAGGATGTGCCGCGTCGCGTTCGCGCTTGAGGGTGCGCTCTAGCACATCGAGTTCGGAAGCGCGTGCGCCTCGGCCTTGACGAGGTGACCTAGACTCTCGGTTTCCAACCAATTCGCTGCTCCTCTGGCTGGGGTTCAGCGGTGCCTCCTCCGCCGGCGCCATGCCTGAACCGACTCCGGCACCAACACCGCCGATCGGAGTGCCAACGTTGCTGCGTGAAGCAAGTGAAGATGGAGCGCGAGAAGCTAGAGGTGGGAACAAAGCGTCATCCGGAACCACGCGAGGAGCAGGAGGCGGGAAAAGCGCATCATCTGGCACGGTGGAGTGGACGCTGGGAGCGCGACTACGGGTAGTACGTGTTGTCCTGGTACTTGGCGGAGCACCGTGCCCGGAGCTGGCACCAAATTGTGATGGTGTGCGTCGGTGCATGCCAGCAGCTGTCGCGGGGTAGGCAGAGCCTATAGAGCTCGTTTCCGCTTGTCCATCGAGCCTATTTGCGGCCACGAGTCCCGTCGTATCACTTGCTCCATAGCCCCGCGCGTAAGAATCTTCTGCTGCTGCAGATCTCTTCGGCCCCGTCATAGTAGAGAACATGGAACTCATTGCGCGGAAGCGACCACCGCTGCCCGACGCTGGCTGACCATCCACTTCGTACCTCCAAGGTGAGACGAATTGGTCGTCAAACGGCTTTGATTTTTCTTCTTGCCCCCTTTTCCGCTTCCACCAAAAGATCGCTCCTGCAATCAGCGATATACCAAGCAGAGCTCCAATGATGCCCCCAGCAATCGCCCCGCCGTTCGAGCTACTGTTTTCTGCCTTGGCGGCATCGTCAGCACTCGGATTGCGGGGCTGCCCACTCTTCTGGGAGGTGTTGCCCTTGCTGGAAGTGCTCGTCGCCTTGTGTGCGGCGTTGCTGCTAGCTGGAGTCGCTTGCTTGGGTACACTAGAGGTAGCGGCCATTAGGCCTTGCGTCAGTCCAGGATTCGCGGGATCGCAAGAAGCCGACCCTCGAGCGCTGGAGACGGTGTAAATCAGGCCAACTCCTCCTGATCCGCTCTTGCCATTGTCGGTCATTGCAACGGTGAAGCGAGTGCCGCGGGGATATGACACCTGCCAGTCAAACTTCTTGTCGCCCTTTGACGCCGTGTACGTTGAGGGTACACCGCCCTCTGGCAGGAATGTAACCGAGACTGGATCGCCGATGCCGTTGTTCGAAGCGTCTTCCTGCCACTGGATCGGCCATGCGCTGCACACGCGCGGAGATGTCTCTGGCCCGAACCAGACAAAATCAAGCGACTCTGAAGGCGCGGAGCAGCTGCCACCCGCTGAGATGGGCTGGAATTGCGAGACGCCCGCAACCTTGCCGGATGCGTCAGAAACGCCTACGATGACACTTGAGTCCGAATCTTTGAAGCCTGGCACATCCCAATCGTATGACCACGTCTTATCGCTAGTGTAGCCGCTTGGGAATGTCAACGTGGTAGAGACGTGGTTGGTAGGAACGATGGACACTGTCCACGGTGCTGTGCCCCCAGTCGTGTCCCATTCGATGCTCATCGGTGAACCTGAGGAGGCGAACGCATGTGCATATCAGCGGTACTGCCGCTTGGACACTCATTGCAAGCCCCATGTGACACACTCACAGCTCTTGGCATCTCCCAATTTCACCTGCAGAGGTGCGGCGGATGTGGCACCTGCTAGAGCACTCATAGCAACCAATGACCCCTTTGCGACGCGGGCGCCTTTGCCGTCACGAAGCCGCATGGTGAGTTGCAGTGTGGCACGACGGGTGGGCAAAGAGGTAGGCCTCCTGACAGGAAATGTTGTGTCGATGGTATGTCGGATTGAAGCACGCCTGTGGACGCCGACTCGTCACCTCGATCTGATCGACGGCAGAGTTCCTAGAATAATCTCGTATCAATCCCACTCAGCGAGCGAGCGAGCGAGCGAGCGGCTCGGCTCAGGTCGAGAATGAATGTGAAATGAGCAAAAGAGCGTGGTAGAAGGGGTGCCCTGTTGGGTGGTGTGTGTCGCGCAGAGTCCCACTAGGGAAGTGGTATAAAATCGCTACCGAGCAAAGCTTTCCAGCTCTTCGAGCGGCCCTGTCGTTTTCGTAAAGGCGGATGCAGTCGAAGCGACTTGAAAGATGCAAGTCGGACTGATGAGGCACCAAGCCGTTTGCATGAATGACGCGAGCGTTGACACTCGCGGATGAGAAAGAGCGAGGCAGTCGAAAGCGTTGAGTCGGAGAAAGGAGCGAAGCCGGAACGGAGGGAGTGATGTAGGAGGGGAAACGAGACTGTGGAATGGGAATCGAAATCAATGGAAATGGACGTTGATCAGGCAGAACAGAGATGAGGGCGATCCGTGAACCCAAGCGTCAATCACCATCATCAGGAATCGCATACGTTCCAGCGGTCACAGACACGCGAGTCACGAGTCAGAGTGAGCTCGAGACTCGGGACTGGCTTGCATGATTGATGCACACATGACACACGCGCGCGGTACGGAGCGCCTCCTTAATTCCCCTCCGCGGTTGTGTGCGCTCAAGATTTGGCGCCGAGCGCCAGTCAATTCAAGCTTCACATTCAAGAGTCACATTCACGATTTTGAATGCCCTGAACATGCTGGTATACCAATGATATGAAGAAAATTTAATGTTCTCAACCAATCGTTCCCACCCGCAGAATGCCCGGACCTGCCAACGCAGGCGCACCAACGCGAGAGCCGTGCACAAAGAGCCGGGAGACACCCTCGCGCTCATTCCAGATTCGATCGACTCACGACTCACGACTCCCATTTGCTGGGCTTTCGAAGAGCGGAGGCGGCTGAAGAATTGCATGGCGATCGTCGGCGACACTCGCGCCAGTGCTGGACAATCACAATCTTGAATGCTGCTGGACGCTGCTACCATGCATCACTACTGATCATGCAGCATATTGTGATTGACTAGATTCGTCCAAACTTCCGCTGCTGGTCGGCGTTCCATATAGTCGAAGCAGCTGCGCCGCGCGGCTCCTTGGGGGCGCGTGCCCAGCATGCTGATGCTTGCTGCTGCTGATGAAAGGCATGTCATGCTCCCAACCCCTACGAGTGAGCGGTGAGCAAGTCTCAAAGGAAATGTTCTCCTAGCTCTTCCTTCACCTGTCAAGCTTTGCATGACCTCCAACATCATGGCCTCAGATCAGTCATGAGGTCAGAGGAGCATTCATGCTGCGAGCGGAGTCTCAATTACGATCAAGTACGGTAGACCAGCTCAGACTCACACGCTGACTACTCTACTACTGACAGGCACTCGGACGTAGCTGCGAGCGATGTTGACCTGCATGAGGAAGCTGCATGAGCCCTAAACAAAGGGCTGCACCGCAGAGATCGCAGCAGCAGGGACATGAGGAGCAGCTTCCCAAAAGGTTTACAAGTGGGGCCGTGCTGTTCGCAGCAGTGGTCAATGGTGAATACAGCAAGCAAGTTACTGATCCCCTTCCCAGTCAAGGATGCATGCGACAGACCAAACGCCTGCAGTAGCCCGTTCTCGGCGCTTATCCTCGCAGCCATATTCTCAAGCCCTAGCTAGCTGCCTCTCGTGTCTGCCCTGCTCTGGCGTGCGCAAATTGCGTGAATCCACGAATGGACAGGAAGGAACTGCTGTAGCGTCCTCGAGCCCGAGCCACAAGTCCACTCTAGAGCTTGTTGCCTGCTTGCTGGCCGCGAATCATTCCCGTATAGACCATCGGATCGAGACGTGCTAAGCCAGTGCAGGTCGAAAGCACTTAGGTGCGCTCGTGGCCTTGACTTATCGGACAAGTCGGTTGAGTCAACTCTGCGTTGCTTTCCCCCATCCCGCATGGGTACAGCAGGCCCGGCCGCGACAGACGCAAGGGGCTGGACGCCCTACCGATTGGCACTTCGGCGTTTCCAGAAGCCCAGAAAAGAGAGAGTCACGGCGAAGTGTGACGTGCACGCCGCGCAATCAGCTGCCAAGCAGTCAAATGACGCAGCGTGCAAACAGGGCCAAAGTAGCGAGGCACGATCAATTTGCAAGCAGCAGCCCCGACGCAATCCTTCTCCTCCTCACGCTGAGTCACGCGGAGGCGCACGGCCAGGCTCTGCTCTGTGCGCTGTATGCGATATGCCATTATTGGACCTCGAAACGCGAAGACTATGCGCTTCACGAAGCGTCCACTCTAAGTAATAACCATCTCAACACGCTGCAGCCCTTGCCATCAAGCGATTGCAGAGCTCCGTCCACTCGGCGAGTCAGACGAATGTTGGCGATCACCGTCCCGACCTCCGTCCTCGTCCGTCCGCACGACCAACTACAAGTGGCTCGTCATCTCGCTGGGCTTGTAGTCTCCCGAGCTGATCTGGTGCACTGCTGTGAAAAGCGGGTAGCCTTGTTGCCTGCCTCGCGCTTCCAAGAATGTGTAGACTTCCCTCGCCGTTTCCACCCCTTGCAACCTCTGGCCATTCAGGAGCTCCTTCTCCAGCACAGGGAATGACTGAAAGGCAGGAATTTGGCGGCAGAACGCCTTGTGAGTTCTCTGCAAATCGACAGGCGGCCGACATGAAGTACGGCACTCACCTTGCCAGTCTTGACGAATGCTTCCGCGCACTTGCGGTTACGCCCTCCGAAGCCTGATAGAGTGCCACGGAGGGTCAGCGCTGCGTTGCGTATTGGCTCGCGAAGCAACTCACAAGTGGTGATCAAGTCTGCGATGCCCGCACTTGTTTCTGTGAATGTCTCCGCTTTAACACCCTCAAAGAACTCTTCGCAGAAGGACTTCATCTCCATCAACCCGATTCTCATCACAGCAGCTGTTTTCACAAACAAGTCGTCGGGTCGTGAGATGTGCGCTCGTCCGAGTTATGCATGGACCGAACCTGATTGCTCACCCTTTGCATTGTCTCCCCAGCCAAGACCATCTGTGAAGCCTGCAGCGATGGCAACGACGTTCTTGAGTGCTCCGCAAAGACTGACACCAGCGACATCCTCCACCAATCCAACGCGGAAAAAGGGGGTATCGAAGACCTTGAACCACAGCTCCGCTTTCTCATGCTCTCCCGGCCTGTACCCGATGGTGGTCTCGCTGAACTTGTCTTGTGCGACTGGGTAGAAGCGTAGAAGAGGGCTCCCGGGCCTGAGTTTGGACGCGCGATCACACTCTGCAGGGCTCTTCCGCTCACCTTCATTGGCAATGTTAGCTCCGCTCAGTGCGCTGCATTTGCAACCGAGGAGCTTTTCGATGACATCTGCGAAAATGTTGATGTTGCCATCCTTGACCTCTACCCCTTTGATCATGGACAAGGCTTGAGTAGAGGGCTTGATCTTGCCTTTGAGCTCTGAGCAGATGGACGCAATAAACTGCGAAATGGCAAGGTGCATGCGCAATTGTGAGCAAAAGGCAGGGAGTTTTGACACACTTGCCCTTCGAGCCTTCCTAGACAGCCATGTGTAGGAGTTTGGACCGGACTGCTACCATTCCGATCGCCGAAGTCCTCCAGCGCGCTTTTGCTAGCTCCCTTCAGCACGATGCCCTGCTGCCGCTGCTTGCGAAAGCCAGCAAGAGCCCACGCCTCGTCCTCTCTCCTCCGTACTCCCCTCCAGAATCCCCAAGTATATTTCTCAAGTCTTGCAGGCCACAACTGACCTGATGCGGCGTGACAAAGATGAGCAAGTCGGCGTCCTGTGCAGCAGCAGTCGCGCTGGGCACAGCCACGACGTTTTCGGGAATGGAAATGCCAGGCAAGTATTTGACATTTTCGTGTTTTGTGTTGATGATTTCAGTCAGCTTTTGGCCATTGATCTGCAAAAGTCGCAGCAGGACAGGGGAGCGACAGAAAGTGGTGCTCAGTCTTCGATCCTCTGAGCCAGCTAGACGCCGCAAGAAAAGCCAAA
>CCYA01000254.1:1239861-1256664 GCA_900000165.1 Ceraceosorus bombacis
ATCGATTCTCCTTTTGTCCGAACCTGTGGCATGCAGCGTCAGCGTCAGCAGCAGCAAGAGCAAGAGCAACCGCTAAAGAAGGCTGAAGCAGAAGAGATGCTCGCCGCCGGCTGCGTGACCAACGACCCGCCCGCCGTCTCTTCCTAAAGAGACGACGCTATCCATGCTTTTGAGCACAGCTCCTCTGCCTCTCGCAGCATCGGCACGCCCTCCGTCCTACTGAGTGCTCCTTGTATGGCGCAAGGGCATTTCTTTCAGCCGAATGACCGATGCTGCACTCCACTCACTCCGATCATGCGACCTTCGTTTCTTTGAGCAACTTCGGCGACTCTTGCGTGCACAATGTGAAGTACCAAGCGGATGCGAGCACGAACAGCGTCAGATGGATAGAGCTGATCAGACGCACTGTCAGCACGACCACTAGTCAGAGCCAAGCAGACGCAAGCGTCTCCTGGTCCACTCGCTCACTTGTCGCGATGCTGCTAGACAGACATCGCACCGCGGTACCTACAAGCCTGGGCATACGGCATCAGAACCCACTCTACTCGAAAGGGCCCTCGGAACAAAGTGTCCCACCGCATGACTGTGCTTGCGCTTATAAGGCCAGATTGCGGTTTAGCGTGAACATCGGGCCTGCCTTCTCCCCGTCATCTCCAACACTTCATATCCATCCACTCGACATCGGCTCAGTATGGCGCACGCTTCGATCGATCCGCGCGCCCTTGGTGGCGGCCTGGCTCCAGTGGCGGAAGATGTCACTATCGCATCCTCGCCCAGTGGCCAGAATCTCACTCGCGAAAGCGAAAAAGTCACCGACGCAGCAGTACAACGCGAGACCAACGATGTCGAAGCGGTGGAGGCTCACATCCTTCGTCGCACTGCCGAGCAAAAAGCGCAACAGCGCGCTGCGGATGAGAAACGTCTGGTGCGCAAGATCGACATCCGTTTGATTCCTATCGCCATCATCCTGTACCTATGTGAGTCAACAATGCAATGCATGCGCTCACTTTGCGAGATCGAAACAGATGCTCACGTTCGCGGGCCCCCCAGGCAACTACTTGGACCGGAACACTATCAGCGCGGCACGACTGAGCTTCATGCAAAGGGATCTAGACCTGGACGATTCTCAATGGGCCACGAGCATTGGCATTCTGTTCGTCTCCTACATCCCTCTGCAGCTAGTCAGCAACTTGCTCCTGGCCTGGTTCGGACGCCCAAGATTGTTCATCCTATGCGCAGTCATTTTGTGGGGCACAATTTCCGCTCTGACCTCCTTGGCACACAACTTTGCTTCTCTGATCCTCATTCGCCTCTCGTTGGGAGTGGCAGAGACTGTCCTCTTTCCCGGAATGCTCTTTGTGCTGAGCAAGTGGTACACGAGAAAAGAGCTCAGCTTGCGCAGTGCGTAGTGTACTTGTCGGGCGCAAATGCGGTATGACACCCCACCTGACGTTGTTTCATGATCCATCTGCAGTGGCCCTGCTGTTCTCCGGTTCCCTTATCTCAAACGCCATCTCCGGTCTTATCAGTGCAGGCATCCTAGGTGGCCTGGAGGGAGCTGCCGGCATTCGGTGAGCAAGCCTGTTTGCGCTTCCGCTACCGTCATGTCTCACCATTTTTCAACTTGACGCTTACGCTTCATCCCAGCGCCTGGCGTTGGTTGTTCATCATCCTTGGAGCCTGCACTGTCGTGATCGGTTTCCTTTGCATGCTTGTCATGCCTGATTTTCCCGAGAATACTTCCTTCCTCACCGAAGAAGAAAGGACCTTGGCCGTAGGTCGCATCGCAGAGGATGGAGGAGAACGAGATGACGGAGACGATCAGGATGGACAAAATACGCCGATGAATGGCTTCAAGTTGGCTGTCAAGGATCCTGCAACTTGGGTCTTGACGCTCATGCAGACGACCATCACTCTTGGTACAACGTAAGTGCTTTGCTTGCTGTCAAGTGAAGTCCTGTGAGGATCGATATTGACGCCTCTGTCGTCTCATTTCCGCAGCTTCAACCAATACTTTCCCACCGTCGTCAGCACCCTTGGATTCGAAAAGACAACCACGCTGCTCATCACATGTCCTATTTGGGCCTTCGGTGTCATTGTCTTGCTCCTCAACGCATTGCACGCGGATCGCACCGGAGAGCGCACATGGCACATTATTACTCCTCTCCTCTTTGGTATCGCGGGTTTCATCATCGCCTCCGCGACTACTGCTCTAGGAAGCAGATTCCTGAGTCTATTCCTCATGGTGCAGTCTTAGTGAGTACTCGTGATGGTCTTTGATGTCTGACCCCGTCATCGACCCTGACAACTACCACTCTCCGACAGTGCTGCTTTCCCGATCATTTTGAGCTGGATCGCCCATACCCTCTCTCGGCCGACGTACAAGCGAACAGTCGGTATCGCAATTTGCAATGCTCTAAGTCAAATCTCCAACATAGTCGGAGCATACATGTGGGGAGAAAAGTACGCCCCGCGTTACTGGCCCGGTAACTTGGCCTGCTCGCTCTGCTTCTTGATCTGCATAGGTTCAGCTCTTTCTCTAAGAGTCATGCTTCTCAGGCGACAAAAACAACTGGATACAGAGCTGGACGAGGCCGAAGGCACCGCCTACGATCATGCTGGGCCTACGACCGACCTCACCATCGCTCCAGATGGCGAGATGGCAGGTGCGGCCACGCAAGACGCCAGCAATGAGGCTGAGAGCAACACCTTCATGAAGGCTCTACACACCCTCAAGAGCCGTCAAGACACCATGTCGGACTTTTCCGGCCCATCGCGCACCGTGGTGCGTCGGAGGCCCCAGAGGTACTTGGTCTAGGCGCCCGGCACATTGCGGCTCTCAATAGACTGCGCGCAATATCTGCTCCCCCGCTCCTCGCAAAATTGCGCAAGCTCGACGTCGGTCCCACCTCATCAATCGATAGCGGAAAGAATGTGATTGTAATTGTGTTTCTTGCTTCTCTGAAATAATGATTGTGACGCGCAACGCTGCACTGAGGAGTGCTCGACCATCACCAGCGGTGCAAGGAAGGAGAGGGCGGGTAATCACCGGAGAAAAAACCAAAAGATAGCTAGATTGTACGATGAGCGAGAACACATGAGCTGCGCACAAGACTGTGAACATATCAGGGCGTCCCATGAAGGGCCAAGGCTCGCCACCTCGCGTGGACTTGTTCAGCAAAAACTGATTCACATCTCATCCGTCCTTGCCCGGCGGACTGTACGTTGCAA
The DNA here is from genome assembly GCA_900000165.1 of Ceraceosorus bombacis. Lineage (NCBI taxonomy): Eukaryota > Fungi > Basidiomycota > Exobasidiomycetes > Ceraceosorales > Ceraceosoraceae > Ceraceosorus > Ceraceosorus bombacis. Next base: position 1,243,093 of record CCYA01000254.1, read on the forward strand.
AGGGATACTGTGCCAGCTCGTGTTGAAGTCTGAGCGACTCAAAGTCGGTATTGGCGCCCATGTTGACGATTTTGGGCTGAGCGGGAGCGCTCAGAGAGGCGCCGTCTTTCGACTTGGCGCTGCTTTGACTCCTGAGACTTGTCTTTGATGAGGCGGAGCGCAGTTCAGGCTTGCCTGCATACACCTTCTTTGCAGCAAGCATGGGCGAGCGGTCCATAATGACTGCAGCTTCAAGACTGTCTTCATCCTCTTCGTCGTCCTGCTCCTCCTCTTCTTCGATCTCGTCTACGTTTCTGACTCCGTTTCGCGCAGATGCCGTGCGGGAGACAGACCGAGAGTTGGCTACCTCAAGCTCATCTCTAGAGCCCACGTCAGCCGCCTGAGCGCGCGCAATGTTACCAGCAAAGTCTTCAGGAAGTGCAGGTTGTTCCCTGACCTCTTCCTCCCCTGCAGAGTTGGAGTGCACGAATGGGATGCCGTCGAAGACGCTCAAGCCACCAATTGAGCTGGCCGTGCTCTGACGCAAAGCGGTGGTAGCCGATGATGCTGGGCGTGAGGCAGCTGAGGCTGCAGTCGCACGCTTCGCCAGCATACCTCCAGTCCCCGATGGCGCCGCGCTGATGGTCGAGTCCGGTCGGCCTGATGTGGAGCTCATTGCTCTCGAGTCGCGGTTCCCATCAAAAGTCCAGTAGCTTTTGCGATCTTCTGGGTCTCCAGCCGCATCGCGAGGACTGTTGCCCTGCGGTTCTCTGACACCTCGGCTAGCAGAATCGACAAAAGGTAGGCCAAACGACATTGTGGATACGGGCCTGATGTCGTCCATCGTGGGAGGGGCTGAGCCGTCTGGTGAGGACTGTGTCCACTGTGTCCCGGTCGTTGGCGCTGCAGACTCGAAGCCGCCACCAGGAGCCGAGCTTTGAGTCCATTGCGAGCCCGTCGTTGGCGCGCCCGAGGCATAGGCTGTATGAGATGGTCCAGAGGTTGGCAAAGGTGGAGCCTCGTACCTGCGCCACCCACTCGTACCGTCGTCACTCGTAAATGCGCTTGCAGCACTCGGCGCTCTCGTGCTGCTGTCTCCATGGCTGAGGTCGTCTTCGATGTCCGTAGATGACTGTGGACCAATAGACCTCTTCGCGCGTGCGTTTCCTCCAAACGTTCCATAAGACAGCCGGGAGTCGCTGCGCTCTCCTTGTGTAGCTCCGACAGCGCCATCTGGGTGAATTCGCTCCACTGACTCCGCTGTGGCAGAAGCTCGCGTATCGGCAAAGGGATCGCTGGCTTCCGAACCAGGCGTTGCTGTAGGACTCGCATCCGTGCGTTCGCCTGCTTCTTTAGCTTCCCTCCTGCGCTGGCTCAGGCTGCGAACCAGCTGCGCCTTGCCTTGTCCAACAACAACGCGCTTAGGAGCTGCGGCAGATGCAGGCGTCATGATCTTGGGCGTGCTCAGCACATAGTCCAATCCCGAGGTACCGCTGCTGGAGGCGGTGTTGCTGGTCGCAGTGCTCAGATGCCTGTCGGCGTACTTGCGAGCATACACAGCGCTCTTCTGCAGCTCTTCGGGAAAGTTGTCGTGCTCGGCCGGGTCGGTCCTGCGGAAATCGAATTGTTGAGAATGCGCCGTCGAGGGGGCAGCAGGAGACATCAAGGTGGTGAAGTGCTCTCCTTGCGCAGAATGCATGAGCGCGCTGGACGCAGCAGTGCCAGCGCTGGTGCGCGAAGACTTGCGCATGCCCGGCTCGGACCCATCTGGTAAGCGCAAATTGAGCTCCGAGTCTCTTGTTGGTCTCGGAGGCCCAGCACTGGGAGAGGCACTTTGGGCTCCCGAGGCGAAGTATGAGCCGCGTAGCACGACGCTGCCGCCTGGCGAAGTCGTTTGAGGAGAGGACACTGAGCTGCCGCGCTTGGGAGCGCTGCCCGACTTGAGGTCGATGAGCGGCGCTCCTGGCGCTCGATGCGCAGGCTCAGGAGCTTTCAAGGGCGCGGGACCAGACATGTTGCGATGCGCCGCTGAAGCAGGGGACATGCTCTGGCGCTGTTGTTTCTGCCCACTGAACATGATCGGAATGATCTTGGTGCTGCCTGACCCATCGCTTGTCACTGACGCACTATCTGAGAAGGGGTTCGCTGCTGCCGAGGATGTGGAGCCTGCCTGAAGGAGGTTCCGACCGCCCGACCCACGCTGCACGATGCCTGCATATGGATCCAAGTTGATTGAGCTAGTGGACCCGAGGGATCGATGACGGGAGTTCGCGCCACCAAACCCGTTGCGGGAAGAGAGAGCTCGGCTGGGCCTGGCCATCTCTTCTTCCTCTTCTGCACCCTCGGTGATCCGGCTCAGGTGAGTGGCCGCACCTGTCGAGCGACGTTTCACTCCATTGTAGCCCATCACGTCGAGCGTATCATCCACCAAGATCTCTTCTGCTCCACTGCTCGTTGCTGGCTTACGGTAGGTGGTGAGGCCATCAGAGCGCAGCTCGGTGTACTCGACATCCTCCTCGTCTTCATCCTCTCCCTCCTCCGTGCCATGCAAGCGCGAGGAAAGGTGCTCGCTGGAGGTCGCGCCGGCCGAAGAGGCAGATCCGCGCTTATTGCCGCCGGGTCTGAACTTTTCCGCCTCGGCAGCTCTGACCTTGGCGTCCATACGTGCTCGCGCAGCTTCCGCTCTCGCCTTTCTCTTGCGCGCGAGCCAGAACCAGAAGAGAACCGCAGCTAACGCCAAGGCGCCAATGACGCCTCCGACAGCTCCGCCAATCGGTCCCGCTTTGCTACCACTCTCTGGCGCTTGGTAGTTGGGATCCGCGACGCATACATTGCTGGGGCAAGAGGAGCAGTCCTTGGCAGATCGAAAGATCTGCTGGCACGTCTGACCTTTGGGACAGACGGGACACTTGATGTCTGTAGGACACGAGGCGCAGGCTCGCTTGGCGAGCGTCGGGGGCAAGTCCAGCGTAGGTGTGCCTCTGCGCCGAGACATGGTGGGTGCTTGAACCATCTTGAAAGTGGGTGAAGCGAAGGAGAATTGCGGGCAGGTGCGCACAGCGCACGCTGGTGATACTAAGGTGCGTGCCCCTAGTCGACGTCCCAACTCCAGCAAGATTTGTTGCACGGCAAAGGATCCTTATTGGAGTAGTGCGACTCGATGTGTGGGTGACGCAGCTCCTTCTATTGGAGCGGGACGGCCAGTCGAAAGCCAGCGCTGACTGTGCCTGCAAGCAAAAGCAATCGCGTAGTGGGAGCGAATGATGTCACAGAGGGTTCTTGTAGTTGCTAAGAGGAGAACTTCGCGTGTGTTTGTCTATTTGGGGTACGGTGAGCGAGTGTGAAAATGCGATCAGCGTGAACGCGGGAAGGAGTCGAGGTCCAAGACTGGCCGACCCTAGGAGGCTCATTTCATGATGGCGCTTGTGTGCGCTGCATGAGAGAATCGACGATGGCAACGCCCAGTCAGAAGTGATGATCAGGGAGGGGTCGAAGGGCGGATGAGGCACTTGGCGACTCAGCACCCACGCCGTGGTCGCAAGAGGCTGAGCCGTGCAGGCTGGAAGCAGCATGCATCCATGTCCAAATATGTACAGTACAGCGCGCACTTCAAGACTTCTGTACTGTATGTATGTACAGTCCTGTAGTATATAGAGGGGCCGTCGCGGCGTCTCGGCTCTTCATGCATCATGCAGCACGGGTTTATGCATGCATGCAGGCACAACACCGCTCGTTCGTTTGACGGTTGGCAGGAGGTCGAGGGCGACCGCGGCGCGGCTCAAAAGGCGAACGCCGGGAGAGCAAGCGCCTTTCTGAGCTTACCTCTATACGTACAGCATGCTGTGCAGCAAAGCTGCCTTGTCAAGCGCACTTCAGCATGAGCATGTGAGCAGCATAGGCAAGGCGCGGCTTTGCTCCGTCAGCACGCAGCCTGCCTCAGGAAGCTGATGATGGGACTTCGATTCAGACCCCTCTTTTGCCTGGTGTTTGGCTGGCAGCTGGCCATCTCGCGTCTGTATATACAGCCGAATCACTTGAGTGTGCCTCACCCGAATAGCTGCATCAGATCAGCATCAGGCTCGCGCGGTGTGGCTGCAATTGGGGACCTCGAACAAATATTCACGATCCGAGAAACACGGCGCCGTACCCATCGTACCTGGCGTCTTTGTCAGTGCTGGTCCAGATCGAATCAAGCTTATACATGCAGGCAGGCTATTCTCGGACATCGAGTCACATCGCGAGCTCCAAATCGACCTTAAGATTGAATTCGGGGCGCTTTGCCCCCGCCCTCGCTCCGGCCGTGAAGCCCAGCAAAGGCACTGTTCACGCAGTCAGGACTGATTTCGCAGTCAGAGGCAAGATTGAGTCAATGAGTCTTGTCGCAATCGTGAATCTTCGAAGCCCTTAGTTGAATCTGGGTGTCAAATATAACCGCAACAGAAGAGGCTGCGTTGATTGAATCGACCATTCGCTGATCTCCAATGATCTGCGTCGATTCGAATTAGTTTCGCCCATTCGACATCTGCGCTTCCCAGCCGCGCGAACAGGCATGGAGAAACTTGACGGGCTGCATACAACGATCACGAGTCTCAAAGTCATCGATGGCGCGGCGCCGTGTTAATGTTAGTTGCACGCGTGGGAGCTTTCCTATTCGCAATCACCACGGCTCGCACCCCCCGCACCGTCAGAGCCAAGAGTGGAACTGTCAGTGGCCCCAGCATTGCGCCAAGATCAGCAGTCTGGCACATGGTGCGATTCGCCTTGCAGCTTCGCGCGCTGCTGCTGGTCTCAGGCGCAGTGCGCTAATGCACAACGGCGCAATTGATTGAGAGGAGCCAGTCTAGCGTGCTCAGACTGAAGTGCTTAATTGCGACACCCAGCACGACCCTGCATGCTGACTGTACGCGGTGCGACTGACCGCTCAGCAGTCCTGCGTTTCCATTCGTGATGTTGGGATGCAGCTTGACGCAGTGAGGTGATCCGCCAAGTCACCGCCATCATGAGTTCATTTTGTAGTTCTCAGCAAGAGTTTAGTACACAGCAATAGGTCAGAGACAGGAGAAAGTAGCCTGGACCCGCTGATATTCGTGGACAATCGATCATGGGTGTGCTTGCGCGTGCGCAGCAACGCTGCATGTCCTTCAATGGTCACATGACGCCGCAATCTCCTTCCACTGCCTCGCCATCGGCATTGATCTGCCGTAGATGCTGAGAACGAGAACGAGAACGAGAACGAGAACGAGAACGAGAACGAGAACGAGAACGAGAACGAGAACGAGAAAGGCGAGCTGCATAAGCTAGATCGGCAAATCTATGTTTGTGGCGTGCGTGTCTACTCACACCACCGAGCATGGCTAGCAAACCTCCTGGATAAGATCCGGAGCGCCTGCGAAGCGATCCAAAAGCAGATCAAGACATCAGACAGGCGACCCCATGGTACAATGGCGCAGCTGAAGGACTCACCCTTCGGTCTCGGCCTCATTGGCTTCCGCAAGCCCCTCCGCATGCTCCCTCGACTCTCGGTACACCCCTCCGTCGACGCTGTTCACATAAGAGGTGGCACTGATGAGTTTGATCTCATCATCGATGCCAGAGACGGCAATGACGGGCAAAGTCGGATGGGGAACCATGACGTTGACCACGTGGCTGTCTCCACAGATTACAGCTTTCAGCTGTGTGCTGGCCGGATCGTAGAGGTATAGGCGCCCGTCGTCCGAGCCAGATGCGACATACGGCCCGACAAAGTTGACGTCTTTGACTGCCGACGAGAATGAGGAGTAAGACCATTGAAGTTTCAATCGCAACAGGTCAGAGGAGCAGTAACGCACCTGTCTCCCGGTTGATGTGGCCCTGATATCGCGCGCGTGGGTACACCATCGGCGCTTCATCGAACTTGCTGCTATCCGAGACGGGTCGCGTGGGAAAGACCATAGAGTCCCCGTCCTCGTCTTCTTCCTCTTCCTCCTCATACACGTCCAACATGTCAGAACCCCCAGGCTCCATATCCTCATCGTCGTCGTCCAAGCCACCATTACCGTATGCAGTGCTTTCGACCTCGTCATCGTCGTCTTGCTGCTCGAACTCGGCAAATAACTCGTTGGCGTCATCGCCCTCGTCGGCTGCGCTCGGCAGAAGGTTCCTGGTTTGGGTGAGATGCGCCAAATTGAGGTGTGCCTCTGCAAAGGGGAAAGCCGGCGGCCGTTCGAGCTCTGCGTGCATGTCTTCGTCTTCATCCGGGCCGTCCCATGGAGCGAAAGATGGGCCTGTTCGAGGATGAACGTCAGACTCTCCTCTTATCTCTGGTCGTGGCACAGCCTCTCTCCAATTCGCGACGCCATCTTCGGGAGGGTCTTCCCAGCTGTCTGCGCGATTCCAAACCTGCTGTCGAGATTGGTGCTGTGAAGGGTTTGAACCGAAGGCATGGGGCGCGTGAGACTGTCCAGAATTGCTCGTCCACTGCCAGCTCTGCTCGGCAGCTTGAGGTGCAACAGTACTGATCGAAGGGTCCTCATCCGAGCTCAGATCACTCTGCCCCGAAAGTCGCATCCGATCTGTAAACTCGAAGCACTTGCTGCCCCAAAACGCCCGTAGCACACTTTCCGCCTCGTCGAAGAAGACTTCCAGAAATTTTTGAAATGTGGGGATATCAGGAGTGTTCCTAGCCTTGTCATCATCGACCAGACGTTCGAGGAGAAGAAGTAGATTACTCGAGACATCCATGGCGGGTTCGACATCGTCCTCGTCCTCTTCCTGGTCCTCCTCTTCATCCTCGCTCGACCTTGCGTTTTGGAGCAGCTCCTTCGCTCTTACAGCTGTCTCCAAGTACCGGCTTCTTCCCTGCACGAAGGTCTCTGTTGCAGCTGGCTCGTCCAATCGCTGGAGCAGAAGCAGAGTCTCACAGACGCATAAAGGGAGAGTTTCCGACGAGGCGGCTTGCATAGCTTTGTACCTTTCGACGTAAGCGGTTGCCTCTGCTTGTCGGCCCTCGCTGAGCGTCCGTCGCGGAAATAGCAGACCGACGATCGCTGATCGTATGTTCCTTGGAAGAGGCAAAGCTTTCTTGGCAGCCACCAGACGCCTGAACCGCTCGACTGTGTGGTTGTCATCCAATGTTCCGCTGCTATGAATCTTCTGCGCAGAAGTTCTGGCTTCACTCGCTCTATTACGCTCCTGCTCTCGCACCGCCCATTGGCTGGCTTCGGGATGATGCATCTCTTCTGGCTCGTCGTACAGATTGAATCTACAGGCCGAACACAGAGTGTCAGACTTCGCACCGCACGAAAAGCATTCTAGAGAAAGCTCACCGATAAATGGTCGAGTCGGTATCCGAGTAAGAAAGGAGCAACTGCACAATTCATAGCAAGTCAGCCCAACGTTGACCCCCATTGGAGAAGTGCCCGCTTCACTCCTTGACTCACTTCTCGACCTGTCGATTCTTCAATTTTAGCTGCAGTGATGTGCGCCCTTCCAAATGCGGATTTGACCGGCTCACCAGAGTCCCATTGTCGTTGGGGTCTGCCGAAACGTCTGACACACTGCGTAAGCGCATCACGCTCAGGCTCTGGGGTTGATTCACCCCATTCCCGTTTCAGTAGGCGCGGGAGCATTCTTCGATCATGAAGATAAGCGTAGGCGGACGTGCCTGCTACAACGAACAGCCAAGGCTCCACCTTGCTGACGCTGAGGCTGTACAGCTCCATCGAATGTCGGACTAGAGGCGAAGGGCACGTCGAGCTCGACAGTGCGAATGATAGGCTCGAGCTACGACCTCGCTCGCTGCACGTGTGATTGACCCGGAGATCCGTCTGGCGCACTTCACCATCCTCTGCGCAGCTCAGAAATACATCGGGACTATTCTCTGTGCTGATGCGTTTGACCCGCGCGCTGTGACAGCGGAGAACGCGCGTGCACACGCCTCCACCTCGAGGCCAGACCATCACTTCTCGATTGTCGTGCTCGTACTGCCTCTTGGTAATGGCGTGAGACAAAATCTGGGCATCAGACTGCGCCAGGTCGAACACTCTCATTTCGGAGTCACCAGCTGCGGTGAACAATCTGGTGGGAAGCGTTGGTGCAAACTTGACAGAAAAGACTGCGAGGGTAGTAGAATGGTCAAGCAGCTAAGTTGCGAGTGGACTCGATTCGCGCGATGCGACCGAGGGTGCTCACTGTTCGCTCGATGTCCCTGTTTCAGCATGTTCAGTACTCTCGGTAAGCTTGCTGGATGAACACTCGAAGTCCAGGCAAAGAACACCCACAGTCTCCACCACACCACTTAGACCAAAGCCTAGATCAGGCGCAGGCCACTGCTCCGCAGCTTTCGCTTCTGCAATCTCCTCGTCCAGTTCATCTAGCAGATTATCTCCAGGTACACCAATGCCGCTGTTGCCGCCCCATAATCCTCCAGTGCGGCGCGAGCGAGGGCCACTTCGAGTGTTCGGTGGTTTACGATGCACATGCTCGGCTCTCGGATGCGCGGCATCTGATCCGAGCCTCCAAAGACAGACGGTCTTGTCATCAGAGCCGCTGGCCAATGTGCTTCCATCGGATGACCAAGCCAGAGCATTGACACATCCTGTGTGGCCTATGTGCTCTCTGGCTGGGGTGAGACCGCCGAGCACGTCGATACGGTCCAGCGAGCCGATGGTAGACGGGCTCCATTGAGACACTCGCCTGAGCTTCGCGCTCGATGCGACTGTGGGCAGCACGCCGTTGGTACGATGAGAATAAAAGCCCGGTGTGAATGTTTTCGGAGCTGCATAAGCTAGTCGCAGCGTGGATGGTCCAGCCTCGTCCGACCTGTCGGATGGGAAGGAGGTGTTCATGTCGATGGCAGCTTGAGCATCAACGAGCAGGTTGCGAGCTTTCGAGAATGGCGTCTCGACAGACGCGATTGGCGCTGCAAGCTGCTTCAACGGATATGCCTCAAGGGAATATGAGGCAAGGCCATGCGAAGTCAAGAGTTACAGATGCCAAGTGCGCAATACGATGTCATGGACGCGCCTTGATGAAGAGGTCACTTGACTTGTGACTCAGCATAGCATTCATCGGGATGAATCACAATAGTGAAGCGTGAATGCAGCGCAACTCGCGTGTAGCTCCACCATCTGACTAGGGTCGCTTGCAGCAACCATACATATACTCATCAAACTGTAGGCGCGCCACCCCCGCACAGACCCTCAAGCCTCTCGCGCTCAATTGTGAATCTTGCATGCCCCAAATCAAAAATCTCAATCAAATCTTGATTTCAAGATTCCAACCTTGAATTCTCTTAAGAACCACGTGACAGAATACCCTCAAAAGTCAAATCTCTCTGTTTTTGTCAACCGTCTGAAGGACCACTTTCGTAATGACGCGCCTGGCGACATTACTAATCACGAATAAAAGTCGCAAATCTTGAGTCGGAGCCGCACGAATCGCACGGCGAAGACCTGAACATCTTCCTGATCGTCATCTTTCGCCCTTTCGGCCCTTGGGCGACTACACAGCACAATTGACTGCTCCCTACGAGCTACCGTTGACCTGCGCTTTCGCGCTGATCCGCCTCGATATCAACGCTGCCGCACGCCCGAGGTGCCACGAATAAGTGGCGCCTGTGCAGCTATCCAAGTCCGAAGTCGCATTCAGAGCATCAAAGCGACTCTCAGACTCTCACGATCCATGGTAGCTACACTGTGCTCGCTTAATATCTCATTCGAAAAGGCGCAAATTTGCCCTGCACATCGCTAGCGCGCGGGTGGTCGCTCGAGCAGAGCCACAAGCAGGCGACACGAACGACAATCTGTGGTCATCTCACCCCACGCACTTGTGTGCTCACACCATGGCGCCCTTTTACGGCTACTATGGAGCCCCACCGCCAAGACCCTCGGCATATCGCGGGCGGTATGGACTGCATCCTCCTCCTCCTCGCTCTCGACCTCGATCCCCAGACGCAGTAGCAGCTGCTCGGAGGGAGAGAGCAGCTGCACCCGTTCCATCGCGAAGTGGGCACGACGCAGATGTCAGCACGGTCTCCGAGTATCAGTCAGGCAGAGGGTCTGGAAGTAGCAGTAGACGCAGAGACTATAGCGCGAGTACCTATCGTCCTTCACCCGCAGCATCCACCAGCAACGCTGATCGAGCAAGAGCAGCAGACTGGAAAGGCAAAGCGCGACTGCAGGATGACGACGATGATGCTGCCAGCAGGGACGGCTACACCAGCAAGGCGAACGGTGACCAAAGGCTGGACCGAGCGCGCAAACAGGATGAAAGGAGCAGGAGCAGGAGCAGGAGCAGGAGCAGGAGCAGGAGTAGAAGTGAAAGCATTGAATCCTCCTCCAGAAAGCGGGCTCGCAGCCGCAGTGGGAGCAGCACCTCGCCTCGCTCAGCTACGATCAGCAGAGGTCGCCGATTGGAGCGGAATCGGTCTTGCGATGACCGCAACAGCGTCCATTCGCGCGTGCACGCCGAAAAGAGAAGTGTGCACACCTCCAAGCCGAGTGGGGCCGATGCCGGGGCGAAGGAGACGGCGCAGGCGTCGTCAAACAACCATCTCAAAAGCCTCGGCAGTCGCAATGCAGATGGCAGCTATGAAGGCGTGCCTACAGGTCCTAGAGCGAACAGACAAGCCTTAGCCGTCTTCAACAAGCCTGCGCCCCTACCTGACGCTTCTAAAAGTAATGCTGACTGGTCCACAGTCGATAGGCGCTTGCCTAAAAGTTCGCGTGCTGACAGCTTCGGCCTGTCTCGTGAGCGGGATCGATCTCGTGATCGCACGAGATATGCCACGCGCGAAGAGGACCGCAGGCCGGACCGCGAACGCGAACGCGCACGGGAAGGAGTTTCAAACAAGCAGGACGACGATGGAAGAAACTGTTCTTACCATCGGTCTGATGAGCGTCTGAGAGGCGCTCGATCACGCAGTCGCAGCCCAAATCGCAGCAGGCAGCACGGCACTACTCGGCAGAAAGATGAAAGGGATCAGCGAGAGCGTCACTCTCGATCTCGATCTCCCAGACGGCCGCCAGCGTCTCAGAAAGAACTCGACCCCAGAGCCAGAAATGGCCGACCGACTTCAAGCGCTGCAGGTATCGAGAATTTGGATAAATTCCGCAATGCTAGCCAAGATGCAACCAGCAAGGGCAAAGGCCCCAATGGGTGAGTTAGTTGTATCTTCAATTTTGCGCTGCGACTACGCGTGCGCCCGGGGGTATCACTCTAACAGGCACCTCTGCGAGTGCCTCCTGAGCGCCAAGGCATCGTGAGCTTAGACACACTGAATTCTTCGCAGCTCGGCTCTTGACGTCTTTTCGCGCCCTTCTCGTGCGCCGCCGCCCGCCCCGCGAGCAAATTCGATCGGAGCACTTTCCTATGGCTCAGGCTCACCCCGCCGGTCCCATAGCCCCGAAATCTCTCAGGTCGGCAACGGTCGCGTAGAGCCCGGCAATGGACCACTGCCTGGCGCTACCAGCAGCGAGCTGGCAATGGAGGGGATGCCGAAGGCCCCTCCAGCGGCTCACCGCGAGCGAATCAAATCATCCAGCACCGAATCTGGTGCCATTTCCGAGACGCCTTCGTCGTTAGCACACAAGCAGCTTCTTCCTGCAAGAAGCCCTGCCATCTCCTCTTCGTCTTCTGAAGCGCGATTATTGGCTCGCAAGAGCTTATCCCCGGAGGCTCGGCATGCTGTCCTGCGAAGCAGCGATGACGCTGGCGATGCTCAATATCCGCCTCGCAGAGGTGGTTGGACGGTAATCTCGCGAGGAAAGCCGACTTCTGCCCCTCTGGAATCAGTGCAGGTCAGTGAAGCCGGAGAAGGGGAGCGCATGATAGACGTGTCCGGACGAGCTCCTACAACAGCAGTAGAATCAGGGCAGAAAGAGGAACCGCAGTCGCCCGGTCCCAAAGCTTTCACGCCTTCGCCTGAGCCGGACATGTCGAGCTTGGCTGCGCAACCAACCCGTGGTTTTCCGGACGAAACGTATACACGTATCAATCAGGTTGGAGAAGGCACCTACGGACAGGTCTTCAAGGCACGTGCGGAGAGATCTGGAGCCTTGGTCGCTCTGAAAAAGATTCGCATGGAGGCAGAAAAGGACGGGTTCCCCGTCACGGCAATGAGGGAGATCAAGCTACTCCAGCACCTGCGACATCCGAACGTGGTCAGGTTGCACGAGATGATGGTGTCCAAAGGTGAGTGTGCGCCCAGGAGCTTCGTGCGCTAAGTCCGACCTCTGATTCGACCGCCACCTGGTATATATGACCCAGGGTCAATCTATCTTGTCTTCGAATACATGGAGCACGATCTAAATGGAGTGCTTCAACATCCGTCGATCGAGTTTAGCGCCGCACACCTGAAGTCGTTGTCTCGTCAATTCCTGCGAGGGCTCGAATATTTGCACAAGAAATCGGTGCTTCACAGAGACATCAAAGGCTCCAACATTCTCCTCTCCAACCACGGTATCTTGAAGCTGGCGGATTTCGGCCTGGCTAGATTCTATGCCAAAAGGCGGGCAGACGATTATACGAACCGCGTGGTGACGGTGTGGTACAAGCCGCCTGAGCTCCTGTTCGGTGCTACGCGATACGGACCGGAGATCGACATGTGGGGAGCAGGCTGCATCTTTCTAGAGCTTTTCACCAGACGTCCTGTGCTGCCTGGCAACAGCGAGATCCATCAAGTGCAGGTCATTTACGACACCTTTGGTGCTCTGGTGCCAGCGAGCGAGTGGCCCGAAGTGGAAGCGCTGCCTTGGTATGATTTTGTCAAGCCCGTTACTAGTCTAGATCAGCACGGCAGCGAGCCACTGCCCTCCCAGGTCGAAGAGCCCACTTCGTCGCACGGAGCAGCACAAGACGCCAGTCTTAATGCTGGCGTAGGACTGCAGGCCCGCGAGAAACGCTTTCGGAAAATGTTCAGCAAGTGAGTGTCTTGAGGGTTGAAATTGACTTTCAAATCCAACTTACCATTCAACGCTTTCTGCTTCGATGTTTGCAAGGTGGCTTTCGCCTGCCGCACTCTCGGTGGCATGGGCTTTGCTCGCGTATAACCCTGCCAGACGAGCGACAGCCAGTCAAGCGCTCAGCATGTCCTACTTCACGCACGAGCTTCCAAAGCCCGAAGTACCAGCTGGGTGAGTCCCTCAATTATGCGATGAGCTGCGACACTGGCCCCACGCCTTGAGATCTCATCATCGCTTCTGCTGTCTTCTGCTTCCTCGTGCAGCATACTCACCGCCGTCGAGGGAGAATGGCACGAATTTGAAAGTCGACGCGCTCGTAAGGCGCGCGGATGATGCGCTAGTCGGCTTCGTTGGCGTCCATCATCAGAGATTGTTCGAGCCCCGGCTCGCCGCGACAAAGCAGATCGATGAGACGTGTACTTATTAGGAGTCCATCACACATGAGCAAGACATTCCATGTCTGAGTGCAGACTCGCGCGAGCAAGGGTGAACGTTTTCTGATTTCGGAAGAGACTACCCAATGTCCGTCTTCCATGATTGAGATCGGCCAGGCAGAGCAGGCCAAGTTCTTTGGAGGTCTCATACTGCACTCGATGCTGGCGCTGCATCGCTCTCGGCTTGATCGGCGTCGGCAGGTGCACCAGAAAGAGAA
>CCYA01000254.1:1303268-1313566 GCA_900000165.1 Ceraceosorus bombacis
TCACACACTACTAGCTGCTTGCGCGAGCTGGTGCACCGTGCGAGTCATGGTGGGGCCGGGCACGCTCACAGCTAAAATAATGGCCTGTCACCCGTCTCAGGCAGCGCGGCGGGAGGCGGGAAGCACCGCGCGCGCCGCGCAGAGGCAGGATCCAGACGAATTTGAACGCAGCGAGCGAGCGTATCACAAGAGTCGTGAGTCACGACGGGTGTTGGCGCAACGTCTGCGCGCACAGGGCGCCACCGCGGTGAGCGTGGAGGAAGGTGAAGACAGACTCACCAATAATGCTGCATGCATGCACTCTGATGACTCTTCATTCACCATTTGGGGCAGCAGCATCTCCTTTCCCTTCCTTCTTCATACGTCTCGACAATATCGTCGTATTCCTATCAGACTTCAACGTACCATCATACAGCAAAAAGTCCAACTCATCACCCACCCTTCAAGCTTGAGAAGCCCCTTCAACATGTCGATCAACAAGATTCTCGCTCGTCAAGTAAGTAGGCCATGAGCGCGGATTTTCGCCGCTTAGCCTCAGGAGAGACTCTTAGCCCTTCTTTTTCCCTGCAATCACTCTACTCAGATTTTCGACTCTCGTGGTAACCCAACCGTCGAAGTCGACTTGTGGACCGCAAAGGGCCACTACCGCGCTGCTGTCCCCTCTGGCGCTTCCACCGGTATCCACGAGGCCCACGAGGCCCGGGATGGCGGCAAGGACTACATGGGCAAGGGTGCGTGTTGTACTCTTGTTTTCTGATCATGGCGATGCATTCCTTTCCTGCGACCGCTCGCCATGTTTGACCGCTCATTGATTCTCTTGTCCTGCAGGTGTGCTCAAGGCTGTGGAGGCCGTCAACGGAGAGATTGCCAAGGCGCTCATCGACGCCAAGGTCTCCGTCACTGACCAAAAGGCCATCGACGATTTGCTCATCAAGCTCGATGGCACTCCTAACAAGGCTCGCCTCGGTGCTAACGCCATCCTCGGTGTCTCCATTGCTGCCGCTAAGGCCGGCGCAGGCGAGAAGGGCATCCCCTTCTACGAGCACCTCGCTGGTCTGTCCAACGTCGGCAAGCCTTACATTCTTCCTGCTCCGTGAGTGGTGCCGGTGCGTGACAGACAAAGACGTAGACTGACACCTCGAAACAACGCCTGCAGCGCCATGAACGTCATCAACGGCGGCTCTCACGCTGGCAACAACCTGTACGTGCTAGAACCTCTCTTTCCCTGGCGTGCGCCGAATTTCCATCTGACCCGCTTACCCTATCCGCTCACAGCGCTTTCCAAGAGTTCATGATCGTTCCCACCGGCGCGCAGACTTTCACGGAGGGTAAGTCTGCATATCTGCCGCTCGAGTACGCGCAGCAAGCCAGCTCACTTCGGATGGGTGCTCTCGGCTGCAGCCATGAAGGTCGGCTCTGAGGTGTACCACAACTTGAAGTCTGTGATCAAGGCCAAGTACGGCCTTGACGCTACTCTCATCGGTGACGAAGGAGGCTACGCTCCACCGGTCAAGTCCGCTGACGAGGCCCTCGAATTGCTCGTCGAGGCCATCAAAAAGGCCGGCTACGAGGGCAAGGTCCACATCTCCCTCGATGTTGCTTCTTCTGAATTCTTCAAGGACGGCAAGTACGACCTCAACTTCAAGGACGAGAAGAACCCTAAGCTTGTGACTGGCCGTGAGCTGGCAGACATCTACATTGGCTACATCAAGAAGTACCCCATCGTAAGTGACCGAGGTGGATGCGCGAGCCCCAAAGATGACGACAAGCTTTTGCTTACTTGGCCAGCCGTGCGTTTGACTAGGCCTCCATCGAGGACCCCTTCGACCAAGACGACTGGGAGTCTTGGAGCTACTTCCGCGCCAACTCGGGCATCACCGTCATTGGCGACGATCTCACAGGTGCGAGCTGTTCAAAGTCACCTTTCCGCTTGCTCTTAATGACCGAGATTTTGCGCCTCTGCCAGTCACCAACCCTCTCCGCATCAAGACCGCCATCGAAAAGAAGTCTTGCAACGGTCTCTTGCTGAAGGTGAGTTGAACTCTAGGCATCAAGGCTCCTGAGCCCAGACGCTGACTAGTCATGGCCGGTGTGTATCAGGTGAACCAAATCGGCACCATCTCCGAGTCCATCCAAGCTGCACAGTTGTCCCAGTCCGACAACTGGGCCGTCATGGTCTCCCACCGTTCCGGAGAGAGTGAGTTGACTTCATGTCGTCTCGTGAGGCTAAATTTCGTCTCTCACATGCTTGACGCCCTCTTCGCAGCCGAGGACACCACCATCGCCTCTCTCTCTGTCGGCCTCGGCGTCGGCATCATCAAGGCTGGTGCACCTTGCCGCAGCGAGCGTGTTGCCAAGTTTGTGAGTAAGGCAAATGAAGTTCAAGAAGGTCATAATTGCTTCCACTGACCCCGCACGCCATCTCAACTGCTCAGAACGAGCTGCTGCGCATCGAGTCGCTCGAGCCTGAGGCTGTGTACGCCGGCATCAACGGCTTCACCCAGGGTGACAAGGCACCCCAGGTCATTGCCAACAAGAAGTGAGCTCCACCTTTTAGCTTTCTGATTTGTCGGATGCAGCTTGATCCTGCGGCATGAGATGAGATCACTCAGACGACGGTCAAGCAATCGGTCGCGAGAGCTTGACGCGACAAAATAGATGTCATGCAGAAAAGTAGATGGTTTGGCGAAACAAAGGACCAGGAGCGATGTGGGGGAGGGGTTTAGGGGCGCAGAGTGATTATTCGGTATGTGATGTGATGCGTCAGAAGTATGCTGGGCCAGCAGCGGGAAAAGGAACCCTTCCAACATAGGAGGCGGAGGTCGAAGAGGAGTGAGCGCTTTCCTGGATGGTGCTGAGACGGGTGTTCGGGCTGCGCTGCGAAGGGTAAAGAAGGTGATTCTTGAGGAACGCGCCACGTGTCGCGCGTAGTGGAACAGGCTTTCGAAATTGCCGGGGTCCTTGAGGCTTGCTAGGTGCGCTTGGCAGCGAGAGGCGCGAGGGCTGAGCGAAAGAAGCTGGCGTCGTCGACGCTCGCAGAGAGTGGGGTCGGACAGCTTTGCGGGGCGGTTGAGCTGTGGGCACCGGTGGCGCGGGTAACGTTGAGAGAGGAGAAGAGGGCGAAATGTCCGTGTGCGTATAGATCGCGCTATCTTGAGTGCCTTGCGACGCGACAGTATGGGCTGGAGCTGATTGCGATGACAGTGCGCACTGCTTGTCTGTAGCATCGTTGATACGATCGGTAGTGCAGCCCCGTGGCGCTGATTGCTGTCGACGAGCTTCCACTTCCAACATGGGAGTGACAGTGAAGCGCAAGTTGTGCGTGGAATCATGAGTCTGCTCCCATCGCGCCGGATCGACGTCAGCTGCGTCGGGCAGCAAGCTGGTGGCATCCCCTGAGCATGCCACCAAAGGAGAGGCTTCCGAGCTCTGATCTGCTACCAATTTAGCGCCTATACAACGCGCAGCTTCGTCATTCTCCTGCTTTGCTTCTGGCGCACTGAACCACCATTGCAGGCCCTTGACAAAGATGTCGCTGATTCTTCGAGTCACGCCCCGTGGGTCTCGTTCAGGATGCGCAAGGGTGCTGCAGGCAGGTCCGCTCTCAATAGAGTAATTTGATGGGCTCCGTGCGCCACAGACGACTCGCGCTTCTTCCTCTGGTCGAAGATGCGACAAGACAGAGTTGACACTTTGCTTGCTCGCTGTCATTCTTGGCGCATCCGATGGTGATCTCTGCAAGAACCATGGCACGTAAAGTGTCGAGCTGGGAGTTTGCTGCGCTGCGGCTCTTGTCGCGCTTCTAGCGTCCAGAATCGACTCCCAGCTTTGATTGGTCGCTGCGCCTGGTTGATGTGACTGATCTCGTCGCCAATACTGCCCTCCCGCGTCTGCCTGCTCGCCTGCGCCACAAGTAGCGCTCCGCGAATTTTGCAATTGCGCTACAACATCTGGATGCAAGGGTGGAGTGATGCTGTGGTGGCCTCGAACACTGCCGTCTCGATCATTCGCACGCTCTTCATACGCTGGAGACGGAGGTTCGTGCCGAGTGAATGGATAAGGAGTGATGCCGCTCTTCGGGTAAGCGTGACTCCTGCCGACACCTTTGGTGGAGTGCGCCAAAACGATACAGGTGCCTGCGATCCACGCAAGGCAATACAAGCCCACGAAGATGAGGTAGAGGATTTGCTGATGGCGCAAATGCTTGATGTAGGAGCTGACAATGCCTCCAACCACGCCGTCGTTGTGGTCTTGTGGCGATCCAAGAGCGGCTTGCTTGATCGGTGCAACAAGCTCATCAGAGCGAGCATGACTGAGCTGGAGAATGTCGGGTGAAATATGTTCGAACTCGACATGCGCATTGGTTTGCAGCCAGGTCAGAGCTTGCTCAATGCTCCTCAGCTTGGAAAGGAGGGCGCAATCGATGAAGCCCTGCACAGGTGTATATAGCGGTGTCGAGGCGAAAGAGTCCTAAGAATGAAAGGTGTTGCCCTGATCAGTTGCCCTCCTTCACGAAACCCTTCACGCTTGAGAAAGAGCTCACATTGAGTGCCCCTGCTATACCCTCAATCATCTCGTTGAGAGTATTATTCATGGTGGAGGTCGTCGCGTTGACCCAGGCAAATAGATTGTCATTCTGTTCGTACCAAGCAGTATGCAGTATCAGAGCCCGCTGACATGCGGTCGAGGCGGCATCCAAGCTGACTCACCAGACCATTCTGAGCTCCAATGATCATCTCGTTGCTGCGATTTGCGAAATCGTGACTTGCGTCCGTGAGGCCCCGATTGAGCTGAGCGAGTACTTTGTCTCCCATCGTGGTGAAAGAACCGTCAATTTTCTGTTGTTAGTGAGAGGGTCCACCAATCGAAACGAACGTCCACGAGTCAGCTCAGTGTGACCTTGATCGAAGTATCAAGAATTCTCACCCCTTCGTAACGTTCCTGCACTCCACGCAGCGCCAGGATCTGGAGTTGACTCGACGCCAAGCCGACAGTGCCGATAATCAGCGCTGCTACCGCAATAGGATGCGAGATCCACGCCAGCCACCATCTCAGACTAGCTTTAGCTTCGGAGGACCGTATCCCTAGCGGCTTAGCCAAACGGAAGGCCAGCAACGATAGCAAAGGGTGAGACGAGAGTTGGAGAAGAGAGAATAAAGACGGCGTCGTCAGCACGCCTCGGTGTCGCGCTGCGGCCTCAGAAGAGCCTGTCAAGTTGGACGTCTTCGAATCTCTGTTTGTGCTGCCAGACATCGTCGAAGGAAAGCCGTCTGCCGCAATCCAAGCATCTCGAGTATTCTCAACGTGTCGCCGCAGGGACCGCCAAGACCACCATTCCATGGCCATTGTCAGCAATGCGAACGCCAGCGCAACGAAGGCGATAATCGCTGTCGCCCAATAAGCGAGTTTGCGAAGGTCATGAGCCAGATCGTCGAGCGGCTGCATGTCGATGTCCGCGCAAAAAGAAGCGATGCGAGCCTCAGGCAATGGCAGAAGGGACCTGTCAAACTGAAAAGCGGACACCGCTGAATTTCATGACAGTACACGGATGCGTTCAGCATTGCGCACAAGGCAAGTCTTAACGCGCTATAAATGACGCACTGGTGTTCACTTCAGCTCTGAGCTGCTCAAAAGGCCCGGAGATCATCCCGTCGACTTTCGCTCTCAGCTCCGACAGCGTAGGCAGGCTACTGTTCAGTCTACGCAATCCCTCATCGAAGGAAGTAGGCAGGCTGACATTGTCGAGGGCGCTGTGGAGCGAATCTTGCTGATTAGCTTGTGCTGCCCATCAGCCAGGCGAAATACCGATCGCATTCGACTCACGCAAGATCAGGCGGCTGAATAGTCGGTACGTTGACATGTTGTCCGAACACCCCAATGACATCGTTGATTCCGCCGAGCGTGGCACTAAGAAACGAGTTGACTCCGGAGACTGATGACTGGAGCGCATCCTTCAGACCGCCTGCTATCGCATGCACACCTTCATTGAGCGCTGCGACGGCAGCGATGAGCAAGCTCAAGGAGCCACGCACTAGCAGCTCGATGAAGCAAAGGAAAAGGGAGCGATAGGAATCTACGAGAAAGACTAGCAGCCGTTCAATGGCAGTCAAGCTGAGCACACCATGAATAGAGGTCAGATCAAAATGTATGCCAGCGTGGATCGCGCATGACGGACCAAGCTCACGAAAGATCAAGCACGCGACCAACGCCTCGTACTGTCGCTTCGATGGTCTCTGCGGTCTGAGCATTGGCTCGATCGGCCAGATATCTTGGCAAGCTCATCGCCGCGCTTGCCGAGCCCTCTGCACTTGCGCACGCAGAAGTCATTCTCTGCTTAGCAGCGTTGACCTTATCATCCACATCGTCCGCTCCCATCAAAATCGTTGCGCCAACAAAGATGAGGGCCAACAGACTTGGCGATAGTAAAGAGAGGAAGAGCCGTGCTCGAAGTCCCAGCCATGGTTTCAGTGGGCCATTCGTGCTGGGTAGCACGATCGGAGCGGGGGTGGGAGGCGGCTGAGTTGGCCAGCCACCAGCTGCATTGGAAGGGGGCAAAGAAGGCGAGTGGACGTGGTCTGGATACGAAGGAGGAGGCGCCCTGGATGACACTGCTGCTGGATCCTCCCGCAGCTCGTCTGGTGTGCGGCTCCACCTCGCAGCTGGCAGCACCAGTGGTCGCATCGAGAGCACGATACTGCAATCTGAATTGCGGAACCGAGTGTCAGGATGTCGACTGAGCTGCTTGACGAAGTGCGTATTGAGGGTGGCGACGCTGCGAAAGGAGGGTTGTGTGTGAGTCGCGAACGGTTCAGGTCTGGGGGGTCTGAGTGATGTGGTGTAAGGTTGAGGGCAATCGACGTCAGCAAGATCCCAAAGGAGCTAGACGAGGTCATCATCTTTCGAGGTCGTCCCTCAGCGGCACCTTCACGCCATTTGTACTGGTCAGTGCTTTGGGCGAGGAGTGGGACAAGGGGAGGCAGCTGCCCTTCCAGTGCGCTGCGCCCAGGCAACGACCTCGCCTTGCCAGAGCGTGTTCCGGCTACCATGGCGGACCAGTCTAGCTGCGAGGGGCTCAGAGAGAGAGAGAGTCTCGCACGCCCAGAGTTGACACCGCTGTATGCCAGCTTGTCCTAGAGATGTTGAAATTGAAGCTTCTACATTTGCAGCGATGATGATGGATGCTTGGACAGAGGAGCGAGTGCCGCGCACGCGCGCGCGCCCGCGCGCCCCTCCGCTCTTTTGTCCTCTTGCGCGCGGCTCGCCGCGGGGCGCAGCTCCACCAGCTGCTGCAGAAGAGTCACGAGTCTCTGATCGTTGCTGGTCGAGAGGAGTCGTGTGTGCTGGTATTCCAAGAGGAATAAGCACGGCATCCGCACCGGCAACCGTCGCTGGATCAATGTACAGACCGCTTATACTATTCCATCATCCTCGAGTGCTGAGTGCGATTAGCAGGAAATGACGTCGCTAGTGGCAATGTTCGCAGTATGATGAATATTTGGTTGATGGGGCAAGCAACCGACGGGAATTCATCAAGCATCACGCGGCTCAGTCCCACAGCTGGCCACGAGTGCTCAACCTTGACAGGCGAGGGGCAGATATGCCATTCATCCTGATCAGCTCCTGAGCAGGGCAATCACTCAAGGCTCCTTGGCGTCTTTCTTGATTGCAGAAGCGTTTGGCAGTACATGACACGCAAGCGATCAAGCACCAAGCTGAGCACTTTGTCTCTCCACCAGACTACCGCGCTGGCCGCCATACGTGTGGTCCCGCGCGCCATCTTGCTGAGCCGCATCCTCATTGTCCGGGGTACCCCAACCACCTCCGCCCGGCGTGTGAATTACGATCCTGTCCAGCCTGCCCATCTTCGTTGTGGTCTGGTACAGAGACAGATGGTTGAGCAGAAGAAGTTGATCAGTGCACAATCTCTTGGTGGCCAGCGCAGTCCCTGCGGCTGCTCACCTTGGCTCCAAGATTGATGGTGCGGGGGCGCGTATTCTCCTCTTCGTCGTCTTCGATGACATCTCCGTCCGCTTGCCTTCTCTGCTTGATCCACAGGTTCTTACCACAAGCAGCAGACTGCCCACCTTCCAGTCCATACGGATGGTAGACGCGACGCTCGCTGAGGATGCTCACTTGCATGTCCGGCATCAAGAATTCAATGTCCCGAATGACACCTTCTCCTCCTCTATACTTTCCAGCACCGGCTGAGTCGTCGCGCAGAGCGAACTGTCTTAGGACGAGGGGATACCGACGTTCCATGATCTCTGGGTCCGTGATGCGCGTATTGGTCATGTGTGTGTGCACGCCGCTGGTTCCGTGCCAGTCTGGTCCAGCACCGCTTCCGCCAGCAATGGTCTCGTAGTACCCAAATCCTTCCACATGCGTACCATCAGGCTTCCTGCCTCCCAAACCGAAGGTGAGATTGTTGCAGTCCCCTTGACTTGCAGCAGCCGCTTTGAACGCTTTCAAAACGACGTCCGTGATGCGCTGGCTCGTCAACACATTACCTCCGACCACTGCAGCAGAGTCGCTGGGGTCTAGCAAGCTGCCTTTGGGGATCTTGACTCTGATGGGCTCAAGACATCCTTGATTGAGAGGAATATCGTTGGACACCATGCTTCTCAGGCAGTAGATGATGGCGCTATGAGAGACTGTCCAAGAAAGCAATAAGTGAAGTAAGGATTCAGCATCGCAGGAATTCAATGCTCATAGATTTTGAGTGCTGTGTCTGACCTGATCGTGGACAATTGTGGTTGCCTTGCACCTCCGGGCCGGTGCCTTCAAAGTCAAAGACTGCTGACCCCTCCTCCGTATCGATGGTAACACGTAGCTCGATCGGCGAGCCTGCATGCGAGCAGACGTACACTAAGCAGGGAACTGTGAAATCGTGCGATCAAGCAACTCACCGTCATCCATGTAATCTCTAGCCCAGAGCTCGGTGCCATTGCGCTTGGCAACGTCTCTCAAGAGATTTCGCACTGCGAGCGCTGCGTTGTCGCGGATCGCAGTCATGTACTGCGCCATCGAGGAGTTTGGGGTCAGGAGGCTTTCAAGCAATCAAGGGACGGAATGGACGCTCACTCTTTGCACAGTCTCTAGACTCCATTCATCCACCAGCATCTGGATGAGCTGCACTCCCTTTCGATTGGCAGCGATCTGTGCATGCAGGTCGCTTTCCACATCCCTAAAGCAGCGAGTGCCCGAGCAGCCTTCGTATTTGGCAGGCTCTTCGCTCATGAGCCTTACAAGCCCATCTCTGTCATACTCGCCTTTGCGCACAAGCTTGAAAGACTTGATTTGTGCTCCCTCTTCAAACAACGTCTTGGATGTGGGCGGCATGGAGCCGGGCAGGATGCCACCGATATCTACATTGGGTGAGAGGGGCATACAGCTCAGGTGTGCGCCTGTACCCTTCTCTGTCGAGTGAAAGCCGCCCAGACTCACCAGCATGGTGCCCTCTGCTGGCAGTGAAGAAGATGAGATCCTTGCCTCGCTCTTCAAATACTGGTGTGATGCATGTAATGTCCGGCAAGTGGCTTCCACCAGCAGCGGGGTGATTCGCCAGAATCACATCCCCATCCTCGATAGGCTCTCCGCTCTTTGCCCTTTCAATCTGATAGCGCACCGCGAAGCTCATGGAGCCTTCACGAAGAAGAAGATGGATATCAGCCGCCGTGTCGGCGCGATAGTCGGTGCTGTGGCTAAGTCGACTCACCAAGATGGACAGGCAGATGTGGGGCGTTGGCGACCAAGTCGCCATTGGGAGAGAATAGTGCGCAGCTAAAGTCGAGACGCTAAACAAGGAGCAGAGATGAACTCCAAGCGATGAGCGTGTGGTCCAGCGAGAGAGATACAAGGCAGCTCACCTCCTTGATGTTGGTCGAGATAGAAGTCTGCTGTAGTGATCTGCCCATCGTCTCGGCCACTGCCATGAAGCGAGCGGCGAACAGCTGCCCGGACAAAGGGATCAGCGTCAGCAGGGCGGCCAAGCGCGACTAACACTCTGCATCACTCGGACTCGCCCACCGCATAGACTTACCGAGAGGAGAATGGGATCGGCCTCTGTCTGTGACATTGCGGCGTCCCTGCGTTCGGTGAAAGGAGCGATGGCGTTGGCAAGGACAGATTTGGCGGATGGAGCGTAGTGCCAAGCTGTCAAAACAAAGGCGAGTGGCGCTGCTAATGCATTGACTTCCTCGAAATGTTGGATGCTGAGGATGATGGAGTCAGTGGACACGTTTGTGAATGTTGTCGATGGTGGAAACCCTTTCTGCCATACGAGAAAGTCGCGAGCACAG
>CCYA01000254.1:1415380-1425496 GCA_900000165.1 Ceraceosorus bombacis
GCGCTCGGAAGCCATGATGCCCATCATCTCTTGCAACCGGGCATTGCATCCTACACCACCGACAATGAGCACCTCCCTACTTCCCACGTGCGCCATAGCTCTCTCGGTAATCTCGACCAGCATAGCAAAGACGTGTTCTTGCAGACTGAAACACAGATCCTGTGGAGTAAACTCCTTCAAGCCTCGAATGGAAGTAGATGTGAAAGCTTGCACATTTTCGAACATGTCTTGACCTGTCAAATTTGTGGAGGGTGCTAGTTCGGAAGCTGTCGAATGACCAGCATGTCGCCCGTCAGAGGACCAGTTCTGCCCGTTGGCTAATGCTCCCCAATCCTGTGAAGCGTCCTGCTTCGGCGCGCGTGACGAGGGGTCAGATTTGAAACGGGCATCCCGCGTGTATGCTTCGGTCGCAGCGAGAATTCCGCCCAGAGCCACATCCATGCCTTTGGTGGAGTAGGGCAATGGCAGCAATCGTTTGCCTCTGAGCGTGACGAGGCAGGTGGTGTCAACACATTTTCGCCTCTCGAGAGAGAGCTGCAAGGTGCCGAGGTAGTAGGTGAGCGAGCGACTCACTTGCGTGCTTCAATCTCGATGTTCTGCCCGGGACTAGGATCATTGCTGAGACCAATGACTCGAGCAAATCTGTCCAGGCAATTGCCTACCGCAATGTCCAGCGTCTCCCCAAAGATCCGGTACCTCTGCGAAGAGTACGCAATGACCTGCGTATTGCCTCCAGATACATAGAGCACGATGGGATTTTTGGCTCCCGTTATGGTCCTTCCCATCTCTATATGGCCGACGCAGTGGTTGACACCGACGAGAGGCAGCTTGTAAAGCGAAGAAAGGGTCCGCGCGACGAGCGATACGACATGCAAAGGTCCTCCCATACCCGGTCCCTTTGTGAAGCACACGCAAGAACAGTCCGTAATCTTCACGCCTGCCCTACGAACCGCTTCCTCCGCAACTCGAACCAACCACGCTCTGTGATGTCTTTCCGTGTCAGAAGGCAAAAAGCCGGTGCCAGGCTGGGTCACGTAGGTGTGTCGAACGTTGGAAAGAATGTCCACGCTGCCATCCACATTGTGTCGCACTACCCCACATCCGAGCTTGTTTGCGCTGCCTTCAAGTCCGAGCGCCAAAATGGACTTGTCGAGTGCCGGAAGGGGAGAGCTTCTGGGCTTGTCGACTCGACGCCTGTCACGCGCAGGGGAGAAACGCATACATTGCAGGCTGGGTCAGGAGCCTCATCATACATCCGCTCGAACTACTCGAGTACAGCTTGGGAACGACGATTCACCTTTTGCTACCATTTACCTCTGGCGCTTCCGCCGAAGCACCAGTGCTAGTCGAAGCTGGCGGTGCAAGAGCCTCGTCATCCACTCGATGATCGGTATCGATGGCTGCGTTAGGCGAAGAATCATTTGCAGCCGTGTCTGACTTGGTCGCCTCATTACCGTGATCGCTTGCCAAACTAGCACTTTGAACTGCAGGCTGCTCTTGCACTGTGCTCGAGCTTGTCATGGCACCCTTGCCTAGCTGGCTCCCACCCACGCCCATTCGAGAAAGAGCCGCCTTCAATGCCTCGTCTACCTTTTCAAGCGCATCGATAAGTTCTTCCTCGTGCCACTTGCGTCCCAAAAGCTGCAAGCACAGCGGCGCACCATCGAAGGTCGATCGATTTTGCGTATCTAAGTGAGCCAATACGCATGCAAAGAGACGTCAGCCCTCTGCGCTGTCTGTAATTTTCCTACGAAGACGACTCCATTCAAGGCACGCACACTCTTGATCCGCAAATGCTTGCCATCGATTTTCGTAATCCGCTTCTTCGGGAAGAGGAATTTCGGACGTTTGTTGCTCGTACGCAATGTCCGTCTGGGCATCCGCAAAGAGTCCGGTCGGGAATACAGCCCCTGGAGCGTCCCACAAATTGAAATGGGAGGTGTAACTGAAGGAGCATAGCAAAAGACATCGATCAGTACCAAAGTGCGCTGCGAGAGTGTGTGCAGCGATTTCTCACCCCCAGTACGTGACCTGACGATGTTCGGTATGTGTATGTGATCACAGATTACATGAGCGATCTGGGCGACAGCAAAATGAGAGCATTTGTCCAGCTCGGACGCAGACTCACTTTTCCAGGCCTCGGCGCCGTGCCAGTCTGCGCAGGAGCAAGCACAAAGTCGACGTCTGCCTCGTTCCACCTGTTCCAGAATGCCCTTCTGCTAGCCTCCCTCTGCGCATTCAGAGCCCACATCTCAGTGGCCGTCTTTGAAGCCTTTGGGATCAGCGCTGGTGCGGTTGAGGCTGACGGAGGTAGAGGCGAGCTGGTCTGGGGAGGAGCTGCGGCTGCCACACCAGCTCCGCTCGAGGAGGTTGTCAGGAAAGGCTCGAGGATCGTCTGGGTCAACGGCAAGAGAGGCTCGGTGGTGCTCGTAATGAGAGTGTGCGCCACCGCTCCAGAATCCGGGAAGCTGTGCATTCGTGCAGCAGCCTTGAGTATCCTGCTCTTGTGGACCAGACGATGCACGCATATCAACTCACTATAAATGTCTTGTCAAGTTCCACGCGTCCCTAGCGGTCCCTTTAGGTCCCAAAGAAAAGGGCACGATCTCGAATTGAGCTGCTGGATCTTGTTCGAGTACGCTTTGAGCGTGCTGCAAAGCTCTTCGGATCGGTGTCCAAGGTCTGACAAGGTCGTCGCTTTGAAGCACTCCGATGCGAATCTTGCGCTTGAGCGAGAGGTCGACTCTCCAAGGTAGGCGAGGGCAAGTATGGTCCAGCTCCCACGTCGCTTGAACTCTGTGGTCATCTCCCTCTTGCTCAGCGGACGTCTCGGGTGACAAGAGCGTGCTGAGGGCCAGACGTAGATCGCGAACACTGTTGGTGAAAGGCCCTACTGTGCCTAGGATGCCTTCATTACCTGGCATCGTTCCTCGAGAACCAGAAATGGACAAGCGACCAGTGGTGCTTCTGATGGTGTACAAGCCAACGCAAGCGGCGGGCTGTCTGACCGAGCCACCTATTTGCCGTGGACAGATAAGCAGTGAGAAGCCTTGAAGAACACCTACAGTTGTATGCGCACCGTCAAGTGTTGGGCACTCACCTATGTCCGTGCCCCATCCAATCGCCGAGCCTCCGCTAGCTACCAGAGCTGCCTCGCCTCCTGAGCTCCCACCAGGACTCAGCTTGAGATTGACCGGGTTCAGCGTTTGGCCATGCAGATGCGAGCGAGTATCAAGAGCCATGACGGTCTGAGGCATTGTAGTCTGCGATTTGCACAGGAAGCATCATTGCATCAGTGCCTATACGATGGACAGCCGTTGCCAGAACCACGAATCTCTCGAAGAGCTCTGCTCACCTTCGCGAGGATAACACAGCCTGCCTGTTTGAGTTGTCTTACCAGCACCGCATCCGCCTGCATGACATGCGTTCCCTGCTTTCGAACGAGTTCGAGCACACTCGAATCCGTGCCCTGCGCCTTGAGCCTGCTCTCGATTTCTCCCCCGCTTCGAGTCAAGTTTTGCGTCGCAGTGGGATTGAGCACGTCAAAGATTATTCCTCTATCGCTTCGCGTGCCTCTCAAGCCCAAGTGTGCCTTGATGCTGACTGGCAGGCCGAACAGTGTGGGAAGGTGCGAGATGGCAGATGCCTCGCCGTGCGCTTCGACTAGTCGAGCGCGCAGATCGTCCAATTCTCGTGCTCGTGCTCGTGCTTGATCCACCAGAAGCGAGGTGAGGCACCCGGTGGCGTAGTGCGACAGTGCAGACCGAGACAAGAAAGTCTCTGTGCTCTCTCGAACGGACACCTTACCGGTCTTGAGCGCATACAAGAGATCCGTCGCATCTGCCGCCTTGATGCCCGTCAAGCGGTCCAGCGGAGGTTGTTGCTCATCGTTGGGCAGCAGATCGAAGAAGTTGAACGACTGCGTGTCGGTTTGCTGCGATGAATCTGCCGAGGTGTCTTGCATCGTTTGGTTGCCCATGGCAGGCCAAGCCGGGGGCTCATCGTGCCTGATCAAGCTCGCATTGGTCTTTTGCAGCACCCTCCTGAGCCTCTCGCTCGACTTGGGCAGCTCAGCGTACTTTGTCTGTCCATCTGCAAGGGCATATTGCTCGGTGGAGATGTCGGAAGGTATGGCGGGTGCGCTTGACAGGTACGAAGCGAGGGTGGTGCGCCAGTCCGAGGTGCAGTCTACTCCTAGGGAATGGTCGGCCACTAGCGTAGGAGGAGCTGATGCCTGCGCACGAGCAGAGGAGGGAGTCAAAGGTGCTGCGGACATGGTGTATGGACACACTGGACGTGCCTCGCCAGAGGGCCTAGTATCGGCAACGGCACTGCCGCAAGCCGCAAGTAGCTTGCAGTGACTTTGTCTGGTGCACCCAAAGATTCCGGACGGGACTGACAGCTTGCTCGGTCAACGCAGATCAGTGCCAACACGAGCCTGGCTGTGTGTCCTGACAACGAGGCACGTTGATGTCAAGAGATCCTCAGCCGTGTGTCCGATGGTATGATGGCTGAGTGGTGGATAGGATAGGATAGGCATGCGTACGGCCGACGACCGCACGCAAGATCGATGGACCCATCCATGCACGCACACTCTGACTCCGATCCGACTTCGACGTGCTGCAACGCACAGATGAAACTCACAACACGTGACGCGCACCAACTTTTTTCGCAGGCTGTGCCAAATTTCCACCGCGTGTTCTCTCTCCTCCACCAAAGAGAAGAAGCTTACCGGGAGGGGTCGCTGTTCACTTTCTTTCCCACTCGCGACTTTTGTCAGGCTTCCGACCCAGCGTAACCTCCAGCGCTCTTGGAGACATCGAGCAAACTCTGCCCGAGCCGTGACTGTCCACGCTCTGAGCTTTGTCCACGCATAGCCTCCTGTTCAGCCGTTCCGATCGGACATCATCCGCGAAGCCGAGACAGGAACTCGAATCGGTCCAGCACTGCTTCACCTTGGCAGCAGTGTAGCAGCTCGGCCTTGCAATCTATCCGTGACACTCTCACTTTCAGACTCGTTTCCCTTGCACCTTCGTCGGCATCCAGACGGGAAGGATCAACACGATGAACCGACCATGGGGCCGCTCATCCCAAGCCTCGGGTTACGGTCCGCCTTCCGCCGGTCCTTCGTCGTACTCGAACGCATACAACCATCAATCATACAATAACTCTCCATATCACCACGAACACGTTCACCGCGGCGGTCGAGGTGGGCAAGGACACGGGCACGGGCGCACTATTGGACGAAGTAGGGGTATGGGTGTGGCAGGGCCAGGTGCACGAGGACGAGGACGAGGAGCAAGCAGAGGAGGCTCGAAGCGTGCAGCACCGATGGAGACGGACGTGCTTGGACTAGAAGGACACCTCGAGTGCGGGCACGTAGAACAACCAGCGCGCCAGCCATCCATCTCGTCCCTCCCTGTAGATGCATCCCCAAGTACCTCGCAGCAGACCACTCCAGAGGCGGGAGGAGAAGCAACAAGTGTTCGCAAGTGTCCCTACAGAACAAGAGATCCCACCTCTCTGGCTCTACACAAGTACGATCGACATCTCATCTTGCCTGCGGGAGGACGAGCAGAGCTGGATCGTATAGACCCGATCAGACGATGGGAGTTGGCAGAGGAGCGTAAGCAGGCAGTTCGAGCCGCTAAGCGGCAGGCTCCGGAAGGGCCTTCACAGGAAGAAGACAGTGACAGCGGCAGCGATGACGAAAGTGATGCTGGTAGCTCGAGCTCCCATGGCTCCTTTGAGTCCCCACGCGCCTCTGCCAGCTCGGCCCTAAAGGTCTCGGGTCAGGCGGTAGATCCAACACAGACCATCTCAGGTCTCAACATCACCCTGTCAACGCCTCAACTCATAGAGCAGTGGCGGAACGAGAGGCGCAAAAGATTTCCCACGCAGGTCAATGTGGACAAGAAATTGAGAGAAGCTTGGAATGATGAGAAGAGCAGAGAACGGAATGTGGGCAGAGACGCCGAAGAGAGATCGAGTAAGAAGCAGAGGGTATGGGGATCTCGAGAGAAAGCAGATGGAAAGAGCGAAGCTACGCAAGATGCAGAGAGTAGGCAACCTGAGACTGTCGCAGGTAGGCGAGAGGATGAGAGAACGAGCGCTGCTCACAACACCGTGAGTCAGCAAGAGGAGGGTGGCAACAGTGACAGCGACAGCGATGGTCCTCCCGAGGAAATCAGCACCAAGCAGAAGACTTTGGAAGGCGCAGTCGAAGAGAAGCAGAGGTCATCAAGCACCTCACGACAAGAAAACGTTGATGCGAGCGACTCAAGCGACTCCGAATCGTCTTCGGGTTCACATAGTTCTGAAGGCTCTACCTCTGAGACTCGAAGAGTTCAAGGTGAGCCGTTGGCAGATGAGCCCAGTTTGACAGAAGACCCGTCCAAACGACACGGAGAAGCGGCGACGCAGAACGATTCTGGTGCGACGAGTGCTTCGGGTGCTAATGCGAGATCCGAGCAGACCCTAGCTGGACCCAACGCTCGAGTCTGCCAGCATTGGCTTCGAGGTAAATGCAGCTACGGCTCTCAATGCCGATCTAAGCACCTCCTGGATTTCCAGTCCTCTCGATCAGCCAAGCAACATCGTCCTCGCCCCAAAGCCCCACCGTCCAATCCCTTTGCTCAACCGAACTTGCTCCGAGCGCTGCTGGAAAAAGAAATTGCTCAGCATGTCTCTTACGTAGCGCAATTCGTGAGATTCCTGGTCAGGAATGACGTGTTGGAGGGCGTGGAGCGGCAAGTTGGAGATGCCGCATTGCAGAGGGAGAGGCGACGATTGATTGAGGAGGTAGTAGCGTCAGACGCTATTGATAAGCCTAGCCAGCAGGCGAGCAGCTCCTCACTAGTCGCAGGGACGATCGCGCAAATTGACGGATCAGTAGCAACTCTGCCAGCTCAGGACGGTAAAGGTCGAGCACTGTACCGACCCCCATCACCGCTCCTGCAACCGCTTTCGGAGCTGAATTACCCTCCCGAGCCCGATCCTTTCATCTTTCTGGACCCGCTGCGAGCCAACGATCCGATGCCCTTGACGCACGCCCAGCTCGTATCGCTTTCGGTGCATCCGGACATCAGGGACCTTCTTCATTCTCCCACTAGCGCACCCTCCCGAACCGCCCAAGCTCTGGGCCAACATCTTCCAACTCCACCAGCATTGCAAAGAGCTCTGAAGACGTTGGACGCGCTACCTTCTTTGCGACACCGACAATCGGCACTCGAGATCATGCTGGGCGTGTCGGAGCAGAGTCCGCAGCATGCTCATCAGCTCGCACCCACCTTTGTCCGTCGGACGCCCAATCAGGAAAAGGACAGGGTCATTTCGGAGAGCGAGTTGTTCAGACTAGGACTCAGAGTGGGTACGGAGGAGGTCAAGATCATACAGAAGCTGGCTGGAGTGGTCGCTACGGTGGTGGGCAACATCGACTTTCAGCCAGACTCTGGTAACCTCGCAGCACTTGCGGATGGGGAAACTTTGCGGACTGAGTCGATGACGGCGGAGCAAGAGAGGCAAGCTTTTGAACAGAGACAGGCTGAGAGAATGCTGGGTTGGCAACGGGAAGCCGAGAAGAGGGATATGCTCAGGTCGCTAGGCATCGACGTTGACTGAGTGATTCGTCGATTACGTTTGCACTCGTGTCAATGCGTCATCTTTGTTACCCAAATATCGCAACTGCGTGCCTCTGCTAAAGGTGGCCAGTGCTGTGACCCTCACACGATACGACAGTGAAAAGGCCTCGTGAAAGGCTGTCACAGTGTAGCACACCAATGAGCGAAGGCTCTCAACCCTCAAGCTCGTGAAAGGGGGCAAATTCATTGATTCGAGACAACAGAAGACACACGCCAAACCGATGAGGGACAAACTTTGGGGGAGCTACTTCGAGACTAGGGACTGTGAGTGCTTGACGGTGCAGAAATCATTGAATGGAGCAGTGCCACCATCTGAAGTATGACTCAATCGTCAATGAGTTAATGAAGCCCATGAGTTAATGAATCCATGAAGATCAGGAGGCGTCTTTGCTAGCGCGCAAATGTTGCGATGACGACGGGGGAGCATACTGATGGCTTTGCGACGCGGAGAAGGTTGGCATCACGTTCAGCCACGGTGAGGCTGTCCAGACTGTATTGCTTTGGGAGGGTTGAGGCTAGCCCATCGTTGGGGAGAGGATGACGACGACGGCGTTCGATGATGATGACGATGATGATGCTAGTAGGTATAATGCAGATGGCAACGGACGAGAAGAGACGACAAGACCGACAGCGAGACGGAGAGACCAAGAGACGTCCAAGAGACCAACATTCCGTAGCTGACGGAGTGTGAGAGTTCGGGGCGAGCCGAGACCGAGAGCGAGACAAGAGACCAACGTTCGGGAGCTGACGGAATGAGAGAGTTGGGGTGGGTCAGAACTGAAAGCGAGCCCTAGGGACCAAGTCAAGGACCGAGATTTGAGAGTTGCCAGTCGGTGGTCGGAAAAGTGACGAAATGAGTGAGACGGCGGGACGACGGACCAAGAATTTGATTTGGGGCTGAAACCGGACGAGACCGAGACCGAGACCAAGGCCGAGGATCGAGGATTGAGAAATGTGTGTTGCTTCCATCGCAGAACGGGATGAAATTCTAGGATAAGCTTTCGGATGGGTGTACCGCCAACAGTGAGAGCGAGCGAGCGTTCGTAGCGACGCCGAGGTTGCAATCAGCAGCTGGGCGAGCGTCGAGGACAAAGCG
Source organism: Ceraceosorus bombacis (assembly GCA_900000165.1). Taxonomy (NCBI): domain Eukaryota; kingdom Fungi; phylum Basidiomycota; class Exobasidiomycetes; order Ceraceosorales; family Ceraceosoraceae; genus Ceraceosorus; species Ceraceosorus bombacis. The sequence goes on from CCYA01000254.1 coordinate 1,424,117, forward strand.
GGAACGGGATGCTGGAGCCAGTCTGATTTGGCCCTGCTACAGTTGAATAGTGTTTTAGCCGCCGGACTTCATGGCGCCGCGTTGCTCGAAGGCAGGAAGGTCGAGTTGAGGGTGGACGTTCTTCAGAGTCTCGTCGCCTGCCATGATCCGGATGGCTCCACCGTACGGTCCACGTCCTACGCGATGGACAGCGTCTCGAGGGACGCAACGGTGCGGCGGAGACGACGCCTGAACTCGCCGCGCTTGAAGATCGGGGCTACCTGAGCAATCCGGTCCATCGCGTCGTCGGTCGAGACGCTATCGCTACGGACGCGCGTCTCCGTCCTGATGAAACTGGGCTCCCAGCTAGAAATCGGCGAGCTGGGCAGGCTGGAGGGCGCGGCTCGTGGCACCAAGAGCTGGAAGAGCGTGTCTTGCGACACAAGGATGTCGCCAGCAAGGCAACGACGCTTCGTTCTGTTACCCTCGAGAGGCACGCTGTCGTCGGCGTCCGCGCGACGCTTGAGCTTCATGCGTCGCTCGACGTCCTCCTGATGTCGGCGAAGACGACGCAAACGGATCCAGATCGGAACCTCTTTCTGCGGCTGCTTCTTGGGCGCTACCGCCGTGCGCAGACGCTTGGCAGCAGAGTGTTTGGCGTCGGTGTCCGTCTCAGATGTACGCTTAACTCCTTGGGTAAAGGGAGCAAGAAGCACATCAGCCAGCACGCGAACGCTGGGACGAGTGGGGAGCGTCTTGATGCTCCTGCCTAGTTGTACCTGCGTGCTTGCGTCGTCATCCGCTACGCCCTTGGTATCTGCCGAGCTCTGAACGGAGACGTCCGTCTGAGCAGTCGAGTCACTGTTGCTCTGCTGCGACTCCGAGCTATCGTAGTCATGAGACTCCGAGCTATCGTGGTTGTGAGGCTCCGAGCTATCGTCATCATGAGACTCGTCGCACAGAAAGCAGCCGTCGATTATGAGCGGACGTATGACTGGTGGATGCAGGCCCTCGTAAGCGGAGCGGATCTCGCGTCGAAGCCAACTCTTGGCCTTGTCACCAGGGCCGGTTTCGGTGGCGGCGACATCCGGTTCCTCTTCGTTGATCTCGCCTAGCTCCGTCTTGATTTCGTCGCACGGCTTGCTGACAGCTTCCGGAGCTACGTCATCCACATCGAGAACAGAGGGTTCGCGATCATCGGTACTGATATAACCGCCGCAACTGGCTGCAGTCATGATGGTGGGTCCTTGGGCCGGAGGAGCGATCGCACCAAGACAAGGGGGAGGAGCAAGACCGGTGGGGGCAGCGATATTGGCGACGGTGGGAGGGCCGGTGGCGGGAGCGGGAGAGGGAACGACAACGGGAGCGACGACGGGAGGGCGGATGTTGGTGCTGGCATCC
>CCYA01000254.1:1425889-1437562 GCA_900000165.1 Ceraceosorus bombacis
GACGATAGGACGAGCAGCCGAGCTACCCAAAGTGGGGCGAAGGCCGACCTTGCCCATCGCGGTTGCCACGTCGAGAGAGCTCGTCGAGGTCGAGGTCGAGGTCGAGATCTTGAAGAGACGCGCCACGAAGTTGCGTTGTTTGCCGCAGGCGCACCGAAAACGGCACCAGAGAACCACTCGGAGGGAGAGGGTGGGATCATCTTGACGATCGATCTCAGAAGGTTGTAGAAAAAGTGTTTTCGAGAGAGCTTGGAAGAGCGTATATCGCAAAGACTTTTACCTAACCATGAGGAAGAGAAGAAGGAAGAGCGAAGCCCTCGAAAGTGAGAAGTCATTCCTTTGCCTGAAGCGTGGCTGGAGCGCACCCACGCGCGCGCACTCACGCATCCATCCATCCATCCACCAAACCATCCGTCCGTGCGCTCGGTGCGCTGAGGCCACACATCGCGTGAACGCCCGCGAGTGCTCAGCTCAAACGCGTTGCAATGCACGCTCCTTTGCGAGAATAGCAGGCCTTGACCGACCGTTGGCATGCTCCGAGGCCACGACTTTTCAGTCCGAACGGTCGATGAGGCGAATGACCAGTGAGCGACGAGGTCGAGCGGCGCCGCGTGAAAGATGATAGCAGGCCTTGGTAGAATCAGGAGGCGGTGTGCAGGGCCACAGAGGCGGGCCCAACGGTCGAATAGACTTGAGGTGTAAGGCGAGCATTTGAAATGTCGTACTCGAATAGAAGACGCGCGGGCGAGAAGGTGCTCGCGGAGGTGGAGTGATAACAGGGGGCGGGAGTTCAGTGTGTGCGAAGATGCACGTGCATTAGCTACTCGTGATGGATGCAGTCCGACCGTTATTGGCGCATTCGTGGCATTTGTGCTGTCCCGTCGGGATGTGCCGCCTCCACCTATTTTGGAGTGGTCGTCCGAATGCTTGGGTAGATTCAGATTGTCGATTCCTATGCACGAGAACGGTGCACGTGAGAAGCCGTGACCAACAGTGGCGCAAAGGCTTTGAAGGTATTGCAGGCGGCGAGGCGGTAGTGTAGTAGTGCGGCGCGGCGCGTGCTGCTCGTGTGACTTGCGCGGCGTACAAACCTCTTCAGGCGCACGTCAGGGTTGCGCGACGCTGGGTCAGCCGGCGGCTTAGAGGCCACATGCCAGTCAAGCCTATCGCTGGGCATTCCGAATCCGATCGTGAGTCGAATCTTGCAGCGAGCGAGAGCTCTTCGTGCACACGTCGACGCCTTCCAAGACTTGAGAGACCTGAGCCGGCCGGTTGATGCACGTCGGGCTTGCATGAAGAGTAGCGGGGCACCTCAACGTTGACGAAGTTCGCGGCGTGGCTTGCTGAAGTCTGATTGATGCTCTGGAGCTGTACATGCACGCGGGTGAGTACGTACGCAGGCGCTACGTTCTTCTTGAATGGTGACTGATTATGAGTTCGCGTGATTGCTGATTAGCAGGCAAGAATGCTGGCGAGTCCTAACGCTGTGGTGGACCTTTGGCGATGTTCAAGTCGTAATGCTAGGGCTAAAATGTAGCTAGGTTGCGTAGTGCTGGCGTAGCTGAGGCGTCGGATTGCTGTGCAGTCGTCTGTGCTTGCGAAGTCTAGCAACTCGGGCAAGTGCTAGTCAATGGTGGCTAAGTATTCCCTCTCCTGGTAGATCCAGTGACCGGATGTCTTCTGTTGGCACAGGAACGAGCTTCCGAGGAATAGGTGCAAAAGCGCTGCAGAGATGGCTGAAGAGCCGGAGTCGAGGGCGAGGAAGCGTTGGTGGTTCCCATCGGGCTTTGAAGAGGTCGAAGACGTCACTCAGAAGCGTCAGTATGTGGAGCAAGATCGGCGAAGGAAGCTCTGAATATCTCGATGTTCAGGTCGACCGGGACGCGCTCAGCACATAGGCTGTCAACAGGCCAAGACCTTGCAGTCTCACCGATGGTGGTACACAGCAGCCCACATTTGCTGCTTCGGGCCCCGGGGACTGGTGTGCATACTCGACCTGCGGAGAGAAGAGTGATGTTTAAGGGAGCCGGAAATCTCTCAGCAATTGCTCTACTGCTACTCATCACTACACGGCGCCGAAGAAGCGAAGACTACTCACCTTTGCGAGCAGCAAGCCTGCGATGGAGCCAGGAGCAATGTCGGGCCCCGGAGTGGGTAACGCAGATTAGCCAGACGCCAAAGAAGTTGAGGAAGGTGCTTCAAGATGGCCCAATGATGACCGAGGCTAGGGACACTCGAGAGGGACGATGAGAGGTAGCACTGATCGGATGAAGATGACGGGCTCAGCCCCAGAAAGCTCAACACGTTGCTGCCAGCGAAGCGTCGCAGACAGGAAACTCACCAACCAAATAGCACTGTGCCAGGGTAGACTGGAGTCGGCGAGCAGACCACCAATGTCGTAAGTCCAGCGCTGGGTGTTGATGCAGTGCATGCTGTGGATGCTGACGCTGACTACTTCACCATGCTGGATCGAGAAGAGTGTATGAAGAGTGTTGCTGGATAGCATCCGCCAGAAGCAGAACGAGCGAGTTGGAGCGGTGAGCTGCGTGTTGGATGTCATGTGCTGCGATTTAGGATGTCGAGGTGTAAGACTGCGATTTAGGATGTCGAGGTGTAAGAGTCGTGAGTGCTGGTAGATGCTACTGTCGATATAAGAGAAGAGAGCGATAGTCCAGCATACATGAGGTGCGACATGCTACGCGACAGTGAAGCGGATGACGGAGGGCGAATGCTGTAGCCAGGAGACCGAGAAAGGATTGGATGGGATGAAAAACATGAGTGACTTTGCAGGCTGTGCTCGCCGACGGGGAGTACTGTTATGCTGGATGTCTGGGTGAAGTAGACAGAGGTAGGTGGGAGATGAGCGCAGCGCGCCGAGTGCTGCGAACAGACACCTAGCTTGAGGGCTATACGTCTGAGCGAGTATACAGCATGACATGATCAGCTTGTGACCTCGTGAATGACTCGATGTGGATGTGAGAGGCTCAGCAAGATTTTGCAGCATACCTCGAGGCCGCGGGGTCTCGGGGCTGAGCGGGTATATGAAGGGCGGCCATCCAGCGCTGTTACCTTGCTGCGCTTTACATTCTGATTTGCAGACCTTGATTGATGTTGCCTCAGAGCACCATGTTTGACGCTTGCAAGGGTTCACTGATGCATGGTCACGATCTTGGTTACGTTCAAGCTATGTGCGAAATTTCAGTCACAGTGTTGAGGAAAGGGGAAGGAGATGTGTATACGGGCTTGCGAAAGCTCATCTTGCAGCCTGCCTTATTGCTGGTTTTGAGCGGCTGCTGCTGCGAAGCGCCAAAACGCCCGCGCGGCGCCCTTGAGTGAGTACGCGCGCGAACGCAGCCCACGTTGATGAATCGCATCCGTGTCTCAGCCATGCATTTCAGCTCCGTAATTGTCTTCAACAATTTCCCTTTCAATTGATCGATAATGTCTACGCCTTGTCATGGCACATAACAGCAAAGACAGCGAGCGAAGAGGTGCGAGGCAGAATCCAGAATGCAGAGGGGTGTGCCGCTTGCTGCTTGTCCGCGGCTGCAAACCTTGGGCGTTTTTGCCCTCGCAGCTCGATCAGGCAGGCCGTCACTGCTTGCGCGCATGGCCGAGTCGAGTCGTGACTCTCGTGAGTGTTGAGTCTGAGTGGGGCGCCAAATTTAGACACGTGACCCGACGCTCGATCCTCCACAACGCCCGCATCAACTGCGACCGCGGCTGCTGCATGGGCGCTCGCATATGGCGTGCTGCTGCTGCATGCGGTAAGCAGCACGCAGACCGGCAAGCCAAGCTTCACGAACACCGGGCCTTTCCCCTTATCTGGTTGCATCTCGAGCTCCTCATTCGCCCCTCGTTGACTCACACGTCTGGCAGAGGTTGACATCGTCTGACTCCCGAGCAGTAGTACCAGATCGTGTTGAAGCATTCAATCGAGTCTCCCAACAGAAGCCCATAGACCGGTTCACGTGCAATACTAGCCGATCACGCAGCGCGAGCATCCGGGCGCTGCAGAACGGAGCTTCACGAAGGTGTAAACCCGTGGTCGTCACAGCGTCTCCAGCACCCTCAATCCTGCACACGACGCAAACGGGCGAGCTGCACCTTGCAAGTTCGCAATCATCATCGAGCGAAAGCATACAGCCGGCCCATCATGCCAGCATACCGACTCTTGCCTCGCATTCAAGCATCGACGTTGGATGCATTCAGAAAGGACATCTACAGACCTCGGTTAGCGCTCTGCATCTTGATTCTCTTCCTCGCTTCTTCGCCAAGCTCTGGTCCAGGCAGCAATGATGGGCATCTGTCGCGGGATGTAGGGCTGAATGCTAAGCGTGAGTGTCCGCTGCTCGATCTCGCCAGCCATGGTTGCGTTGCTAGCACGTCCAAGCACCCACACGCGCTGACCAGTCTGCTTTATCCGCTTCTTCCATAGCACAAGCCGCAGTAGTCGCACCACAACCAGCAATGGCATCGAGCAGCGTGCCCGAAACTCACGACCGAACGAGCGCAAGTGGACCCGCAAGTCTCCTGTCATCCATCTACTCCTCTCTCCCTCTGCGCGCCATCCGTGGAGCCTCCAGTCGTCCCCAGCCAGCGCACAGCGCAGCTACCAATTCGGCGCAGAGATTGCACACACAGAGCAAGCAGCAGCGCATCAACGACGACACTGATGGTACGGGCAACGATGGAACAATTCGGTCTCTCATGAAGCATGTACGCTCAAAGAAGCAGGCAGAGTCCAAGGAAGGTGCTAGACCAGGCGACAAGTCACTCCGGACCAAATTGGCCCACAGGAATACCTCGACGCGCACATCCTCTACGTCCAAGTCCAGTTCAGGACACTCCACATTCAGAATACCGGTTCCCAGTCTTGAGATTCTGCTCCACGCTCAGGTATTGCCAGCCTTATTGCCTCTGCACCTTATCTGGGCACTTAGATTAGCTGGCATGTGTGTCGAGGATTCCATTGCGACTGTGAGTGGGAGAGCGGAGGACCCTTCCTTGACTCCAAAACGCTGCCTTGCTTGGAGACTCGCGCGTTGACGCCCTTGAACCGCCGCTTCGATATTGCAGGGCTCGTCTACCTTTTCGAGTCGCTCCAGATTCTCATCCGCGGCTTTGGCAGCGATCGGCGTCAGTCTGCTGCTCGTGGCCTCTCCATGGTTCAGCGGGGTACTTGAGACGTTGAGCGCACAATGGACTGGCTGGCCAGACGCAGAGGCCGCATCTCTGTTACCGCTGCATATATTCGTCTGTTTGGAGGTGAGCATCTGTTAAGAGCACCGACTCCACTGTCGTCGCTAAGAACTTCGACCTCTCGCTTCTCAGGCTCTCGCAGCTCTTCTTTCGCTTGGTCTTCCTCTGCTCAAAGTTCCACCGCCTCAGCCTTTGCCTTTCAACATTCCCCGCACTATTCATCTTCCTTCGCCATCGCATTCACCCGCGTTACTAGAATTCGTCCTACCGTTCTTGCCTCCTGGTGTCATTGACATCTTGGCGGGGCGCAACACGACGAGGACCGGAAGACGAGGGAGGGGCCGCCCTGCTGGAGGTCGATATGTCGCCCAAGCTGCTTCGCCGCGTTTTGTGCAGCAGCCGCCACCAGTTGCTCCACCGACCATTCCTACGGCATCGGGTGTCAGCACTGCTGTGGCCGCCGGCGCCTTGCCCGACCAGCCTGGTGCGTCGTCAATGCACCCCCGATCGATGACATCTGAATCGTCGAGCCCTAGGGCGTCACAGGCAACGAGCGACCCGACGGCCTCTCTTGGTCCCACAGCACGCTCGAAAGCAATGCGGCTTTCGCATCAAAGGGTGCTTGTGTCCACGGCATGGGTAGGAGACACTTGCATCTCTCTCTGGGATCGATTCACCGGCGCTCTGATCTATGCCGTCCTGGTCCTATCTTTGCCCACGCTTTCGCCGGCCAGTCTAGCGCCTCTCTTAGCCCTTCTAGCTCTCCGATCCGAGCTGGGTAGACTCGTGGACGCTTGGTCCAGCGCTAGATCTGCTGCCGAGTGTTTGGAATTTGTGAGGAGACGGTGGGGAGCCAGGAAATGCATGGCGAGGGCGAAAGCAGTCGTCGCCGCCGCCCAAACATCTGCACGAAACGCAGAAAACGCTGCGCAGAAGGCGGAAAGCGAGTCTGCGCAACACGGAGAGCAGAAGATCAACAAGGAGACGATCAGGTCGCTTAGGGAACGAGCGACGAGGAAGAGAAATCAAGCTGCCAAAGAAACGGCAAAGTGGGCCTGGAGCAACAAGTCGGAGGCAGAGGTGCTAGATCAGACCTGCAGCGTCTGCTTTGAGTCTGTCCTGCCTGGATACGCATCCTCCTCCTTCAGCCGTAGCAAGACAGAAGATGGAGCCGATCCTACTCTGAACCATTCGCAGACAAGCCTCGACTCGGAAGTGGACTTGGATGAGATCGCTTGCGTTCTAGACTGTGGACATGCGCTGCATAGCGTCTGTCTCGTCAGACATCTCACAGCTCAGGCCAAGTGTCCAGCTTGTCACGCCAGTCTGAGTGCCTCTCCGCCCCACTCGGGCTCTAGTGGTCGATCCAGAGCGCAGACTCGCGTTCAGGTCCAGACACAAGCGCAGGGATAGGAGTGAGCATGCCGAAGAGAGGCACGAAGTACTTCGTCATAGTACATTCTTGCCAAAGTCCGCGCGCTCGGCACATCGATGACCATCCCTCGTTCTCAAGTTTTCGGCCCTGCATCACTTGCCGTTGCCTCCTCCAGTCTCTTTGCAATGCGTCATGCTTTCATCCGGTTCATGGTGGCATGTTTGCACCTGACTCTCACCAGGCGCGGATTGCGAACCTCTGCAATTGATGTGCTGACTTCTTCACGCATGACCAAGCATCCATCAAGATTGACATCATATCTGCATCGCATTGAGCAGTGATTGTAGGGCGCTACGCTCTCATCCTAGCCGGCACCCAACGTCTAATAGCGATCTCTCTGACAGAGTACAGATCGCCCGCTTTCAACCTCTGCACGAAGCGTTGTGGATCTCTGAGATCTTGCGGGTCAGCGTCGCAGCACCTAGGTACCGTGACGTAAGCTAGCACGAGTGTCTTGAGCACTTGAGTCTGAACCCGGTTCATCGTGCTGAACCACACCCAGGACTTCTCGCCGGATGTCGGATGCGGGATGAATGGAGTAGAAGGAGCAGAGGAGCCGTAAAAAGTGTTAAGCTCATCGTTCTTGGTCCCTTGCGAGTCGGCCGAGTCCACGTAAGATGGGATGACGAGAATTGCGAATCTGTTGAGGGCCAGGAAGGTGAGAAGCGAGACAATCAGCTGCGCTGCTCTTCCATCCGTGTCTATGTTAGACCGCGCCAAGCGCAGCACATTGTTCTCTTCCGAACTTGTGACTCACTCGGCATGGCTGAAGACGGGTCCCTTCTTGTACAGCAAAAAGTCGACACAGAATTTGATTCCGCTCTTCACTACCCATCCCAAAGATCTGAAATGGTGATAAGCAACATACTGCACCAAGAAGGGGTTGTCCGGTCTTGCCCACAGATGAGCCGTGTTCTCCAGATCTTGAATGCTTGGCGTCTCGAGTTGCGCGAGCGGCAGGTGTGCAGGCTTCAGAGTCGTGCTGCACAGCAGGGCGTATAGATCAGAAATGGCAAGCGTGCCACCTCGCTCGTCCGACACTTCTATCACGTCAAGCATCCCTGCCAGAAAGAAGACCTCGTACACGTTCAATTGAAGGACCTCCATATCTTGCACTTCTATCCATTCTTCCTCTACATGCTCCTCCACATGCTCGCCTGTGTGCATTGCTTGGCTTCCCTCGCCGTTGCTTTGTGCATCTCGCTGCTCTGACCGGGCTTGTTCGTCCTTGGGCCTCAAGTAGATGAGTCCAGGAATATGCTTCCCATACTCTTCTTCCGCTTCCAGCTCATCTTGTGGACCCTCGACGTCTTCCCTATCCAGTTCCCTCTCAGCGATGCGTTCTAGCACCCTCTCGTCCTCCGAATTGAGCTCGCCTCCTAGCGCCACGATGCCGTCTGGCAGCTGTGTGCCTGCTCGGACTGCCAAACGAGCACGGACGATCTTGGCTGCTTTGCGCTCTCGTCGACGTTGAGCTGTCAATTCCTCCGCCGTGCTGACTACAGAATGAGCAGGCCCGGGAGGGGAGGGCAGTTAAACAAAGCGACTCAAGATGCTCAAAGTCTGCGCCGTTTACCGGACCCTTCCTCCATGCACGCGAAAAGAAGCACATTCTCACCAAATTTGCCACGCGCTCGCTCCCTTTCCACCCTGACCTCTCCCACTTTCCGGTCCCTCCAAGTAGGCTCGCTTCTGCTCAGCGTTCCCTTGCCAAAGAAGCCCCGCTCCCACAATTTCCTCGAAGCATACGTCTGAGCTTTTCTGCCTGTGATTATTCTCCCTTGTGAATCTCTGTGAGGTCTTGTTCTTGCGCTCGAGAAACTGGCCGCGCTCGAGTCCTGGAAAGAATGCAGGTCCAAGAGAGGCGCGATGGGAGAGGTGGGAGTGACGTGGATCCAAATTGACCGAGTGAGCGGGTCCCAGGTTCCTTTCACCTTGCTCGCTCCGCTCCTCTGCGGGTCTTCGGCAGTTGGTGGTTCATGCTGACTAGCTCGACCCTTGCCTTTATTGCTCTTCGCCCCAACCAAAGCCGCGATGTATTCCCACCATCCCTCCTTCTCATGCGGTCTTATGCGTCCTGCCCGCTTCCCATTCTCGTCGTGTGAAGATACATGCACGGGCAAAGCTTGGGAGTAGACCTGATTCTTGAATGTGGATCGAGCTTTGCCTGATACGCCCGCACTAGGGTTGCCTGCTCCGCTGGGAACCCTTGAAGGACCGCTGGTGCCGACTCCAGATGCGGAGGTGGAAGGAGCAGCAGCGCTTGGATGGGGCTTGGTCTGTCGGTGACGACCGCGCGGCATCTTTGCGCAGCGGGATCGGCAAGCTCGATCGGGCTGAGATCCAAGTGTAGCGCTGCTTAATTCAGACTGTCGCCAAACGTGAGATCATGGAGAGGTGTAAGCGAGGAATGTCGCTGTGGAAGGAGCGCATACATGCATGTCATGCGGTCGAAGATGAACCTCAAAATCAGAATCGTTATTCTCTTTTGCAGGCAAAGTCCTCTCGCGCGAGTGAGCGTGCAGCAGCTTAGTCGTGATGTTTTTGGAATTTGGATTTGTGCATTTTCATGAGGGGTCGCGCTATTTACACAACCCGATTTTAGTAAATCCACAACCCGGCGTGGTAAGTCGAGTTGTAAATTCAACCCAATAAGCCGAGTTTTGGGCCTATTTTGAATTGACTTGTGTCTTGAATTTGAAAATGTCGCAAATGGAGATTACAAAATTGGAATGATTCAAAGCTGTGCAGTCACACTTTAATTGTTTTTGCTTGCTTTTGTATGCTCTATTTGACTTGACTCATACAGAATGCTTGACTTGACTTTGTAATCAAGTCTTGTGTCGACTTTGTAAGTCGAGTTTTAAACTTGACTCTGTAAGGTGTGTTTGAAAATCAACCTTATAAGTCTGATTTTCCACAAGTCAACTCACTAAGTCGATTTCAAAAGTCGGCTTGCTAAGTTGAATCTCATTGACTTTTAAAAAAGAGTCCAAAACTCGACTCACCACGCCGGGTTGTGGATTTACTAAAATCGGGTTGTGTAAATAGCGCGACCCTTTCATGAGTCACGAGTCCAACGTCCGTGCACGCTCCACGTCGAGTCACGCCATAGCATCTGCACACTCTTGACTGCCCTCGGCTGCCTTGCCTCATTCACCCTTCCCCATTCACACTCGCACTTACACTCACACCCTCCAATCCTGGTTGTCCGTGACCCACTGTCCTGAGCACCACGTCCTGTCGATATTCCCTGCACTCGATTGAGTTCTTCCTGCAAGTCTCTGTCCAGGTGTAGACTCAGTCCACACCAAGCCGACGCCTCACCTCGCAGCCGATCAAGATGCCTCTCCCCAATGCCCGGCTGTCCACCCTGTCCCTCCACACCGATGACCTACCTCACTCCACCCATCCAAACCACAGCGTGGCTCCTCCGCTTACCAGCAGCTCGACCTACCGCACGCCTCATCCTCAGTCCGCCTTGGCCAACGCAGAGCAAGACTTCGAAGAGGGAAAAGCCGATCTTCAAGATCCACCGCTCCACATCTACTCGAGGTACACGGATGAGACCAGGACTAGGGTAGAGAAGGTGCTCAGTGCGATCACCGTGAGCCTCGACCGCCTGTGCTGCATGTCAGCAACGAACATCTGGTAATTCGCTCATGCTCGCTTCGTCGTGCCTCTGCTCTCGTCTTGTAGAATGGCAACGCGCTAACTTACGCCTCCGGGTGAGTGTGCTACAGCTCCATGATTGGCACTCTGCTTCCCCTTTGAGGCTTTCTGCTCATGATATGCGCATGCGTCTATTCAATAGTCTCTCAGCTGCCTACGCATCAGTCCTCCACTATGCTCCTCGCGTGATTGCCCGTCGAGGTGGCTACTTTGGCGTGCACGTCTCTACGGAAGTCTACCTGCGGTCTCATGATGTCAAGGTTATAGACTTGGACGATGATTATCCTCAAGCTGAAAAGAGCAAGGACGAGAAGAGGCCTTGGAGCGGTGGGCTGCTCGTCTGGGTCGAGAGCCCGCTCAACCCAACTGGAGAAAGTCGGGATCTGAGACACTATGCTGACAAGGTGAGCCTTGTGCGCCCGTGGCGAGGTGCATGTATGCGCTCGCAATGCTCAGGGCGATGCATGCTAACTGTTTGCTGTCATTTGCGCTGGGCAGGCTCATGCTGCTGGAGGAAGCATGATTGTAGACTCCACTTTTGGACCTCCTGGGCTGCAAGATCCGTTCAAGCAAGGTGCAGACATGATCCTTCATTCGGGTGAGCGCGCTTCTTGTTGAATGCTCGCCAGGGGCAATTGCTGGACGCTGACATGTGACGCCTCTGATCAGCGACCAAGTACCTTGGAGGTCATAGTGACGTGTTGGCGGGTGTGCTCAGCGTAAAGAGCAAGCAAGAGTGGCTGGCGGTGAGGAAGCTTCTCGAGTAACCCGTCTATGAACTTCTTCTGACCGAGGATACTCTTCTTTGCTCACACCTCGCCTTTCAGCTCTGGCACGACCGCACATATGTTGGCGTACCGCCCGGCTCTCTGGAGAGCTGGCTGCTTCTTCGTTCCCTTCGCACGCTCAAAGTTCGCGTGGCTCAACAGTCTTCGACCGCTACCGAGCTCGTGCGGTACCTCACGACCCTCGTTTCGCCCTCTCACAACGCTTCTCACGTCATCCTCTCGTCCAGCGCCGAGGCTGCACAGACTTCCGAAGGCCTGCAAGCGGACAAGGAGATCAGGGAGAGCGGCATTGTGAGACGCGTCTGGCACGGATCGCTGCAACCTCGACAAGACAAGGATGAGCTCGGAAGGAAGGTGGAAGGCGGACAGAAGTTTGATCCGAAGGAGCAAATGAGCGGAGGCTGGAATCCTTGCTTCAGCATCCGAGTACGTTCACGCGCATCATTGCATACTGTTGAATCTGTTAGAGTGATAGCTGACAAGGCGTCACCACATTCGTGATTCGGATTTGCGATCACTTCGATTTGTAGCTCTCGGAAGAAAAGTACGCACGTTACTTGCCGCACGCCACTCAAT
>CCYA01000254.1:1478834-1500332 GCA_900000165.1 Ceraceosorus bombacis
CACGCATGCGCTCATCGTTGCTTCGCCCCAGACTGCTGTTCAGCACCACGGGTGTGTTGCTTCGACGTCTTGCGACGGGAGATCCGGACCTGGTCGGTCTGTCGCACGTCATAGTGGACGAAGTGCACGAACGATCCGTAGACTCTGATTTCTTGCTGTTGGAGCTTCGACGCGTGTTGCAGCGCAACCCTACTCTACGCGTCATTCTCATGAGCGCAACGATCGATCAGCAAGTCTTTTCGGACTACTTTGCGGGCGCACCGTGCGTCGGTATTCCGGGCAGAACCTTTCCAGTGTCGGATCATCATTTGGAAGATCTGATTCGACTTACGCACTACAGACCTTCTGCGCGCAATGTGGGCGCGACGAAACACAAGACGGAAAAGCAAGTGGAAGGGATCAGGAACTCGTTGATGCAGTGCGACTTGGCAGAGAACGATTTGCAAAGCGTGCTGAGCATCGTCGCTTCGCAGCGTATCGATTATGAACTGTTGGCTTGCGCCGTCAAGATGCTGTGCGAGCGCGCGGAAGCTGAGGAACGTGAAGGTGGTGCTGATCACTCTGCTGGCGGAGCGATCCTCATCTTTCTGCCTGGCGTGGGCGAAATTCGGTGAGTGGCCTTCGTCAAACCACACGGCATGCTGCGCGACGTTCATCTCAGGTTGGCACGGGCACAGACAAGCAATTGAAGCCATAAGAAGCGCAATCAGGACCAATGTCGACATCATGCCCTTGCACGCCAATTTGTCTTCGGAGGAACAACATCGAGTTTTCTTGCCTTCTTCTTCCAAAGGCTTGCGCAAGGTGAGCCCACGCAGCGCCTCCACACCAATTCTTCGGCTTCGAATACGAAGCTCACACGCTTTCCACCGTCGCGTCGCAGATCGTCGTCTCTACCAATGTTGCCGAAACGTCGATCACCATCCCGGAGATCAGCTACGTGATCGATAGCGGTCGGGTCAAGGAGACGCGCTTCGAGCCCGAGTCCGGATTGACCCGCTTGGTCGATTGCTGGGCCAGTCGTGCAGCTTGTCGACAAAGACGAGGTCGTGCAGGTCGCACTCGAGCTGGCGAGTGCTGGAAGCTCTTTAGCAAGTACACCGAAGAGAGGCAAATGTCTGCACAACAAACTCCGGAAATTCGTAGAGTACCGCTAGAAAGTCTGTTTCTGCAGGCCAAGGCGATGGATGAGGAGACGGATGTGAAAGATTATCTCGGTCAAGCTATTGATCCGCCAAACGTCGGCAGTATGGATCAGGCGCTCTCGACGCTCATCGAGGTGGGAGCCATTCAGCAAGATCGTGGTTTCAAGAGCAGACTCACTGCGCTCGGCAGACATTTGGTGCGTTCGCGTCGTGCGCTCGGCGAGCGTCGTGTCTGGCTCTGCTTATGCTGATCTTATGCGCGACGACTGGTCGGACCCAGAGCAACCTTCCGCTCGACTTGCGCTTGGGCAAATTGCTCATCCTTGGCTCCGTCTTTCAAGCTCTGGCCCCTATGCTCACCGTAGCGGCCATCATGTCATGCAAGCCCTTGTTTCTGGCACCTTTTGAGAAACGAGAGGAAGCAAATGCGTACGTGCGCGCGTCTGCCATCCCCATGCCTCGCGTGCGTAATGCTCACTACCGCTTCTCTGTCCCGCAATCGTAGAGCACGTTTTCGCTTCGCTACAGCCAATTCGGACCTCTTGACCGATGTCAATGCGTACGACGCCTGGGCCAGGCTGCGCTCAGAAAGAGCTTCCAATGCTGAGATGCGCGATTTCTGCGAGCAGGTGAGCAGGTGGGACGCGGTGCTCGCAGATGTCTGACACTTGACTGACGGGCATGACGCACTCATGACTGTCTGAGCGCAGAATTTCATCTCGCCCTCGTCACTGCGAGACATTCAGAGCGTTAGGATGGATCTGCTCAGTCAACTGCAACAGTTGGGCTTTGTGCCTCGAACGTACGATGCTCGCGCTTATCTGCGCGACGACGGTTCCTTGCACGCTTTGGATCAACACGCTTCCAATCACTCGTTGCTCAGCTCCCTCATCCTTGCTGCTCTCTACCCCTCCGTCATCAGGGTATCTCTACCGTCAGCCAAGTTCGATCAAGGAAGTTCGGGGGCCATACAGCGTGCAGCAGAAGCCAAAGCGCTCAAGTACTTTGACGCAACAGGCAGAGTATTTCTGCACCCCTCCAGCATCCTCTTTTCCTCCAACCACATCCAAGGACATTTGGTCTGCTTCAAAAAGAGCGCTAGCGGAGAGGGACAGAGTAGCAAGACGTATTTGAGGGATGCGACGGATGTGCCTCTTTTTGCCCTGTTGCTCTTTGGCGGCAAGCTGACCATACATCATTTGGCTGGAGGTATAAGCATCGGTTCTCATGCTCTGAAACAGGAAGGCGCAGCAAACGGGTCCGACTCGTCGGCTCGACCGACGCAGGAAATACGTTTGCGAGCCAATGCTAGGATAGGCGTGCTGTGTGGTCAGCTGAGACGTCTTTTGGATGCTGTGAGTCGTCCGACTTTGAAGATGACGATGGTGTCGAAAGCCACTCGAGCTCATGCGCTCGTGCTTGCCTTTACCTATCCAGGTCATGGCTGAAGCGTTCGAGTCGCCTGCGGACGACGGTATAGCTACGGCGGACAAGACGGGCGTCATCGAGACGATGCGAGCGCTTTTAGCACGCGATGGTCTGGAACCAATTTAGGATACAAGAGCGTCTCAAAGCCGGCTCCGAATAAGCTTGCGCTTGTCTCTCCTTCGCTAAGGCTGCTTCTAGCTTCTGCTTCGCATTGCAATGCATCGCAATCATGTGAAGTACTTGTGCTAATGACGACGTGATCCTCCGACATGCTCGCAAGCTTTTGATCTTGGCCTCTTCATCCCCTTCCCGCGCCGCCTCGACCGGCCAACTTCCACGCGGCAAAATCGCTCTCTCCAAACCTAAACATTTGCGTCGTGCCATGATCGCATACG
The DNA here is from genome assembly GCA_900000165.1 of Ceraceosorus bombacis. NCBI lineage: Eukaryota > Fungi > Basidiomycota > Exobasidiomycetes > Ceraceosorales > Ceraceosoraceae > Ceraceosorus > Ceraceosorus bombacis. Next base: position 1,481,803 of record CCYA01000254.1, read on the forward strand.
GCCAGAATGAAGTTTCGCCTTCCGCTCTTTAATGGCGGAAAAGGATTTGGCGGGCGAGTGGCGAGGTTCGTATCGCGTTTGTGCTGCTTGTTCGCGGGCAAAGGTGCGCGCGAACAGCCCGGTGGGGCGTGCGACCAAAGATCCACGATGCTTCTCAGCGCAGAGCAGAATTGCGCGAGCAAACGACGCTCCCGTTCATCTTTGCTGCTCTCCTGCTCCAAGAAGCGCGAATTCGACAGGGATGTTCTTTCAGCTTCTTTCTTCTCCCTCTGCAAACGCTTGACCATGCCTTTGCCGTAGCTCTCATCGTTCCTCTTCTTCTCCCTCTGAGCCCGCGTGACCTCCCGCTCATCCTCGACGGGTGCCGTTCCGACGACACTGGCGCTGCCTGCCCCTTTGCCCGGAGCAGCCTTGTTGGATGTAAAGCTGGAAAAGGTCTCGTCAAAGTCCCACACGCTAGGCACGCCCGTCGCTCGAGCGTTCACTATGGATATCCTGTATTCTGGCAAGGGGGGATCGGACCTCTTGAACTGCGTTGCTGGTCTCCAGGCATAGTAGACGATCGGCATCATGGTTTCGCCGACTGCATCCTCGAGCGTGTCGCGTGAAGATGGTCTATCAGGATCGTGGAGCGCACAAGTGACCGACTTGCGCCGGCAAGGCAAAAGTCTGTCGGGACCGGATGGCACGATGCGAAGAGCTGCAAAGACGTCGTCTGTTTGGATGCATCACGGTCGCAGAACGAATTCAGCGATTGTTCAGCTCCGCGAGACGAGAGAGGCAAAATCAGAGCAAGTTGCACGACAGCTCAGCTCACCAAACGATCTCCACACTCGCCCGCCGATGCCCAAAAGGCCCGTTCCCCGCATCAACGAAGCAGTCTCCCGCGCGCTGGCGCTCCAGCCCAACCTTTGCCAAACAGCCCCACACATCCCTGCGATCGCCGAGTATACAATGCTGGTCCCATCCTCCATAAGCTGCAATCCTCGTCGTAGTGGATAGAGCGCAATGTCAAGCAGGCTGACGAGTGGAATCGCGTGCGGATCTGAGCTGGTCGAAGGGCTTGAACGCGCAGCGAGCGGCGAGTCGCTGCTAGAGGCTTGAACTGATCTTGCTGATAAAGCCTGGCTCCTCAGAGCGTCCGAAATATCTGCTCGTTGCACATGGTAACCCAGTCTCTTGAGATAGGCATACACCTTTGAGTCGGGTAGTCAGCAAAGCAGGGACCGGGTCAGCTGTACATTTTCTTTCCTCTAGCGCGTGTTCAGTGCTCACTTGATAGCGATCTCTGCCACCTGCACCTGGCATCATGGTAGCAAAAGCTTGCTGCACGCTCATCGGCACAAAGTTCTGCTGCTCCGCTGCAGGCAATGCTGCCTCTTGAAAGGTTGCTGCGTGATGCTTGACTTTCACTCTGCATTCTAGCGCGCCCCTCTCGACGAGGTAGATGGCCTCTTCGGGAAGCAGCTCGTACCTCGCTCTCAATCTGGGGTAAAAGACTCCCTCTTTCGTCACACCCGCCAGTTTCGGCGCTTCTCGTGCAAAGGTCTGACCTCGATCAGATGCGTCCAGCGAGCTGCACATTTCTGCCATTCTCGCCTCGCACAGATCTTGGTCCTGCCCGTTGGTCAGCACACCCACGCGCCTGGTGATGCCCATGGAAGTGAAGAGCACGCCGCGCACGACTTGCATGACGCATCGATTCAGCGTCGGTTCCCATGTGCCTATCGAGAGCGCTTTGCTGCCAAAAGGGTGACAGTGCAGGGACAGTGCAACGAGGCGGTCATCAGCTCAGTGGACGATCATTCGGTGAGCAGGAGTCGCACAATCTCTTCGATGCACCGCATACATGCGGTCACCTACACCACCACCCACGCACACACACACACACACACACACTCACCTGCCGATCCTCCTCTTACCGCTGATAGCCAACAACATATTGTTCCTGCTCCTCTCCAACGCTCTACGCTGTCCTCCAAATCCCGTTGGCTCAAAATCCTTCTCTCCCCTCTTGGGTATGAAAGCGGAGGCGGAGTCCTGCTCCTGCTCCCGCTCCTGCTGCATCGGCGCATCTTCGCTCCCTGTTGGCGCCATGGGCGATGGGGAAGCGTGGGGCGTGTTGAGGCTAGAAGGGAACAGTTGCTCCTCCTCTCTGATCGCTTTGCGAGCCAATTCGGCCAATGCGGAATAATCCAACGATTCATCCTCCTCCTCCTCCTCTTCCTGTTCTTCCGCTTGAGCTTGAGCTTGAGCTGCTGTGACAGATTGTGAGGATGCTCGACTGGCTCCTCGAAATGGTAGAGGGACGGCGCTGGAGGATGCATGCTGGGCCAATGAGACGCTACCTGTGGCACTTTCGGCTCTTGCTGAGCATGGAGCGGGTGAAGACCGACTGGGAGAGATGGGATGGCCGGAGCTGGACATTGTCCACGGGATCGTCGCTGCGGTGGGGGAATGGGAATGTACGTTGTGTCAGATGCCAGGCTGACCAGGATCGAGTTGGATCGGGGAAAGGCGCGAGGATGCCGATGAGTCGTGAGGGGGATGTGATGTGATGTGATGTGATGTGATGTGATGTGGGCCGTGAGGGTCAGAGTGTGCGAACAGCGTGAGTCGTGACCCTGCTGACTGACTTGCATGTATGGCAGCCATGCAGACAAATTTGGTTGCAGTCACCGCACCGCACCGCACCGCACCGCACCGCACCGCACCCATGGCATATCGTGCGGCAAGTCACGACTCGACTCACACAAAAGTCAAAAGTGCTTGATCTACGCAAGTCCGCGGAGATGACTCGAGTCACGTGTGCAGGCCACCAAAGGCAGACAGACACAAATTCAAGATTTGAGCTTTGATTCAAATTCAAATTCAAATCAAAATTTGATTGCTTCTCATGCACGCGGTGGAGGTGGGAGGTCTGGACGTCGCAGCTTCCACCTCTTTTCCATTACCATCACCATCACCACTAACCCCCGTGTCTCATTTGGGACTGCATCACCTGCGATCTGCCAACGTTTATACAATCAGGCGCAAGGATGGCACGGTTGGAGGAAGTGCCGGCAAAGGCGGAGCGACAGACGTCATCCTCCACCGCTTCCACCTCATCCAAGCCGAATCGCGTGCCCCATGGGTCTCACAACCCGCACTTGTCTTCCGTAGCGTCCGCGCATGCAGACGGGCAGGAGCATCATACGGCGGCAGGACCCAAAGCGGTACAAAGGGACTTGAAGAGTCATATGCAAGGATTCGATGAGATGCCGCTGTTCATGAGGCAGGTCAAGGGGGATGCGCAGGGCGAGGATGAGAACACTGCGCTGGAAGCGCTCAAGAGTCTCGCCTTTGATGGGGAGCCGGATGGTGAGTGACGTGTGTGTGTATGCGTGTGCGCATCCTTACGCCTCGCACGCTGCTTCTGATTACGAATCTTCTCGCTTGTGCATGCAGAGATTGCGCAGAACTTTAAATCGCAAGGGACAGACTATTTCAAGGGAAAGAGGTTCAGGGAAGCGGCGGGATTCTTTACGCAGGCGTTGGACGCGAACCCGACGGATGCGTCGCTCAAGGAAGCGTGCTTGGGAAATCGAGCGGCTTGCAACCTCGAGCTTGGTGGGTCATGCATCCCCTTCCCGCACGCCGTGCTGTCTGTCACTCACCAGACCATGCACACCCCCCGTGTATGCTCCCAGAGAATTACGGAGCAGTCTTGCGGGACACTTCGGCAATCCTCTCTCTCAACCCACGCAATTCCAAAGCTTTTTATCGCGCTTCCCGCGCGCTGCTCCAACTGGATCGGACAACCGAAGCTGCAGATTGCTGCGACCACGCGCTGGCCCTTGGAGTGGAGAGCGAAAAGGCGGGACTGAATGCTTTGAGGGAAAAGATTGTGAAGAGGGATGAAAGCAGAAAGAGAAGGGAGAATGAGAAGAAGGAGAGGGAGAGGAGGGAAAAGTTGGGCAGGGAAGCGCTTCTGAAGGGTTTCCTGGTGAGTTTCGAAAGGCGTGAGGCGCAATGTGCTCTCTTTCGCGTCTTGTTTGGCCACAGACGATGATGTTGTTGTGAAACTGATTGTGGGGGGTGTTTGTTCTGCTACAGGCTCGAGGCTTGTGGATCGAGACATCCTCTCGGCCGCCCGACAATCCGCATCCGGCCCACTTTGATCTCGAAGCCCTGCCGTCGAGTTGCGCGCCTCTTGTCACATCCAACGGCGAAGCCAATACCGCCTACCAGCCACCCGACTTTATCCGTACGCCCATCATCTTCCCCGTCTTTCTGCTCTATCCGGCAGAAGAGAGGAGCGACTTTATCTCTGATTACCAAGAAGATGTGCCGCTGGGGGAATATTTGGATCGCATGTTCCCGCCAGGTGGCGAAGCGCTACCATGGGATAGCTCGGGCGAGTATAGGACGGATAATTTGAGGGTGTATGCGAGCACAAAGGCGAAACGGTTGTTCAAGATTGGAAGAGGGAGAAGTTTGAGAGAGATGATTGATTTGACTGCGAGAGAGCAAGACGCGCAAAAGAAGGTGGAGAGGGACGGGATGATCTTGCGCGATGGCATCATCTCCCTCATCGTCTTGCCTGCTGGTGAAAAGGAAAGCAAATGGGTGGAGAAATTCAAAAGGGAAAGGGATCATCAGCCTACGGGTGGCGATTAGGTCGATCGCAATGGTGTGCTCGATGCGCATGCGCATGCCAATGGTCCGGGGGGAGTGTATCAATGCATAGGTCCCTGTCGTCGAATGCGGGGCCTGCGCGGCCTTGCGTGTATGTGAGCTTGAAGAGTCTTCACTTTCTCTTTGTTCGATGCGCCCCCAGCTCCGCGCGACAGATGGTTACAGGCTATACCGGTACTCAAGACTGGCGTGCTGCGAGAAGGGACACACTTTCCCCAAAGACACAACAACGGGTTGATTTTGCAGCCAGCCAGCGGGCGCTAGGGGATCTTCATTGTTGCTACTCACGTGACTGTATCGGCTATCGTTGCGGAGCCGACGAGCCTTTCGATGAGCAGTCAAAGTGAGCACCCTCGAGTCTCGACGATTTCAGCGCGACGCGCGCGACCCACGACTTGAGGCGCGAGCAAGCTGTCTACGGGAGAGCGACGCAACGCAACGCAACGCGATGCGGGCTGCGTCGAGCGAACACGCTGATTGATGATTGATGATGCTGATGCTGATGAGTGATGAGTGATGGCACTGCCACCCACGCCGGTCACGAACGTGGTGGTGCATCGTGGCGCGCCTGCCGCGCCATCATCCGTGCGTGGGCGAAGGCAAAACTCATCCGCGCCGCGACGCGACGCGACGCGTAAAGAGCCCACAGAGTTACCGGTACGCGCGGTGCAGGACGCGTTCGTCGGTCGACTTTCGCTCATGCATCATCAGCGTGCACACGGCCCACGGCTACGCGCGTGTTCAGCGACCAACACGCGTACCAGACGCGCTTCTTGGCTCGCGACTGAGTTAGTTGCACCTTTGACTTGCACCTTCCGTCTCTTCTCTCTCGACCCAAAGCTCAGCGATCCCTCATCCAATTGCACATCTTCTTCGTCCCTTACGTCTTCAAAGCTTGAATCTCATCTCAACGCGACGGGTGGCGCGGCCGCGCTAAGCACGAGTATACAAACTGTATCCCTACGGACTGCACCACCATGAGCAGCAGAAAGGCCGCAGCTAGATCCGCCTTGGCTAGACTCAAGGCAAAGAGAGAGGGTGGTGGTGGTGGTGGTGGTGGTGGAGCGACCAGTAGCAAGGTTTCGGATGGCGTGAGTAGAGAGAGAGGATGAGATGCTGTTCGATGACACCGCATACAAGCTGCACTGACGCGCCATCCGCTCTCACATCCCCCCCTCAGTCCGACTCTGATCGCGTGTACGATGAGGTGTCAGAGGATGAGTATGCTAGCGCGGTTCGCGGTCGCATGATGGAGGATGATTTCATCGAAGATGACGATGGAGGCGGCTACATGGATGATGGACGCGACGTGTTTGAGAACGAGGAGGGAGGCGCATACGAGTCGGATACGGAGGATGAGGCTGAATACTACGAGAGGACTGGCAGGCGCAAGCCCAAAAAGGGCACAAAGGCTGCTGCTGCCGCCAATGCCGCGGCCAAGAAGACATCCGTCGCATCCGCATACACCAATCAAGCTGCTTCTGCTCGGAAAAAGCCAGCACGACCCACGCTCGGCGCTCGCTCTGCCTTTCTGGGTGACAGCAGTAGCAGCAGGCCTGCCATGCGCACGACTGAAAAGGAGGAAGACTTTATGCAAAGGCTCATCGGCGGCCTTCAACCCGGCAACGAGCCCCCGACTCCCAGTCCTGCTTCCAGAGTGTCCCTCGCCCCCCCTCAGCAACCGCATCATCAGGCTCGCAAGCGTCCTAGGGGCGACTTTAGCGCATTCCGCCCCAGCTCTGCTGCGCGAGAGAGCAGCCCTAGCAGCGGGGCTCCTTCATCAGATCCACCCGAGCTGGCAGATCTAATGCCCGGAGCTCATGTGCACATCTCTGGCAGCGACTCTCCCCCTTGGGACACGGCTGCCAACGAGGATCAAGAGCATCACGGCTTGCCCGCTCACAAACGCCCAAAATCCACCAAGGCAACTGCAGGACTGCCTCAGTCTGTCAACGCCATCTCTCTGCACGTGCAGGCCGCGCCAGCCATGATGGACGTCGATGGAGATGCAGAAGATGAAGATGACGATGACGGGTTCTCTATCAGGACCAACAAGGCTGGCGCGAGGGCACCCATCGTGAATGTAGCTGCCAAGCGGGCACTTGCGACTCCGCCCAGCAGACCCGTGGCACCCCACGTAGCGCACCTCGACGAGCCTCAGCCCCCTTCCACGCCCCACACTTCTTGGCAAAATGTCGGAGCGAAGCTCAGCAAGGTCACCTCTGCGCCTGCCCCCGAAACGCCAGCGCCGAGTCGACCAGCAGTTGCGGCTCGAGGCAAGAGCAGCGCGGCAGTGCCAAGCACGCCAGCTACACCTGCATCCACCAAGACTATCAATGCTTTCGAGAGCGATGGCAGGAGTGTACGCTTCTACTGGTTGGACTGGGTCGAGCAACAAGGCAGCGTCTTCTTGACGGGCAAAGTCAAGAATCGCGATACGGGCAAGTGCGTCAGCGCTACGCTGGATGTGCAAGGCGTGGAGCGTTGCGTCTATCTGCTGCCCAAGGTGAAGCTTGACGGTACTCGCTGCGACGAGGACGAGGTGTACGACGAATTCGACAATATGCGAAGCAAGTACGGTATCAAGAACTTCCTTGCCAAGTGGGTCACGCGCAAGTACGCGTTCGAGGTGCCTGGCGTGCCCGTAGAGACGGAGTACCTCAAGATCAAGTATGGCTTTGACGAGCCAGAGCTTCCAGCGGATATCTCTGGTGCGACGTTTAGCCGCGCTTTTGGCACCGCGACAAACGCATTCGAGCTGTTCGTCGTCAAGCGAGGCATCATGGGTCCCTGCTGGCTGAATGTGCGAGATGCTCAAATTCGCACAGATGGACCCGAGCTCAGCTGGACGAAGATCGAATTCCAAGTGGATGAGCCAAAGTCGGTCAGCCCTTTCAAAGATGACGACGAGACTGCACCTCGCGAAGCACCTCCCGTCACCGTCATGAGCTTGGCTGGCAGGACAGTGATGAATCACGAAGCGAATAAGAGGGAAGTTGTCTGCGTTTCTGCGCAGACTTGGCGGGATATGCAGCTGGAGGACCCAACACCGCCCGAAGAGCTCGAGAGCAATCTGTTCACTGTGGTCAGACCGCTGGGCGAAAGGTTTCCCAACGGCTTCGAAGCAGAAGCCAAAGCTGGGCGGACGCGCATCATGGCCGTCAAGTACGAACGGATGCTCTTGAACCAATTGCTGGCTCAAATTCACCTGCAGGACCCGGACATTATCGTATCTCACGAATTTTCTGGCGTCTTTCTAGACGTCCTCCTCAAGCGCATCGCAGAGCTCAAGGCGGACCACTGGTCCCGCATCGGCCGGTTCAGAAAAGCACGCATGCCCACCATTCGTGCAGGATACAAGCTGGCTTTGGTAGCTGGAAGATTGGTGTGCGACCTGGCCAGCGAAACCGCCAAAGGCATCATCCCCTCCGTCACTTGGTCCTTGACCGAGATGTGCGCCACCCATCTGAAGACGCAAAGGGAGGATGTGGATCCGGACGAGACGGCTGCTTTCTTCGATTCGTTGGCACCGTCACCTGCTCGACTGCTCACTTTTGTGAGACATTGCGAGGTGGACGCCTTCCTGCAGATGGCGCTCGCTTGCAAGGTGCAGATCCTGGCGCTCACAAAGCAGCTCACTAACCTGGCTGGTAATTCTTGGGCCAGGTGTCTCAATGGAGGTCGCGCAGAGCGCAACGACTACATTTTGCTGCACGACTTTCATCGGCACAAGTACATCTGTCCGGATAAGCCTGCGTTTTCGTCCAGCTGGGAGAAGAAAAAAGCTGCGGCGAAGGCCGATCATGACGGGGCGGCTGGAGAGGGCGAGGAGGAGGCGAATGCTGGCAAAGTCGCCTCGAAGCAGCAAAAGTTCAAGGGAGGTCTGGTCTTTGAGCCCAAGCGGGGTTTGTACGACAAGTACATTCTGGTCATGGACTTCAACTCTCTGTACCCTTCCATCATCCAAGAGTACAACATCGACTTTACGACGGTCGATCGGGCTGCCTGCAATGCGAACCTGGCGGATGTGGACCAGTTGCCCGAGCTGCCTTCCTCAGACGTGGCTCAGGGCGTTCTTCCTCGGCTCATCGCGACTCTCGTTGCTCGTCGGCGTGGGGTCAAGAGTCTCATGAAAGACACTCGCGCAAGCCCAGCCCAACAGCTTCAGTGGAATATCAAGCAACTGGCTCTCAAGCTCACGGCCAACTCGATGTACGGCTGTCTCGGCTTCGACATGAGCCGATTCTACGCTCGGCCGTTGGCTGCTTTGACCACTTTCAAAGGTCGAGAGGTGCTGATGGCGACCAAGGAGCTGGCAGAGTCTCTATCCCTAGACGTCATCTACGGAGACACTGACTCGGTCATGATCAACACGAACGCGACGGATCTGGCACAAGCTATGCGTATCGGTGCAGAGTTTAGGAAAAAGGTCAATGAGAGGTACCGTCTGCTCGAGATCGACATTGATGGCGTCTTTCAGCGCATGCTGCTCGTTCAGAAGAAAAAGTATGCCGCTATCAAGGTGGAGGATAATGGTGCCAAGACGAGCACGGAGGTCAAGGGGCTGGATCAGAAGCGGAGAGAGTACTGCGCACTCGCAAAAAATGTTTCCAAGTGAGTGTGGAGAAGCCGGCTGTTGGATATGTTTGGTGGGCTGACATCCTCTCGCCTCGTCTTGCAGCTACGTCCTGGAGCAAATTCTGTCGGGCGAGGCAACCGAGACGGTCGTTGCCAAGATCCATGAATACCTCTGCCAGATTGGAGATGAGGTACGCGAATCCAAGATAGATCTGGAAGACTATATCATCTACAAGCAACTAGGCAAGAATCCCTCCGAGTACAATCCTAGCGTTGCCCTGCCTCACGTCAAGGTTGCGTTGCGAGCAATCGAAAAGGGTGAGAGCGCACGTGCAGGAGACGTCATTCCCTACGTGTTCTGTCTCGGGGAAGACGGGTCGAGCGCGTCCAAATCTGCGCAAGCCGATCGAGCTTTTAGTCCCAACGATCTCAGAAGGCAAGGCTCGACGCTAAAGATCGACTTTGAGCACTACTTGGCTCTCCAGCTATTGCCGCCAATCGAAAGGCTGTGCGAGAATATTGAAGGCACAGATCGAATGCGTCTAGCAGAGTGCCTTGGTCTCGATGCCTCTCGCTACGCCTCGCACACCACCTCTGCTGCTGAGAGCGGAGCAGGCAGGGAATTTAGCACCCTGGACAGCCAAGTTCCAGACGAAGTCAAGTTTGCCTCTTGCGAAGCGCTCCGATTCAAGTGCTCCAGTTGCGGTCAACATTCTACCTTTGAAGGCTTGATGGCTTGCAACGGCATGCTGCAACGCACGGGCATCGCGTGCACGCACGAAAGCTGCTGCGCACCCTTTGGCCTGGCAAGCCTGGCTATACAGTTGGAGCAACAGATCAGGCAGTACATTGCGCGCTTCTACGAGGGTTGGAGCGTCTGCACCGAACCGACTTGCGGCGCCGTCACTCGATTGGCTGGAGTGTATGCGCGAAGATGTTTAGTGTCGGGATGTCGTGGCAAGACGGAGCTGAGGTACAGCGATAAGGCGCTATACACTCAGCTGTGCTTCTTGTCCTCCTTGTTCGATGCGGACAGGTGTCGCGAAAACTCCAAAGGTCGTGCAAATCATGCCGATGTCGTCGCTTGCTCCACGGTCAGTGCCAAGCAGCTCGCGCATCTATACAGCATCGTCGACAAGTACCTCCAGCGGTCGGGCAGGCGCTTTGTTGGCTTGGAGAAGCTCTTCCGCTCTCTGTATGTCCGCAGCTCGTGATCACGTACCAGGCATCCTTGCCTACCAGGCATCCTTTCCCGCGCGCGCGATTTATACAATCTGCTGTTGCTTTGGCAAGACTCAGCAAATGCATTACTATCATCATCATCATCATCATCAGAATACGCATCGATGGCATCGCGAGCGGTCAAGCAAGAGGGTACTCGAATTGATTCGGAGCGTGCGATTCTGTGATGTGATTGCGGTCTAGTAGGGGGTGGGGTGGCAGGGAGAAGAAGACGCAGAGTGTCCTCAAGGCAACTTGCAAGAGAAGCTCTTGTAAGCATCCTTGCCGTTCGTCGGTCCGCCATTGTACACGACGCGACCTGGGTAGGGGCAAAGTGGGCGGGTAAACAGCACACCGTACTCGTAGCTGGCAAAGACGGTGGGCAACTGCAAAAAACAAAAGTGGTTTTGGCGCGGAGGGGGATCTGAATATCAGCGTTGCCTTTGTTTTTACGCGCAAACTCATTGCTACAGGGCCCTCACTCACCAGCATAGTGTCGGTGTAGGGGTTTTTCAGCTTCTTTTCCTTCTTGTCGCCGGTGGCGGGAGTTGCGTCGCTGGTCGATCCGGCAGGCTTATCTGAACCAGCATCAGCAGCGCTTGTACCCGCATCCGTCGTCTTGCTATTGCCTCCAGACTTCTCTGATCCGGCTCCCGTATCAGCAGTCTTTTCAGTCGTCTTTTCGTCGCCGCCATTGTCAGCATTGAGAGTCTCTCCCTTTGTCTTCTTTTCGGCGTCTCGAAGAGTGCTCGCAGTGGAAGTTTGACGACGCAAAAGGGCTTCAAGGGCGCGACGAGTGCTTGTAGTGCCGCCGCCGCCGCCATTAGCCGCCGTCGTGGGCTTGTCGGTAGGAAGGGCGGTGAGGGCGCCGGGGCTATCCTTCTTCTTTTCGCAAGTCGGGTCGCTGCTGCTGCTGCGGTTCAGATCGTCGTTGCTGGGCGGGATGATCCTACCGCGTTGGTGGTACGCTGCGCCGATCTGTTTATGCACCCCCCGCACGCATTCGTGTCAATATTCCAAAACCAAAGCAGGGCTTTTGTTGTTGATATCTCACTAAGACTCACTTGATACTTTGGCGCGTCTCCAGTCTCGACCCATTTGACGAGGGAGAGCAAAATGTCGTGCTCGCTGTCCCACTGCGAACGTGGTCAAGGTAGAGATCAGACTGGGCTCTTCGACCGTGGATGGCAAGCACGACGGACGCACCTTCAATGGACGATTACCAGCATCATTGGCAGTGATCTGACCGTAGTGCCAAGGACCTCTGCCATCACGAACATGGGACATGCCAGCAACTTCAAAGTAGAGGTAGCCGTCCTGGGCAACGATGCCTTTGGAGCCGACCGTCTTGAGGACCTGCTGGTAATATCGCTCGCTCGCAAGAGGACTAATGGTGATATCGGCCAGACCATGCGTGTGAATCATCTTTTTGCCCGCTTTGAGGAACCTGGACAGGTCAGGGTCATCGTTATTGACGCCTCCTGGGTCCTCTGCACGACCCTTTTCCACCACTTCAAAAGTGTAGTCGGAGCCTGTGGCGTTGATGCCCACGCCGTAACCGTCCCAGCACGGGTCGAGGTGGGGGAACTTGAGGATGGCGAGCTGAGTCCAGTCCACTGCTTTCTTGGCAGCTCCAGTCAGACTGTCGACGCGCTGCTCGATGCCCGGCAGGTAGCGATCGTAGACGAATTTTCCCTCGACAAAAGTTGGACGGTAGAGCTCGTAGAGATTGTCGATTTGCGTCTGGTTCAGGCAAGTCTTGATGTCGCCTCCGAATTTGGCGCCTGGCGCTCCGCACAACAGATCCTTTTCAAAGACCGGCTTGCACTCCTTGGCCAACTCGATGACACCGTCCTTGACACCGTCGAGCTTGTCGCACTGGTCCAAAATCACCTCCTTGACCGGACCAGCCAGCTTTCGCACGCTGAACCATCCATCCTTGGCAGTTTTTTTGCGGTGTCGAGATTGAGTGTGGATCTGAAGAGGGAGCGAGTGGGAGTGGCTGATGTGAGCGGAGAAAGGCGTGCAGCAGAGCCATGCCCACGACGAAGCCCCACGTACCTGGCCTCTATTCATATCGCTAAAGTAGATGGCAGGCGAAAGGGTGAGGATGCCGTCAAAGTCTTCGGGGTAGACTTGAGCGCTGGCCAGCACGCGTCCACCACCGACGGACGCGCCGGCAGCGTAAGCGCGAATTCGACCACCACCACCACCACCACCAGCAGCAGCAGCAGCAGCAGCATTAGCAGCTTTGTTCTTGCTGTTGCCGTCCTGCTGCACGCGCACACCGCTTTCGGGACCGTAAAAGGCGTCGATGACTTGTTCGGCGAGAATTTTGCTGACGTGCGTGCTGCGACTTCCAAAGTCGAGCAGCGTGTCGTCGTACTGCGTACCATTGACCCAATTGCAGCCGCCGGCGGTGGAAAAGTGACCAGTGTTGGTGCCAACGACGGCAAAACGGTGACGGCTCATTTGCTGCTTCAGATCGGTCAAGGGCACAAAGCCGCGCTGACCGCCGTTGCCGATGAACAGCATTCGACCGTTCCACCCGTCAGAGCAGCCCAGCAGCTCTTCGCCGCTCAGAGGCTCGCCACGATGCTTCTTGCTCGCAGCACTGCCACCAAACTTGTTCTTCTCCGAACACTTGGCAGTCTCGATGCTGCGACGGTCGTGATTGCATGCTCCGGACTCGCGACGATGAATCATGGAGCTGGAACGGCTGTTGATCTGCTGCAGCTGCTCCTTCTTCTTCTTGGAGCCTGACGCGTCATCAGCGTCGGGGGAGAAGTTGTCGGAATATTTGAACGGCTTGCCTCCAATATGACCCTCAACGCTAGTCTCTGACTGCAATCCGCCCTGCTTCTCACCGGCATTGGTGCTGGTCGTGGTGATCGTGGGAGCTCCTTCATTCTGAGCAGTGATTTGCGTCGTGCTGCCAGACTCTTTCGAGCTCAAAGGCTTTTCCGACTCCCTCGTGCCCTCGGTCGTCGCGGTCGTCTTTTTCTCCTCCTTTTTGTCTCCCGTGCTAAAGAAGCCAGGCGGTGGCACCCCCTTGGTGGCCCTGGTCGAAGGAGTGTCGACTAGAGAATCCTCGGGATCCTCGGAGATGACTTCCTCATAGTCTCCTTCCAGAAGGTAAGCCGGACCCTTGAGGAATTCGCCGTTAGGTCCCAGCTCGATGGGCGTCGAGTCTGATTCGTGAGGCCATCGGCAAGGTCAGCATGCGCGCGCATCGCAACCAAGCCGATGCAGCAAAATGTCTTCTCACCAGTCGGATAGTCTGTCTGGTTGATCGCCGCAAGAGCGATGGAGGGATCATCGGCCAAGGCTGCAATGCGAATGCGAATGCGAACGCGAATGCGAATGCGAATGCCACACCCAGAATCCGTGTCAGCGTGGAAATGAGGCGCGCGCGCGCGCGGGCATTCCTTGTTCGACTTTTGACCCTCGACTCAGACTCACGCAGCCAGACCTCTGTCAGGGCAATGGTCACGGGACTGGTGATGATGTAGGCGCCAAAGCGGCAGAATGCGGGCAAGCCACCAAGAGGACCGTTGTTTGCAGCTCTGGCTCCAGCGCCGCCGCTTTTTCCGTAACCTGGCCCGCGGGCGACGAAGCAAGAATGGTTGGTGCATGGGGGTCAAATGCACGCTCTCCAAATAGGCAAGTCATAAAGAAGGGGGGGCGTCCATCTGTGCCGCATGCAACTCAGACTCACCAAAATCCTTGGTAATGTCAATGTCTGGTCCGACGCTCTCGAGGATAGGTCCGACTCTGACGCTCTTGGGAATCGTGCCTGCAGGGTACAGTTGGGTAAGGAGCTCCAAGCTGGGATTGCTTCCCGTGGGATAGTATTGAGCAAAGGTATTGTTGATCTTCAAGCTGGTCACATTGGCAATCGTCGTCTCGAGCGCTTTGCAGAGCGCCTCTGCATCTTTGCCTGCCGTGTAGGCATACTTTGCAGCAGAAGCAGAAGCAGCAGCAGCGTCTTGCGTCTTGATAGGCGCGCTTGCCGTGTCGGCACGCACGAGAGTAGCGGCGAAGCCGAGAAGAAGCGAGATCGCGCAGCTCGGCTTCAACGAGCGCATGACGATCATGGAGAGGAGGGGGGAGGTGGGGGGAAGAGGAGGTCGCTGGAGATGGCAATGAGGGGAGGGGCGTGAGGGTGGATGGATGAGAAAAAGTGGCGAGGGGTAGAGTAAAGTAGGAGCAGCGTTGCTGACTTTTATATGTACTCGACAGCGAGCGGCCAAGGCCGGGGAAGATGAAGGCGGCAGAGGTGCGCAGCGCTGGCCAATGACGAACGATGCTTGGCGCCCGAGTAGAATGCTTGCGTGGCTGCAACGAATGAGCAATCAGCGCCGCCGTGATTGCCGGGATGGGTAGTGGATGGGTGTATGGGTGGAAAGCACTGCTTGTATGCGCAGACTCGAGCGACGTCGTGATTCAGGCTGTGATGATGCGTGAGGAGGAAAGTTTCTGCGCGATGTGCACAGAAGCACTCACACTTGTAGAAGACGAAGACGAGATGGAAGCTGCAAGATCTGGTCGCCCAGCTGTGCGGCGTGCGCGCTCCTGCAATCGTGAATCACTGAATGCGTCACGAGCGATTGTGTGTACAAAAGGCCTGGTTGAAGGATTTCAATTGGCTACTACTCACCACTACTGCCAAGCTGCTTCGGTACGGCGCAGTCTCTTGCTGCTGAACAGTGTGAGTCGATGTGACGGCAATTTGCGCCGGCCGGAATGCGAGTCTTGAGTCTGCTCAGCAGTCACAGTGTCGAAGCCTTGCGTATATTGCAGTGCAGCACCGCCGCCTGCTGGTCTAATAGGGAGCAATGTAGGCGCACTTGGTCCAAATGAGGCTCACGGTAGAGTGGAGCGCCGGGGGGCAACCGCAGACCGGGACCCGGACGCGGACCCAAACCCGGACGCGGACCGCGTTCCAAGTGCGACGGACGAATGGATACCACGTTCTGTCCCTGGGCCGTTCGTTGGATGCGATCCTCTTCAGATACCGTCGCTTGCGATGCTCAAACAAATGGGGAGACAAGCCGGACCTGAGGCGAGGCGAGGCGAGGCGAGGCGATGCGATGCTTGTGCGAGGCCAATGATAGCAAGTGATCGACGTCCTGCACTCTCGAGTCAACGAGTGTTGCTTGCTGTGTCAGACTCCCGTGCGCTGCCTCGAGATGGCTTGTTAGATTGGCGAGGGACAAGTGAGTGGGTCTGCTTGAGGGGAGTGATTAGCTGAACACCTCGCTGGCTGGCTGCGATCACGCATGATGATCGATTGGATTGCAAAGCGAAAAGAAAAAAAGCCACAAAGGACAGCAGCAGTCTCCATCTGCGCAGCCACAGTCGACCCTGAAAGCCGAAAGGAACAGCACAGCATGAGGGATCAGCGTCAAGTCTGCGGCCACGGGTGGTACAGTAGTGCCATCCTTCCTCTCGCTCGGACCCGTCGGCCCGTTGGACGCGTTGCTCTCTTGGAAGCGAAAAGAGGCTGAGCTGAGCTGCCTCCCCCCCCCCAAGCTCGGCTTGCCCAGCAGTGCTCCTTGGCCGTACCTGAGAACGCATGCGGATGGCACGATGCATGCCAGCCAGCCAGCCAGCCAGCCAGCCAGCCACGGAAGTGATTGCTGCCTGCTCCAGCATCCACCAGAACAAATTGCCGAAAGTGGGGTCAAGAGATCGCTAGCGTTCTGCTTCTCCAACGTCAACCAGCCGGCTCACAATGTGAATCACGAGGGATGAGCGTACAAAGAGCCGCGCCAATCCATCCCGTGTACCGTACGGTACCGCAATCACGAACGTGAATGTGGGTCGCGACTCGCGAGCGCAGAACACGCGCAAGCGCAAAAGAAAACACGCTATAGCGTTCCCTTTCCTGCAATTAATCGTGAATCGTGAATCAGGAATGAAGCTGACGCGGCGAATCAGCTAGGGCAGTAGCAAGTAAGCAAATCAGAAACATCTCGACTCTCCTCCATGCATGCACGCTCGACTTTGTTTAGCCCGCTTCCCGGCCGGCAGCCGCCAACTCGCTGCTGGATGGCGCTGCATATATGGCCCGCGGGCGGACAGCGGCGATCGACGGATGCATGGCATATATGGCATGCCTGGCGTTGGCTGACTTACATGCACGCTTGCGCCCCGCCGGTGCCTGCAGGTCGGCGTGCATGACAGGAACATGTGACCAGCAGCGGATCGGAGAACCAACATTGTGATTCAAGATTTGAGTCGTGACGAGTCGGTGGATCGTGATGAAGTGTGAGTGGAACAACTAGCGCAAGCGCAAGCGCAAGCTGAATCAGAGTACGATTAATTGGCCGCAAAGCGTTTGCGCGAGGCGTGTATCGGGAGAGTGAGCAATCGCAATCGCAATCGCAATCGCAATCACGAATCTTGCCTTCGATGAGGGATGATGCGCAGAGCAGGTGCGCAGAGCAGGTGACGCGCTTCGACGATACCATCACGACTTTCATCTTCCTACGTCGCAGCAGCATGAAAGCGGAGTCGGAAGGAGGCTGCGAAGCTATCATGCCGTCAGAAAGCCCCGCGTTCGACAAGCGCTCCCCGCCCCCAGAAATTCTCGCATCGATCACGCGCGCGCGCGCTCTGGGTCTGCCCATCCAGATCCAGTCGAGGATCGTTGCGCTCACTGGTGGACAGTTAGCATGCGATGCGACTACGCCCTGACGCATATGCCATGACTGGCTGAGGCGATGCATGGATGGCATTCGTGGTGGTTGTGATTGCAGGTCTTTTGCTGGGTCGCCTCGGCTTAGCGCAAGCCTTGATGTGCTGTAACAGCAGTCTCTGACGCGCTTTGAAGGCGACCATCCTTGCAGACAATTCGTGACTCCTAGCATCAGACTCCGCAAGTTCTGACTCGTACGCGCACTAAGAAGGCGGGATCCAGAGTACAAGTAGCAAGCTTTCCAAAACATCCACTCATCTCTCAGCCCCCCAGCAGCGCTCACTCTCACTCACCTCTTCTACACAACCAACTTTTTGCCCCGCAACCCCAAAGAGCTGGTCTCTTGCGTTGTCACATTCTCTCTGTACCCTCTACCTCCTTTGCATTCCACCTACAACAGACAATCGCACAGACACACACTCCTCATCATGCATTCCTTCAAGGTCATCGCTCTTCTTCTTCCATGTGCGCTCCTCGCACTCGCTTCTTTTGCCAGCGCCACCTCTACCGTACAGCAGAGCGCTGTAGAGCCGCGCCAAGCTGGAGGAATTGGCAGGGCGGTGGTTCAGATCGGCAAGGTTTTGGCAAGGATCGTGGAAGAGGTGATGAAGGATGTGGAAGCGGACAAGGTCAAGAGAGCAGATCAAGCTAGGGAAACCGTAGATCGCATGGCTCGCGAGTACCCGGATACAAACTTTTTGGCAAGTCATGTGGAGATGGACAACAAGTTTGGAGGTGTGGAGAAGCAGGATTGGGCGCATGATCACTTTGAGGTGGATATCAAGGTGGGAGGAACGATTGGGTTCGAAGTGAGTTCTTGATTGCAGTCTCCTCGCAGCAAACAAATGCGCGCATGAAAAGTCTGTACCTGACTCAAGCAAACGCAATCCACGCCTTGCCTCTCTCGCAGCTCTGGGGCTTCCAGGATGCGGTCATCAAGCGTAAAGGAGACGGCGGTGCGCTCAATTGGGCTTGGACCGGTGTTTTGGAAAAGGATCCGGAGGAGAATGGTTCGCTGCTCACCTTTGCTCGACGCAAGCACTAAGAGGCACCGTTGCCCACGTGGGCCACGCTATGCCACGATGATTGATAGCGCACACGGACTACGCGGTGGTGCTCGATATCATTCAAGTGTGACGCAACGCAATCACAGCACACGAGTGGATGGATCTCTTTCAGCTGCGTGCTTGGCTGCGCGTAACGCGAAGCCAGGATCCAGGACCGTGGATGTCGATATGGCCGGCTCGAGGGCCATCGTAATGATAGACTTTCATCAAAGTGTCCGCCTTGCCCTGATTACGCAGCCCTCGTTGCTTCGCGTGGATTTTTGGAGGGGGGGGGGGGGGGGGGG
>CCYA01000254.1:1500542-1511226 GCA_900000165.1 Ceraceosorus bombacis
CCTCCACTCTTCATATTCGCCCCGCAGCAGCTGAGAACTCAACTCACAAAGTCGAGGGGAGAGATGGCGCGGTCGATGGGCTGAGCGCCGTGTTGCAGTATCCATCCACGCTCGCTATCGAAGATGTGCAAAGGCCTTGCTGTATCGTGTGCATAACTCCACTTGAGCGTATGCTTGTCAGGGATCTGGAGAACGATCAAGAAAGCGATCCGCAATGCATGTCAGGAGTTAAGTGCAATGCAAGCGTTGCGCAAAAGAAAGCGCCGTCTGACAGATCAGACTCACCTCGACGTGGCGATCGAATCCCAAGCTGTTTCTGTGTCGCCCCATGCGCGACGCGACAGCGTACGTGTCAGTACAAGGCGCATCTCGACTCGACTCGAAAGCCCTCCTTGGCTGTTATTTGCACGCGGCTGGCTCTGGCTCACTTTGGCAAAAAGGCGCCTTGCGAGATCTGAGGGTGACCATTCACGTGGAAGCCATTCAATTTGGGCGCTGGGATGATCGTGCGCTGATGCGGGAGGTGGGATGAGGGGTTGAGAGTTTCGTCAGCTGTTAAAGGCAGCGACAGTCTCGACAGTACCTGTGCGCTCTGCCGCACCTTGTTGATCTCATACCAGGTCGCACGTTCGCCAAGAGGAGCGGACTTCGAGGCAAGGCTCGACCAGGCGTGGGGGCGGGCGCGGGCACCTGGCGCGCCGTGACAGGTGATGATGGCAGTCGAAGCGAAGAGAGCAGCGAAAAAGCCAGTGAACTTCATGTTTGTTTGCCCGACGTCTGACTGTCCAAGGAAGATGCTGCGTGGCGGTGTTCTGCTTCGAGTTCTTGTGCACACACACAGAGAGAGAAGAATTCGCCTGGACCGGCCAAGCTTTTGCGCTAAAATGCAGAAGACGAGGATGGGGGGGGGGAGAACTTTGCATGTATTCTTGCAGGCTCACATTTTTAAGCATTTATACGAACTCTGATGCGGCATCGCATTTGCGACGCTGCCATGAAGCACCAATACCTGCTGGTGGCGCATGCAAACATGACTCTTGACAAAGTAGTGGCGGGCCTCTGCTCGCCATCGTAACCCTTCATTCGAGGTACGAGCAGCAGCATGAGCACCTTTCAGGCGGCGCAAGGAATCGGCCGCTCGCCACTCAGAGCTCGATCTCGCCGATAAAGGATTTGTGGCGCACCAAAGAAGAGGGGCGCATCACGCACACTTCTCTGCGTACCGCTTTGGAAGAACGGTCTCAATGAGAGAAGGCTTGCCACCGAGCAAAGATGGATGGGCGGCGCATGGGCGGCCAAGAGGGCAGCGAACCAGCAACGTTCCATCAGCGAAGCCGACGTGACGTAGACTTGATCACATCGCCCGAGCTTCTTCCGACCGTCTCGATATGGTTGGTGGCTGTGCGCCGCTCATGGCGTTGGTTTGAATACGGATACCTCAACGAGGTGGCCGTGAGCGTTGGCCGAATTTGCAGGGGCGAGACTGACCCAAGGTGGGCCATGGCATGGCATGGCATGGCATGGCATGACCACCTCTTTCGCGATGCGCAGCGCGCGCATCCTTACTTTGCTCTTTCTGCGTCTCGCAAAGTACACTGCCGCAGCCAGCCCTTTGTGATGGACAATCACGAATACCTGTGACTGCAGACTCACGTTGGGGACATGTGCCTCGAGCGATCTTGAATGCGAATGCTCGAGGCAGAATGAGATTCGTGATTCAAATTCGTGATTCAAGATTACGGCTAAAAGGCCAGGCGGCCAGAAGGCTACCGACCGTGCGGCTTCACGCAGGGCACACGCGATCACGTGCTGCGCCACCGGCCGTAGACTCGCGACTCATCGTGACTCGTGACTCTGTGGCGCATGCAGTCGCGCGACCTCTACGGTTTGAGTCACAGTCACAGTCACAGTCACAGTCACAGTAGTGTGAGTGTGACGCACGACTGATTCCTCTCTTTCGTGATTCGCGCAACGAACGCCGCTGATGGTCCAGCGCACGGGGACATCGACACCAACCCCGCTTCATCCACCCTCACCACACCATCACCGCCACGCTCTCGCTCGAGCCCAGCTCAGCTCACGTCCATCGTCCTGCCCGCTTCCGACCATCCATCGTGCCCGCTCCTCACAGAGGCCCCCGCCCCCGTTGGCGCTGCACTTTGCACGCCACTCAAACAGTCTGCACCCCTTGAAATCACTCTGGGATCTCCTTGGCGCCGTCTCGGTCCCACGCAGGCAAAAGCGACATCGCATCCACCTCTCGTCCATCAGCACTTCACTTCACTTCACTTCTATCAGCTTCAGCCGCGATGGCAGTGGGTGCTGAAGCTGATGCTCAAGAGACCTCGTCGTCTGCAGGGTCATCTCTATTCAAGAAAAAGTCAAGAGGTCCTCGTTTGGTTCGCAAGCGCAGCACATCTCCCAGTGCTGCCGTCAGCAGGAGTGGCGAGGGCGTTGGCTCGCATGGCGTGCTCGAAGCGAGCGAGCCGGAGGAGAGCACGTCGGTGGTGCAGAGAAAAAAGACGAGCGCTTACAATCCGCTCAGGCAGGGCACGGGTCGCAAGCGTCAGCGAGTCGGTGGCGAGGGCGAGGGCGAGGGCGAGGGCGATGAGGGGATATGGTCCGAAGATGAGTTGCAATCTGGATCGGATGCAGAGTCGAGCAAGCCTGCACCAGCGCATCATCTAGACCGAGCAGGCACCCAGAGCAAAGTGCAGTCTCATGCCTGGGCATCAGCTCCAGCGAGCACCTCTTCGGCATTCGAGTACAAGTACGCCGAGGATGAAGCGAGGGGAGCAGTTGCTGTCTCTGTCGACAAGCACTACGGCGGCGATGCAGGCCAAAGTGCCAAGGCGTCGAATGCGGATGGCATGTATCGAGGCAAGGCGGCATACGACACGTACCTCGAAACGAGGGACAATGGCAAGAGCTCGAGCTTCAATGCAGCGGCAAAAGGTCCCATCAAGGCCACTGCCAATGTGCGAACAGTCACAGTCACAGACTACCAGCCAGACATTTGCAAGGACTACAAGGAGACCGGCTACTGCGGCTTTGGCGATACCTGCAAGTTTCTGCACGACAGGTCGGACTATCTGGCAGGCTGGCAGATGGACAGTCTCTCCAATACCGCTTCGCGTCAGATCGAAGCGGAGGAGTCGGACGAGGAGGAGGAGATTCCTTTTGCGTGCTTGATCTGCAGGCAGCCATTCACCGATCCCATCGTCACTCGTTGCGGCCACTACTTTTGCGCATCTTGCGCCATCAAGAGGTACGCAAAGACGCCCAAATGCTTTGCGTGCGGTGCTCAGACGCAGGGCATCTTCAACTCTGCTACAAAGATTCTGCACAGGATGGAGCGGAGGAGAGAGGCCAAGGCTGATGAAAAGTCACACAAGGGCAACGGCTGGAGTCAGCTAGGTGGAGCACCAGAAGAAGCCGAGGAGGAGGAGGAGGATGAGGGGGGCGAGCAGCTTTTGGACGGCGTTGAGATTGGTGGTGGGGCTGACGAGTATGAGGAAGAGGAATAAGGCGGAGCGCTGTTTCGCGAGACGACACCACGCTTCAAAAAGTCGCGCGCGCGCATACATGCACAGACTAGTGACGGCAGGGTAGGATTCGTTGCGTCATTGTCAAGCTATTGTGCCGCTGCCAGTCGCCCAAAGCACCAGCGCCGTGTCCAAGGGAACTCGGCGAGTGGATCGTCGCGCAGCATCAGCGATGCTCACGGCATCGACGGCGCACCTGACTTTTAGGTACTCCAGCCTCACACTTCCGCCCGAGAGGGAAGACTTGGATCGACCAGTCAGCGAAGCTGCACCAGATTGAGGTCCCTGCAACAGCGACATGCTCGAGAACATGGCATCGGGAAGGAAGATTTCGGCCGTCAGGAGCGATTGGAATGCCTGTCAGATAGGGGCATGCAGATGCGTGAGCCTGGCTCAGAGTGCTAGGAAGTACGCTCTCGAGAGGTGCTCACCATCAGCATCTTTTCTCGATTGACCAGCAACTTGTCGCTCTCGTTGTCTCCGATTCGTCTGCGAGTCCTGGGCGACGCGGCGCCGTCCAGCTCCAACGTCCGCTCCGCCTCACCAGAAGGCTCCAGACTTGCCGCACCCACGCCTTGCCTCTCTCTCCTGCATCTCTGCGCCCAATCCCGCAAGATTTTGAAGCACATTTCGAAATTGAATACTTGTCGATCGAGTCTCTGTAGATGCTTTGAAGCTACCAGGAGTGCGAATTCGGCGGTGGACAGATCTGCGAGAATGGGATTGCATCGACGGGAGAGAAAGAGAGAGGGAGAGAAGGAGTATATATATAGAGAGAGAGAGGTTGTGAGGATGCGCCCCTCCGATCATGGCCGAGTCGCACTTACCATCCAGCACTTGGCTCGTGGAGTCGTCGCGCTGAGAGTGAGCTGCTGTCAAGAATGCTTGCGTATCGAGCTGAGGCTTCGATGCCGAGAGCCCGGCGATGGGAATGGACTGTACATGCGCAGGGCGAGATCACGGATTAGCAGGCCAGGCCTGTCAAGTCGTGCTGCTGGAAAAGGGAAGCGCTGCTCACCAGGATGCGATAGAGCTGCCGCACGTCGGTGCCTAGCTCGTGAAGCCCCTGAAGAAGCCGTGCAAAGAGCTGATCGCCAAGTAGAGCCTGCGAAAAACAGAGCGTCAGCGAGAGCGAGAAATACGCAAAAAAACAAGGAGAGCCCTTTTGCCGCTCCAGCTCTCACCTCTACTTGTTCCGTCCAAGCGTGCTTCAGCGTCGCAGGACTCGCATCGCTCAAACCACTCATCAGTGTCCTCTTGGTCAACTGACGCCATCCTTCCCAGGCGAGAGGGTACAAGTGGATGGTCCTGCCCGCGAACCTGCTCCTGACACGCTTCTCCAACAAGTCTGTAGTGTCCAGCCTGCGCGTCAGACCGATGATGCACAGACCTGGCGCGTACGAACCTGCTTGGACGGCATCTAGTAGCACGTAGAGCAGAGCTTGTCGAGGTCGAGAGGTGAAGAGGTCAAAGGAAGAGAGGGAAATGATGAGAGATTTGCAGGATGTGACCGACCCGGCAGAGTCGAGAGCTGGCGTGGACAAGAGCGATAGGATGGTCCTGCTGATCGTGGAGATGGATGACTGGCGGAGATACAGCACGTGGACAATCCGTCAGCAACGGCGGCACGCAAAGGCCAGAAATGGTCGCCTGATCTCACCAATATCGCGCCCGCCATGGCCTCTTTCAAGTTTTCTTCATCGCCGCCATTTGGGTCCACTTGTCGCGTCGGCTCATCCCTATCATCAGACTGAGCTTCTCCATCCTTGTCTCCAGTCTCCTCGCCCATCCTGCCGGTAGCATCGAGCTCGAGCAGCTCTTTCTGCTCTTCCGTCAACGCGATGGCACCTTTGCTGACCAACTGACGCGCCAGCTCCTTCATAGCCAGCGCGTCCGTCGTCTGTACCGTGCCGTCCAGTTGAACATGATGATACTTTGAGCTGGGCAGGGTCGACAGAGCAGAGCGCAACAGCTGTTGCAAGTGGTGCGTGTATGCGGCGCGTTCTTTTTTAGTCACCCCATAGGTCTCCATCTCACCGTCGCGCGCGCACCCTCATCACTCACAGTCTTTTTGCCGCAGCCGGGAGCTCCGAGTATGAGGGCGCTGTTGCCTTCGCCGTGCGTGATGGTGTTGCTGAGCATGCCACTCAGCTCATCCCACTGCTTTTGCTGACCCAGACACGCTTCTCGAGCTGCTTGCATCTCGTCGCTGAGAATTGTGCTTCCATGCGCCGCTGCGGTCGCTTGAGCAGAAGCATCAAAGAGTGAGCGCAGAATGTTGCGCTTCAAAGCGGGCAGTGCACGAGCCAAGAGGTGGGAAGGCAGGGCGTCCAAGCTGTTAGGCAGCAGCCCCTCTGCTGGTCCATCCGTCTCGACACGAGGCGGAGATGCGATGCGGATGCCGGTACCAGCTTGTCGAGTCGTTGAGCTCTTGCTGGCAGCCAGACCGATCGTGAGCCCTTCGCTCTCGCTTGCCGGTCCGCTATGAATCTCCTCATCCTCATCCGATGCAGAGGCAGAAGATGGTAGGGCGCCGAATGGAGAGGCGACCAGAGTGGGGGACGTTCGAGTGCGTTGCTTTTTGCGAGGAGGCATACCGGATCGCGGGTCAATGTGCTCGGTGGAGGTACAAGGGCGTATTACGGATGTGATTCATGGGGTGATGATCAGCTTACAATTGCAGTCGAGGAGAAGGCAGTTTGAGTCAGAGTGTGAGAAGAGAAGCCAAGAGGCACGAGGCACGAGTCGCGAGTGGTGCGTGATGAATCACGTGAATGGACCAGGCGCGCGCGGGACTCATGACATGCACATGCCACCCACCTTGCAGTCAGAAGTACCTGCATGCTGCTGCTGAAAGACGCCAGCAGCCAACGCCCGGGGCACGCAGGCCATGCATGCCTTACTTACACCACCAAGCGTTGAGCTACTGGGAATTTTGGACTCACGACTGTGGAGGAGCGGTTAGCATATCAAAGACATTTATTTACATTCACATTGTGATTTCGGCAGGATCAAGAGCTATAGCGCGCGCGCAGAGCAGGGTCAACAGCACACACGCACACACACGCTCTCCCTCACCGCAGGCAGAGACAACGCTCCTGCAGCCATGCATGCGTAAGCCAAGGCACGCAATGAAACTTATCGATCGCCCTTCGACGAGGGTAACGCGCGCGGCATCCATCGGTTTGCTACGGCTATCGGCAGCGCGCACAGGGTAAGGCTGACTTTTCCGCGCACGACGAGGATGAGAGCGCATGCATTTGCCAATCAGCTAGGAGAACCTTCGACGACATGTGGGCAGACTCGCATAGGCAGCACGCCCGAGTATCACGCTGACCGCGGCATCAACATCCAGACGGGGAACACCGCCTTTCTTATGAGCATTGACCTACGGCGGTCCGTCGATCATACCAAGCACGCAGCTGTATTCTCCTATCAATGCTCATTATGGCTCCATCAAGGGATGCCATCCCTCCCTCCATAGCCGAACCCCTTTGCGCAGAATCTCAAACACGCTCGCAGCGGCGGTGCAATGTATCACGGACAAGCGTCAGAGGTCCGCATGTATGCGCTCGTTATGGACCCGCCCCCCTTCAACGGGACCGGCGCAGCAACAATAGGGGCAGCCACACCAACGACTCTTGCTTGCAAGATACATCCACCAAGAGCTGCTTCGTCAGAAGAAAGGCAGCGTTCAGCGCAAAGGCGCATTCATAACATTCTCGGAGCATGCTTGGCGAAGTCGAAGCGCCGAAATGCTTCACGAAGTGCAGCTCCTCGGTACCTTGCAACTTTCCGCTAGCACGCTTGGGAGACGAGGCCGCGCAGTGTCTGCCTCCGCGAAGGGCCGGGCCAGGGTGTAGATCGACTGGCATCAAAGAGCTGCCAGAGCGCAGCAACTCGATGGGCTTTCCCGCCAGACCGGCGCGTGTACACAAATCGAACTGCCTGGTCGGGACCTGTGCGACGCCAGGCACGTTCACATGAGCGCTCCCTCTAGATCCAAATTTCAAAATTGATGAATGGAGACACGCGGCACATTAAGCAAACGTACGAGGTCACCCAAATTGACGTACCGCGGACGCGCCGTACCTTGGCGCGCGGGCGCAGTCAACAATGTGAATCCGAACCATCTGCTTCCAGCAGCACCACCCTGCGACCCGGGCTGGCTGAAGGTAATGCGCGGCTTTCTGCAGCCGCGTGTTGCAACAGCCGTATCCAGCAGCAGCTACTCAAGCCATGCGTCGCTGCCAGCAGCGCAGCAGTACCTCACACGGCTCCCATTGCTTCATAAAGGGCCAACCTTAGATTTTCGAGGCCGGGCTACAGCTGACACCTCTCCACCATCGCATCCCAAATCTTTCCACTTCCTTTCCACGCTCACTTGGCTGTCCTCCCTTTCCACACTCCTCGCTTGTCAAGCACAGCACGCTTTGCTGACGCTTGTGATGCGCTTCTCGCTCTCAACTCGGGCGCTATGCCCACTCCTCCTGGTCCTTGCTGCTCTCGCCCTCAGCAGCAGCAGCGTCCAGGCAGCTGCTGCCCACCCATCCGTCGTCCGCCGCTCCAGCATCAACATGCGACGCCAGGGCGGGAACAACCCAGATGATGAGACGCCGTCCAAGCAGCCTGCCTCTGCATCCTCAGGCGTGCACTGGGGAGCAGATGTGGAAAAAAGAGAAGCTATCAAAAAGGTGAGGCGGACGATGGATGGCATCAGCCGCTCATGACGTGCGAATGACTGACACGTTTGTCCGTCAGACGTTCATCGAGCAATACCAAAAGTACGAGCAATTCGCCTTTGGCTCCGACCTGCTCAAACCCGTAGCGCGCCAGGGCGACAACAATTCTATCCTGGCAGGTTTCGGAGGCACCATCATCGATTCCATGAGCACCATGCACATCATGCAACTTTCCCACTCGGACGAGTACAAGCGCGCCCTAGAACATGCCAAGCAGCTCAACTTTAGCGTCACGCCAGAAGGTGATCCCGTCGGCTCAGTCTCGTGAGTTGATCCGTGTCGCACAACGGCAGGCGAGGAAGCTTATCACGATGGTTTGTGACACTCTGCAGCGTGTTCGAGCTGACCATCAGGTACATTGGAGGTTTGCTTTCGGCCTACCACCTTGGAGGAGAGCGTCCTGACCAGCGCTTCCTCGTAGACAAGGCTAAAGAGCTGGGTGACAAGCTGGCTTCAGCTTGGTGGACCAATACCACTACCAACCAGCGCAATAAGGTGCCCTACAATCACTTTAACCTCAATCTCAGTGCCCCCGTCAACCTCAACGACACTGCCAACATTGCGGAGGCCGGGTCGCTCATCCTGGAGTGGGCCAGACTCACCAAGTATACGGGCAATCAGCAGTACCTCGACCTCACCGACGGCGCCATGAAGGCGCTCATTGGACTCCAACAGCCTCTGCCCGGCTTGCCGAGTCAGAACTTTTTCCCTGGTAATTTGTCGTGAGTGCAGTGAGCGCCCGCAGTCGTAGACCATCGCTCAGTCGCGCATACCCTTGACAGCTACACCGATGATCTTTGGGTTACTGCTGGTGGTGGATCCGACTCGTTCTGGGTGGGTGAACCGCCACGCATTCAGCACCGTGACTCGACTTTAATTCCCTTTCCCCCCCCTCCCCCCTTCTCTCTCTTGCAGGAGTATCTCTTGAAATATGGCTTCGCTTACGGTCTCGACGCGAACGACGACTACCTCAAGACGTGGAGAGCAGCAGCCGACTCCTTTACCAATTTGGCCACCAACACCGGTGTAGGCAATCTGACCTTCATGGCAGACTTTGAGCCAAAGAACAAGACCAAGGTGTACGTCACTAGCCACCTCGCCAGCTGGATCGGAGGCGGCTTGGCCATGGGAGGTGCTCTGTTTGGCAACGAGACGTGGGTGCAGATTGGCGGTGAGATCGCAGAGAGTCACGCGAGGACGTACAATGCGACTGCTACTCGCCTTGGCCCTGAGGTGAGCAGGCGTGGCACCCTTGGGCGGAGACTCGTAGCTGAACCACCCGCGTGCCGCCATCCCTCAGGTGATCGGCTACTTTGACGACCACGGCATCGCCAAAGGCTGGGACTTTGTCTCTGTCGGACGCCGCGAGTTTTACAACGAGCACGGTTTCTTCATTGGTTCTGCTGCAAGCTACATTCAGCGTCCGTGAGTTGATCACGTCCAACATGCTTTCTGATTGCTACTGACGTGTCCATGTTGCGCCTTTAGGGAGACCATCGAAAGCCTCTTCTACTTGTACCGCATCACGGGTCAGCAAATCTTTAGAGACTACGCCTGGGAAGCTTACCTCGCCATGAAGAAATACCTCGATACGGGCAACGGTTGGCTTTGCCTTGTCAATGTCAACGATCTCTCCTCTTCCGCTTACGACGAAGCGCAAACCTTTGTGAGTTGAAGCGTACAATCGCGCGGATCACTCTCACGACTCACAGTGTATTCTGTGTGCACTGCCTTCTAGCTCTTTGCCGAGACGCTCAAGTACCTCTAGTGAGTGATTTGGGATTGCAAGGCTGTGAGAGTGCACCTGACAGACGTCCGCGTCCGCGTCCGCGCCCGCGTCCGCGCCCGCGCCCTTGCAGTCTCATGTGGGACGACCCCGAGACTTGGTCGTTGGACGACTACTACTTCACGACGGTGAGTCGGACACCTTTGGTGTCGGATTTTGCACCCCTCTGACTCGATCGATCGAAACACGTTCGTCTCGCAGGAGGGGCACGTATTCCAAGTGGCGAAGCGTAACCCGGCCTTCAAGAAGATCCAGCAATCGGGGTGGGTAACAAGCTCCCCGTCTCGCTTGCCGGCGTTGTGCTGAACAGCCGTTGCCTTTTTCCCCCTTTCAGCTCCTACACCCCGCTGGCACCAGCCGGCTCGTACAAGAACAAAGGGGTCAACCCAGAAGAAGGCAAGGGTGCGCTCACTGAAGGTCAAGAAGCCACCATTCTGGACGGCGTGCGAGCTGCTGCTGCTTCCCTGCGCGACTCCTTGGGCAAGTCGATGCCACTCAAGGTCGCCATCAAGGTCTTTTCGGGCATACCACGAAATCAAAAGGTGATTGAAAAAACTTATACAATCGATGGCGATGACACTCCCTGAAGGGGGGGGGGGGGGGGGGGGGGG
>CCYA01000258.1:53836-70394 GCA_900000165.1 Ceraceosorus bombacis
CGAGAGCTCAACAGCTATGCTTGGGGCCCGCTTCGCTGATTGAGACCGATCCCCAGCGCCTCTTTCACCACAGTAGGGGGCCTCGTTAAAACCCAACGGTCATCCAGTTGCTGGCACTGTAGATGCCAACCAAGCATCTGAGACATTGATCTCGTTGTCTGCGGTAGCCAGGTTTGACTCTGAGATGCCGCAGAAGTGGCCAGCGCACCAGATGTCCTGAATGCGCAATGCCATTGGTTGTGCAATGCTGGCAAAGTTGTGACCGCAGCATCTGCTTCTTCATGACCCCGCTCCAGCTTGAGACACCGCTCGCGGTTCATCAAAGGTTTGCAGCTGAGCAGCTCTGACAATGGATGGCAATGCGGTCTTCTGATATGCTGAACCATATCAAGCTTGCTGAAAGTATGAAACGCTGAACCATATCAAGCTTGGTGAAGGTATTCTAGCAAGACCATAGAATTGAACAGTGGCGCATGTGCACATCCACTCTTCACCGGATGAACCATCGCGCAGGCTCATCTTGCATGGTTCTGCAACCAACAAGAATCAAAGAGCTAGCATAGTGTTGGGATTATGTGGCTGGGTGATGGAGCTGGGACTCAGTGTTGGTGCCATCAGGTTCACAGTGAATTCACCTCATCTCATGACAAGCAAGGAGTTGAGCAAGGGGATTTGAACAAGATGCGGCCATGTCTGCGCAAGCAAATGCTGACCTGCGCCCCTTTCCCACAGGACCTCGATGCAATACTTTGCATAGGAGAGAGCGAGTACAGGGAGCTGCTGAGACTCAACTCTGCCATCATTGCACACCCTGACTTTGACTCAATTGGGAGGGGTCTGTCTGCAGATGCTTGGGTAGAATTGAGGGTACATCCCATCAACGCTGTGCCAGATGTGTTGGAGATTTGCGCATCTGTGCCAGTCTTTATGATCCTTTCTACCTCTTTTCCAGCAGAAGCCCATCTTGCAGAGATTCACCGCTCAGGAATTCAGCTGATGTTTGCAGCTGCTGCTTGGATGCACCTGGGTGCTGACCCAGAGCAAGTGGCAGACATTGTAGATGGACTCAGGACCGTTACGAGCATCAATGGGGTCTACTTCTTTCCAGTAGTCTCAGACAATGAGCCCCGTCTTTGATTACCTGGCCGCAGTGGTCAGTCTTTTTCCCTCTTGCTCAATCCTGTGCGTGCCAATACTGCCATTCCACCAGTCTCACTCTCTCTCATGCCCACCAAGCAGCATGGTACCACGGGGAGAGTGAACAACTTTGATCAACCATCATCCTCAGCACCAGCATTGGAGCTTGAGACGCTCTTTGTGGTGGCACAAACTGCTCATTCTACAGTGGTTGGGTATGTGCAACTCTTGGAGACCATCAGCACTGGCCTTGCAGAGCCATATTACAATCTTTGGCGATGAGGAATGCTCAAAAGTGGGACGGCCTTCATAATGGATGCAATGTGGCAGAGAATGTATGCCAATCTGTTGACAACACTCCTCAACAACACGGAAACACCGCTGGACCTTGGTCTGATGCACTTGCATTGGCGCAATGGGCCCCTCCCCCCCCCCAAGCTCACTTTGTCTTGCCTCAAGTCTCTGCAAGCGTCTCTATGCTTGCAAACGCAGTCTTACCAACAGATGCATGTGCAGAGAATCAAGTTGCACCTGCAGCTGGGCAGGCCGCTTTCAACAAATCTGCAGGACTGGTCGGATTCATGTTGTGCTGGGATGATCCGCAAGGGAAAGAGGACGGTGAGTGGTAGGCGTGTGCAAATGCCGGAAACAGCCTTGCGTTGACTGGAAGCATGCTGTTGCAAAGTTGCTGCTGGCAGGACTCTACAAGCTGTGCTTGTGCTACAGCAGAAGGTAGCTGCACCCAGGGCAGCAATCTTTGCAAAGGTGTGGTGACAGCTCGTTTGCACCGGGTTGTGCTGGAGAAACCAAAATAGCAAGACAGTGGAGTGGTATCACGATTGTAAAGCCTCTATACGTTGTGCCAAGTGTGCTACGCAAGACCGAGCAAGGTCAACGCGCGAGTGCAGAAAACTCGATCAGAGCAAAGCCAAGTGATCTGCACGCACCTATGTAAAGGTGAATCTACTCATCCTTGCCAACTTGCACTCCCTACAGATCACCAAAGCGCCACCCCGTCCCCCCGCATCCTCTGGATCAAGGCAGCTTGACGTAGCGAGCCTGAGAATTTGTCATTGCTCAAAAGGACAATTGCATTGCGCGCTGCTTCACCTTTAGGCAAAAGTGCCTGGCTTCAAGCGATTTGATGAGCAGAGCTTCCAGGCAAGCTTGCATTGCTGACGTTTTCACTCCAGACTTGTCAACACCAGACTGCAGACAGCCAAGCTTGCTGGCATGCAAGGTGGTAATCTTGTCAAAGGTTTGCTGCAAATCTTCCACATTGCCCTGCACGCTATGAAGTGCCCGTTTCACTGCCACCACTTTGCTTTAGGTTGCATTGCGCTCTGAGGCCAGCACACGCGTTTGTATGGTCACCGCTTTGCATTTGCTTTGAGCACGGGTGATGGCTGCTTCTGCTCTCTCAAGACCCAGCTTGCTTGCCTTGGAGCTGCTTGCCAGCTTCTCCTTGCAAGCAGCAACAGCAGTGAGAAGGTCATGATGGTGGTCCTCTGCAGCATCCAGATCTTGTACCAGCAGTGCTTGCAGGTCTGTTGCATCTTTTGCCTTGTCCTCAAGACCTTTCATTTGCCCCACTGCCCCTTCCAAGCGCCATATCCACTGCGCCGTGGAATGTTCAAATTGCTGCTTCAAGTTTGCCTCAACACTTACAATGTGCGCCACCGCTTCCTCCTTTAGGAGTTTGACTCCTTTTTCCACTGCTTGTTGAGGCGCTCAACGTGCGCCACCGCCCCTCTTCTTTAAGATGGGATTGTTTCTTCCACTGCGTCTTGACACGCTCAACGTGCTCCTTCCAGCCTGTTTGGAGACCTTTGATCTGCAGCGCCACCTCTTGCAATTGCTGTTCCCACTGCGTCTCGGAATGTTTGGACTGCACCAACTTGCCCTCGAGATGCTTGATGCGCTTGCTTGATCCCGCAGCCTCTCCCTCAAGATGCTGAATGCGCTCCTTTGACTGAGTCAACTCCCCCTCGAGACGATGAACACGCTCGCTTGATCCTGCAGCCTCCCCCTCGAGATGCTGAATGCGCTCCTTTGACTGCACCAACTCCCCCTCAAGACATTGAACACGCTCGCTTGATCCCGCAGCCTCCCCCTCAAGATGCTGAATGCGATTGTCCTTGATGGACACTGATTGCTGCAGCTGCTGCTCTGTTGCGCGCCAGGTCTTCTGCTGTAATGTCCATGCATCGCCACGCTCCCTTGCTGTGCGCTCCACATCAAGGATGCGAGCCTCGTGCCAACTCTTGTCATCCTCCAATTTGCAGATGCAATCTTGAGCGGTGACAATCTCACCATCTCGCCTCTTGATGTCCGCATCCAGCCCATGGTTGCGCTCATCTTTTGCTTGCATGGCAACAATCTGCTCCTTTGCTTGCGTTTCAAGCTTGGTCACCGGACGCTGGACTACCTCAAGCCTCCCTTGTGTCCCATTGTTCACCAACATTTGCAGCGTCAAGTTGTGCTTGTGCTGCGTCTCCTTTTCCGCAGCAGCTACCTCCAGCTTTGCAATTGCACGCACCTGCCTGCCCACCTCTTGTCAAAGCAATGTGTTCTCTCCATCCAATTCTTCAAGCTCAACATTATGTGCGGTCCTGCTCTGGCGCTCCTTGTTGGCGTGCAAACCCTTGAGCTTGATCATGTCCTGGCGTGTGGCATCTAGTTCTTGCGTCTGTTGGTCAAAGTCTGCCTTCTGCGCATTCAATTCACCTTGCAGCCGCATCACTTTACCTTCTAGACGCTTGGCGCCATACTCCATATCCCTTGGTGTGCTCTTGTCCATGTCTTTCATCTTGCGACAATGCTCTTTGCTCATCTTTGTTGCTCACTCCTGAGGCCTGGCAATCTCCTGGTCCTTGTCCTGCACTTGACTTGCAGCAGCCTCTTGATTGCGCTGCGCCTCTGCCTTTTCCCCCTGCAATGTGCTCACCTCCTTTTGCAGCGCTTCCACATTGGTATGCACCTGTTCAACATGGCTCTCTTGGGCTTGTTTATCCGCCACAAGCTGCTCTTCTCTGGCCTTGCTGGCAGACAGCTCCCGCTGCAGATGCTCCTTGTCCGCATTCAAAGGGGACACCTCTTCTGCCTTGAGGTCAATCTGCTTGCAGGCTCAAGTCAAAGCCTCTGCCTCTCTTGCCCGCTCATCCTGCAACTTTGAGAGAGCCTGATCTGCCTCTTTCTTGGCATCCTTCACCCCTTTCAGCTCCTTGTCTCGCTGCAAAATTCTCTTCTCCTGGCTGACTGCCATGGCTTTGCTGGCTTCTGCTTGCACTTGGAATTGACTAAGTTGCTCAACTCTATTTGGATGCTCTTGAACTCTTGCACATGGTCTTGCATCCAGGCTTCACTGATGAGGTTCAGTTGAGTGTGCCAAGCAGAGCGCACGTTGGGGACTGCATCCCGACTTTCTGGAGCAAGAGGCAGCACAGTCCCTTTCAGCGGCAACCATGAGCGGCCGCAACTCTTGTGGGTGAAGCGCTAATCCAAGACGTGCTGATGTCCCATGGTCATCAAGTGGTCCTTGTGCTTAGTCATGTACTCCTGATGACAGTATGAGCAGCACCAAGCTCTCAGAGGTTGTGCACAGTTGTTGATTACGCATAGATAGGGCAGGTAGAGCACTTGGAGCATGTTGCCTTTGCCAAGCTGAGGTGTTCTGGGAGGCTAGAGCATTTGTCATCAAAGACTCTGAGCTATCAGAGAGAGAAGTGCGAAAGGTGCTTTTGTGCCCTTTGGAGCCGAGTCTGCTTAAGCAAGGTAGATTGCTGAATCAAAAAAGCCAGATATCCCATCAAAGTTGTTATCTCCAGTAGTGGCACAGCTATTGTCAGAGACACTTCCTGAGCCAATGCAGAGATGAAGTCTTCAGGACAACTTGATGTAGGTGTTTATTGGCACTTGTACACCTCAAAGCGTTCAGCTCAAAGAAGGTGTCTGTGATGCTAGAAATACTTGTGCTGCTGCTCTTGTGTGGCAGACGGATGGGGCACAAGCTTTTTGATTTCTACAAAACTTGAAGAAGAGGCGCATTGGAGCCAAAGGTCTGCGCCTCAAGTTCCTTGGTACGCTCAGTCAGAGCAAACACAGCAGCAAGCACAGTATGCTTGTTCTCTTTCAAGTCAGCATTCTTCTGCTTGACTTGATTGTTCTTGTGAGCCAGCATTTCTTTCTGGTACTGAAGCTGGGCAACTTGACCAAGCAGCTCCTCCTTTCCCCTTTCCAAGTCTCCTTTTGCTGCTTCAGGGCGCTGGTAGCCTTCATGCGCAACCTCAAACTGTTGAAAGGCCTGGTGTGCACAATTCTGAGCATCCTTGACATGTGTTTGCAGCTCAATGCGCTCCTCATCTGCTAGCGCGTATGCATTGTATGCATCGTTGCGCTCTTGTGTCAGCTCTGCCACCTCCTCTTCATGGCTGATGGTTGTGGCATGATGCTGAATGACTACAAGGTTGCCACATCGCACGGTCTTCTGAGCCCAAATCGAGGCGTGCATATTCAGCAATTGGACCTCACCAAACAACAGTCAAGTCTTCATGTATGCGGACGTACCACAAAGGTGTGATTCATCTTGTCCTCCTTTGTAGCCGGCGGTGTCAGGAGCGCCAGAAACCAATACAAGATTGCTCGCACCAAGATGTGCTGTTGATCGAAGAGGCTGTTGCCCAGGGATGTGCTGTCTATCAAGTTGGTCTGAGAGGGTGCGATGAGAACGGGTAACACGATGAGTCAAGATGGTTTGTTGTGCTGGTGATGGTAAAGTTGCCCAGCAAACGTGGCCCAGGACGCCGCCAACAACCAAGGAGACTTGAAATGGGAATGAGAGGGCTTTGACTGTCCCGAGCAGGAATCTTCTGAGGTTGCTGTTTGAGAGCTGATGCTTAGCTCGGTGCAGGCTCAACTGGAAGTATGTGTGCAAGATTGGTGAGAGGAGGGAGAGTCTCTAAGCGACGAGAAAGATGGTGAGCCAGTGGAAGGAATTGGTGGTGAAGATATGCAAGCAAGCGACCTAAAATCTGGCAGACAAATGGCACAACAAAGGCCAGGTTGGTCTGAAGGCCATTGCAGGTACCCAAGCCTTACAAGCAGGTGACAATAGCTGCTGCACGGTGGCCGTTGAGCATGCATACAAGCGATCAGTGTGCAGCGAGCCTACTCTCCGATAAGTGGATCCAGGATCAAGGTTGATACCACAGCAGGCATGTTCAACATGTGCCAACCCATTGGTCATAAAAGTTTGAGAGCCAAGTTGCTCATTTGGAATGGACAGCGTGTGCGCTGAGAGTGAGGCGGTGGACAAATGTTGAGCCGCGCATGTATCATGTCAGATGATTTGTAACGTGAAAAGATTATGAAGCAGACAGAGGTACAAAAGCAAAGACTACAGGTGACCACAGACCAGAGGGATGATTGAGGATTCTCGGAGCGCCCAAGCCTCAGGACGTGCGACAGTTTGAGAAGATGCCACGTGCTCAGAAGGTAAGATTGGTGGTGTTGTCATTTGGCTGGATCAAGATTTGTAAGACAAAGTGTGCGCGCGCACTCTCATTGTCTGCTTTGAATCTGTTGGTGAGAAAGCTCGCGATGCTGTACCACATTTGCTGCTGCTCTTACTCTTTTGGGCAGAAGTCACAAGAGCCTCTGTGATCATGGAAGACTGAAGACTAGACTTGGTTTTAATGCCGCTGCCAGCATGTGCCAAAGGAAAATGCTGCACTGTCACATCAAGAGGCTGCTGTAAAGCCGCCGATCAAGGCATCGAGGCACCGCTGCCCTCTAGGCCTGAATCAGGATTGGCGTTGTCTGCGAGTTCTCAATACAAATATTGCGTGTGAGTGAGTGCAATTGCAATGACATCCTGTGTTGGGGGTCCAAGGAGGGCCAAGTGCAGTGGAAGAGAAGACAGGAAAGGGGGCCGGCAAAGGTGGGTAATGATGTTTGACCCAGGCCTACAAAAAAGGGCGTGTGGGGTTGGACAGAAAGAGAATGGAGCAGGCAAAGGAACACGCAGAAGAACAGAGTGGAAAAGGCAATGAGAACGAGGAGGGCAAGGGAGGCAAGAGGGGCAAGAGAGGCAAAGGTGCTGCGTTGTGACCATGCGTGAACGCCAAAAGGTATATGGCTTTTCAAAAATGCTTGCTATGCCTTTCTGGCCGCACGCTTCAGCGGCCTCTTTCCGCCGCCTTTGCAAGCCCTCCTGAAGATTGGTCAAAATTCTTGCACAGAGGTCAGGGATTGTGTTTTTGGCCTTGGCTTGCTCCTCCTGCTCTGCCTTCACTTGCTCCAAATTGCCACAAACAAGCTCAAGCTGCTTTTCCATGAACTTGATCTTGTCTTTGTACTCAGCAAGTTCTGCATCCGCCTCGTACATTGTCAAGGTGAATGCAGCAGTGTGCTTGTTGGAGACATGAAGGAAGGAGTTGGCATTATTGACCTCTTTTGCCAAATTTGCGCTCTTCTCATCCAGTGTCTTGATGGTTTCCTCTTTGGTAGCAAGCTTGCACTTGATCACAATCCAATGTTCTTGCTCCAAATTGGCGTGGTCAAGCTTCTTTGCCAGATGCGCACTCTTCTCTTCTAATGCCTTGACTGTCTCTTCCTTTGAAGCGAGCTTGGCCTCAATGGCAATGAAACAGTTACGCTCATCATTGGCATTCTCAAGCTCCTTTGACAAATGTGAGCTCTTCTTCCCCAATGCCTTGATCATCTCTTCTTTAGAAGCGAGCTCAATCTCAACAGCAATTCAAGCTTTGCGCTCAGCGTTCAGTTTGTTCCTTGTGTGCGCAAGTCCAAGCATTACAACATGGTAGGAGGCAGCACCCACTTGCTCGAGTGCCTGCTTGAAAGCTGCGCTGAGATTGTCCAATTTGGGCTCAGGAATCGCGGCCTGACCAGCCACACAAAAGACCTTGTCAGCATTGAGGAAAGAGGTGAAGGGCATGAACACTTCCATCAATCTTCTGGTGGGATGTTATGCTCAGGGAAACATGCAATGCATGAAAAATGAAGTCTTGGTTCTAAAGAGCCAATGGTCTAAGAGCGCAACACTTGTAAGAGCAAAGCTGAGTCTTGCAGACCTCAGTGATCAGCACTGGAGTTCCTGCAACAAGCAACCAACCTTCAAGCTCAAGGCCTTTGAGACAACATCAAGCAGATTTGTTGAGCCCACACAGCAAGCATTGCAGAGAGCCAAGATTTTGAAGGACATCTTTGGGTTTTTCAAGGCCAGATTGAAACGTTCAGAGTCTGGTGTTCTGCTTGCTGAGATCTCAAGTCAGCCTTGCAACAATGAATGTGTTGGCTAGGGTGGTGGTTGTGGGCACTCCATACATAGAGCCCTCCTTGCTGATGTTCAACTTGACTCTTTGCCCAACCCTAAACCCAACATGACCAACAATATGGCAACCAGCCCAAGCACTGTTCAAAGTAAAAGCAAAGTGCTGGCCACCATGGCCAGGAATACACAGTCTAGGCTTCTCTACAACCTGTGCATCCGCTTTGTATCTGTGCTTGAGATCCTGACTGGCATTGAAGGTGGGATCAGAGTCAAACCAATAAAAATAAGAGCCGCTGTCCGTTGTCTGAGGCGCCGGGCCGTCCAAGACATCCAAGACATCCTGCAGAGCAGGAGAGAGGGTGGTGACCGGGACTGAGGGTTGGAGGACCACATGCACAGAGACCGCAAACATACAAGCAATGACATGCTTGTGCTCTAGGCGCATAGCATTGTGACCAAGAGGAATGGCCAAGGAAAGAGAAGTGACGACTGGTACTGGCCAGTCAAGCAAACCAGAGATGTGCACAAAATCAGGGACGGCGTTGAGCAGATGCACCATGGCATTGACAGGAGAGGCAGCAGCAATCTTGCAGCCGAGGTGGGCAAATGCTGGCTCCAACAAAAAGGTGCAACCAGCTGCAACACACTTGCGGTAAAAGGTGTTGCAATCTTCTCCACCAGGGATAAAGATAGCAAACCAGTGGTAAGGAGGAGGAGGACTGCTGGCAGCTCTCAAGGACCACACGGACCAGTCAAATCCGCGCAACAAGATGGCCTACACAAATGCCATCAATACCGCCATGAAGCCCATGGAAGGAAAGATCTCTATGCTCTTTGAGCACAGACAAGACAACAAGGTCATTGTTGGTGGCTGCAAAAAGGACCTCTGTGGCGTGCATAGCAAGATGAGTCAGCTCTCCAAAGCAACGTCAATCATCAAGAAAGACTTCGCAAACGCCATCGATACCGCCATGAAGCCCATGGAAGGAAAGATCTCTACGCTCTTTGAGCAGGGACAAGACAACAAGGTCATTGTTGGTGGCCGCAAAAAGGACCTCTGTGGCGTGCGTAGCAAGATGAGTCAGCTCTCCAAAGCAACGTCAATCATCAAGAAAGACTTCGCAAATGCCA
This sequence comes from Ceraceosorus bombacis, assembly GCA_900000165.1. Classification (NCBI taxonomy): domain Eukaryota; kingdom Fungi; phylum Basidiomycota; class Exobasidiomycetes; order Ceraceosorales; family Ceraceosoraceae; genus Ceraceosorus; species Ceraceosorus bombacis. Next base: position 63,396 of record CCYA01000258.1, read on the forward strand.
TCAATACCGCCATGAAGCCCATGGAAGGCAAGATCTCTGCGCTCTTTGAGCAGGGAAAGCAGGCCAAAGTCAGCATTGATGGCCTCAAAACCAACATCGCGACCTTGTTTGCACAGGGTCAGGCGAGCAAAAGAAGATGGCCCCTCCAGATCCTGAGCCTGAGAGATCAAATGTATGCATCAGCACACATCCCCTCATGCTTGCCTTGTACACGCGCACTAGCCCTCTTGTAATCAGCAATGGCACACTCCATTGCAGTGCCCATTGTCTGGCCCAGGTAGACCACAGGCATGCAGGCGTCCTCTCCATGCACTGCAGTCCTGCGCTTCAGCTCTTGCCTCCTAGCTGTGGCACTATGGAAGCTCATCTCCTTCTCATGCTCCTTGGCCCACTGAAGCTGCCTGCCCAGAAAAACACACTGGTGCAAGATCTGCAAGTAAAGAGTGCGCCTGACGGCATCGGGCCTTGCATTCACCACAGCACCCAGGACAGATACCAGGCGTTTGTTGATGCTGGCTGAGCCTGGTGCAATGATGCCAGTGAGCACATCACATACCGCAGTCAAGGTGGCCAGGGGCTCTTGAATGCCCAGAACCTGCATGCAGGCTGCAAAGTGTTTCTGATGGGTAGGGGTGAGCAGCAGCATGATCAGCACAGCGCAGAGAGACGTATCTGGAGGGTTGCTTGCTCACCTGTGCTCCTTGTGAGCGCGGGATGCCAAAGACTACATTGTAGCCCAGGCCGAAACATTCCTTGATGATGCCATTGAGATCCAAGTTGGAGACTTGTTCCTCAATTGAATGCTGATGCTCCACCACATCATCAAAGGGGACGGGTGCGTCCTTTCTCCAGGGCACAAGGTTGGCAGGAGGTGCCAAAGCTGCTTCACCATTGTCAAAATCCTGGAGTTCCATCTCCATAACCCCAACAGAGGTCCCACATGGCTCAAGAGCAGTGCTCTGGGCGTATTCTGACTCTACCAGATAACCAAACTCATCCTCACCGCTGGCCTTGGTCCATGCCTCTGCGGTTGGCACGTCAGTCTCAGTACTGGTGGATGCCAGGCTCTTGGTGGGCTTGCGCTGGCGAGGAGCTTTTTTGGCTGGCCTGGGTTGGCCGTGCCAGAGGGTGCTGTTGGTGCTGGCTCTGGAGTTGCTCTGGACATAGAGGGGGTCTTTGATCTCCAAGGTGGAGGGAGGGGTTGGCGTGGCATTGTGGGAGTAGGGCATGGGTGTGGAGGATGTTGAGGTATGGCTAGGGGTGTGGGGAACATTGAGGTATGGCTAGGGGTGGGGTGCTGAAAAGCTTGCAAAGAGGTTGTGCTTGACAGTATAGCTGACAAGGTTGTTGTTGCGTGGATTGTACAATGTACAAAAGTGGTGGTGCTCAAGAGATTAGTGTACTGCCACCAAGCGTTCCGATTTGCAAGTCAAAGCTTCACCTGTTACCGCGTACTATTAATGAGCATCCCAATTCACATTGCCATTCCAAGCCGCAGCATTATTGTACTCGCGCATGTCTTCAGAGCACAATGCAGCGCCTGTCTCTGTGTCTCTTGATGCCAGACCTTTGTTGTTGGCTTTCGTTGCCAGGGCTCGCGCTTCACGGGCCTTGGTCTGCCCTGCCACAGCGTGCTACTTTGTGTTGGTGTCTGACTTTTGACCTTGAAGCATCTGGGAGAAGATGTCGTACAACTCGTTTAGCTAAAGACAATTGGGGTTGGCGTCCCTAGCCCTAAGACTAAGCTTCTGACGTAGAGTCATCACATTAAGTTGTGCCCCTTGATTTGCAAGCGCTCGCCGCGTTGTGACTTTGCTATCTGCTTTGCTGCCAAGCATCTCGTACCAGACACAAAAATATCAAGCGCTGGCTTGTGCGCTTTTTTTCGACGAGCAGGTACTGCCGACATTCGGGTCGACTATCTGTCCCAACGTTCGCATATCTCCTCTTCCGTACTGCCTTCAACCTACTCGAGTCTCATTCGGCTTCTACAATATGGTCTCCACCTTTTCTCAATTGCGAGATGAACTCGAGCATGAAATATGAATTAACGCCTCCAAGCCTCGGTATCAGCTGCGTGTTGCGTAAATTTGGCCAATTGATCTAGTCCGACCCTGCATGTCGTTGAGGGACCTTGCCTTCTCTGCTAGAACCCAAAAATCTGTGCTTAGTAGTCTGGCTTGACTTTCCGAATCATTAGTGCAGCGGTTAAATTTGAGCGCAGGTTGCTCCGAGCAGGGCATGATTTTTTCGGTCACAGTGATGCTGTTCCAAGCGAGAGAACTGACGCTATCGAAGTCACGTTCTGGATACTCTACTTTGAGGCGCGTTGAAGTGGGCTCTCTCTCACAAGTGATCAAAATTCGGAGCCAAAGAAACCAAACAGTCGTGATGGAGCCAGTGAGTCGGAAGAGACATAGATCTCTTCCGCAGCTGACAAAATCTTTCGGCACACATTGCCTACTGGTCACTCATGTTGTGTCTAGGCACGCCAGCGGCTGCAATGTTGTGTTGACAATTCTCGAGTTTTGACATGAGAGCGCGCACGGGTAGCCGAGCTGCTTGATGCTCCTTGTGGGATACGTTGTTCTCGAGAGTCATAATCGACAGGTCGGCCTGAAGCGCCAACGATCAGGCTGGTCGAGATTGCGAAGGCAAGGCTCAATACGAGAGCGAGCTTACCTGACGCACCAACTACGTACTTGGGTTCTGTGACCTCTGGCGTCGAAGAGTGCCATCGACGTTACATAGTAAAATTCAGGACGCGAACTCTTCCGATGTTCTCCTGGCTCATTGTTGATGCTCGGCAGACTCGGCCTAAATGCATGGTTCTGACACGAACTCACAAATACGTTCAAAGTTCGCGTTAAGAAGAGGGGATACTTTTACCCAAAAACGTCTCTTCGGCACGCTTCGAATCTGATGGACCAAACCAAGATCGTCACCTCGACTTCCGATCATTTGTGAAAGAGGGATGCATTCGATGCCATTGCATCTGGCTATTATACGCCAAATCGCGGGTCTGCATAACTGATTTTGCGTTGGATACGGCTGCATATTTTCGCTTCGCGTGGAAAGCGAGGAGTTTAACAGACTGAGAATTGACAGGGCCCACCCGTGCACAAAGATCAATGATACGCTTCACATCGTTCGGTTCAAAGCATACACAGGCGTGCTAGCGCCGTTAGCCGAGCGCGTCTCGAAGAGCATCTGGGCCTCTCAAGCTTTCGAATGAGCGATGCTCGAACAATAGTGACGGTCCACTTATTAGCTGGTGTTTACAATTTACACTTTGAACGAGCTCGAACCCGCAGGGTAGCTGTCGACTAATTGAGCTTCGCGGAGTAAAGTTCCTTCGAAAGATTGCACACACATTTGGTCGACCGCTCGTCCATGTGTGGGCCCATAGCACCTGCCATCACCGTTGTTCTTGAGTGGTGAAATGGGATTCTCGCGCACGCAGAATGGCCAAGAGCGAATTGTCAGTTACGTCGACAGCATCGAGAGCAGCAACATCTATTGCTTTGCCAGCAAGGATGGCCAGGTCTACGGGTTTGTGGATGGGGATGAGGTGCTGCTTGCAAGGACAACGCCCTTGTTGAATCGCACTCCAGAAGAGGAGCGCAGCAGCAGTTTGCTCGCTTGGGTGAGAGACTAGATGTCTTGCGCCTTTTGGACTGCTTCATCAGCTTACACACAGCTCCCCGCAGCGGACCTGCATACGCAGCAAACAATCCAGCGGCTCAAGGATCTCCCTAGCAAGCACAACGCTAAAGACAATGCCACGCAAAAAGCCACGGGAGACGCCACGGGAGACGCCACGGGAGACGCCACGTGAGGCAGCAGCATCTGCAAAGAGACGACCCACTCATCACCATGCCAGCTCGATCAGCCTGCCATTGGATGAAGTGCCTGCTGAGAAGCCACTCACCTCTGCCAAGCGCAGACGCAGCAAGCACATGAAGTCGTCTTCAGAGGAGGCGCAATCATTTTGACGCGTCAATGCAGCCCACTCCCTGCAGATCGCATCAAAGCAATGTGCTCAATCAGCAACATCGATTGGGGCAAACGTGAAATTTGCAAGCTAATGCTATTCCCTCTTTGTGAACAAAGTTCCGACGTGAGTAGTCGCGATACATCACGTTTGCATTGGAGCGAGGATCAATGCCGTTGCACGCGTCAAAAATGCTATCATCGGCTAAAAAATGCTTTCGGCAACTGTCTCTACCACGCTCGAAATGTATCGTTGCACAATGAGAAGCAGAAAGATAGCAAAAGCCGGACTCGGAATAATAAATATCCTGAATAAGCATGACATTGTGCAACTTTTTACAGACGATGCAACACTTCCAGCATTTGCATTACGGAAACGAAAAATTTGGCAAGAGCAATCCAAAATGTCTGGTGCGAAGAATAGATAAAAAAAGCTTTTTGGGCGCCTTGTCAGCTAGCATAGCTTCGATTGAGAGAGTATCTTTACGACTAAACAGGGCGCTGACGGGCAAAAAACCCATATCGTTTGTCGAAGTCACTGCAGATTGCTGCTACGTCGCTGGCAGCTGCATGATCCGAAGAAACTCCTGATCAAGCCTGCGCAGCTCATTAATCATCGCGAAATAGCTGAAAGTATTGAAGTGTCAAGTCTGATTTTGATGAGAGAAAGATCAGAATCACACATTTGTAGGAGCGCGTGGCTCAGATTTCGCGAGATCAACGCATTGCAAAAGTCTTTACCGAAACGCCGCTGCTGCGTCCGGTGTACAATCAAGCGTCGTCAAGATCTGCAATCGAAGCTGTCCGTCGACACGGCTCAGAGAGTGACTGCAGGCGGTCCGCAGCTCACATTCACTCATTGCATACCGCCTAACTGCTTACATTCTGCTGAAGTCTCAACGCATGGAGCAGGGGTGCAGGCACCAGCGTGGGCGCCTTCTGGTTGTAGCCGGCGAAAGCCGATTGCAGGCAACGCATCGGAAAAGAAGCCTGCCAAGCAGCAGCTCTTGAACGTGAAGGCTAGCATTAAGCAGCAAATGAGGGGCCAAATCAAGGGACGGTCAGCTCGCTCGTCCATGAGACGCATCAGAGACACCATTTGTAAAGCTGACCAAGCAGCTCATTCATGCCGAACGAGTGCTCAACAATGTGGTCAAGTGGGTCTGCCAGCTGTCGCGGGCCCAGGAATTTCTCCTCATCATGTCTGCACGCGATCAAGAGAGAAAGCTCGGCTCTGGCCACCAAAATCCAACGAGAAGAGAATCAATGCCTTCTTGCCTTGCATTCAAGAATAAGATCCTGTTCAAGCACTGCGGGTCGACTGAAGCATGCACTTGCTAGCCATGAATGCTTGTCTTTGTCTTTTCTAATTGGCGGGAACAATTATGGCGAACACTACCTGCGCATTTCAGAAGCATCGAATCAGAAGCGTTCAGTCATAACAGATTCACCAGTACTCCGGCGCTCAAGACTTGAGCGCTGCGGAGAAAGACTCGTGATAACTATAGCAATTTCAAATGACCGGTGACCTGATCTATCAGCTTCACTGGACCTACGTCGGGGAAAGTCCATCGATGTAGATGGTGTGCGTCAGCTCCTCCCTGCAGCAAAGCAACGCTGAAAATGTTACATACCTGGGCCAATCCCCAGCACTGTTCGAGAGCCTGCTGCGACCTGTGTACGTCCACTGCAGGACGTGCAAGAAGCAAATCCGCGTTTTTGAGCATGAAGTGGGCAGTGGAAAGGAAGAAATGCATTCCGAGACTCACGCGTCCCGTATACTCCTGGCGCACAGATTGAGAGCCTTTGCTGACTCTTCCAGCCTTCTCATCTCTTCCTCGCTTGAGCACTTGAGTGCCACTTTGGCTTGGCTGGCGTGCTCCAAATCAGGGCAAGTGTCAGACGCGCGAAGCTACGGGCTAAATGGTCCAGCGAGCATTCTCACCCGATACGCTCCCACTGCCTCACGATCTGAAGAAGTAAAACAGGAGAAAGTATGATGAGATAGCCGCGCTTCGATGCCGCGCACAAGGCCTCGCTCACACCAGGGTTAGCAGCCATCATGGTCTTATAGCACGCAAGGGTCGCGTGGCTTGATGTGCAGTCGATGCAGCAGCAATCAGCAGTGCGTCGAGCTGGAAGCCAACATCGTGTCTCACCCGCACTGCGCTGCGATCTTTCCCTTGTCCATCTTGAGATCTGTCCTCACTATCAGGACCTGCCAGCAGCAAGCGCTCTTTGAGTAAGCATAGCGGCTTGACAACAGCCCGCGTGCTGGCCACGCTTGCAGCTCAATAGGCCCACTACATGACCCGTGCATCCTCTCAAGACTTACCAGCTTGCACTCCTCCATGAGCTTTGCTCTCAAGCTCTGCATGTTGACCCAATCCTTTTCGTCAATCACTTCGCCCAAGTCCTCGTCGTCCGAGTCCTCGTCGGAGTCGTCTTGATCTTGCGCTCCTTTTCCTCCTATGATCCCGTGACCTAGCTGCTTGAAGCTGCTGCCGGAGGCGGAGGAGACTTTGGTGCCGAGATAGTAGCCGAGACCAAGTGCGAGGAGCAGACTGACAAGGCCAGGAGCAGAGGTGATGTCTTGACGCAATAACCGACTCAGCGATGCCGACGACATGACAACACTGCTCGAAAGGCAAAGGCAAGCCTGCGTAGCTCACGTGCTACCCGTGTCTTGGCGGTGTAGCCTTTGCAAAGCCCGCGCTCCTCTTTGGTGCTCGACACTAGGCTGCAGCGATGGATGAGTTGCTCGATGTCGACGCTAGTGACGGATTTCTAGGGCGACAGTGGCGATGTTGGCTTGCGGTGTGAATGACTTACGCGAAAGCTCATCAATCCTGAGTCAGCGAGACCAGCTAGAAGCGGGAAGCCAGCGATGGGGCGCGTGAGTGTAAAGGCAACTCGGTCAAGAGTCATGAGTTTGAGTGTCGAGTTAGCTGCCTTATGGCGGCTAGAGGTCATTTTGATTCAGATTCACGATGGACACACCGATGC
>CCYA01000258.1:124783-143106 GCA_900000165.1 Ceraceosorus bombacis
CAAACACGGTCTACACTTGCACGCCTCCTCGTTGGCCTTTATCCAATCCAGTCTAGCGGCGCACGATCTGTTGGACAAGCCTGAAGAGTGGAGCGAGGCTCTTGAAGCTCTTGCGAAGGGTGTGGATGAAGTGTCGGATATGCATATGCATCTTCACGTGGCTGCTACTGCTACTGCTACTGCTACTGCTGCCCACCCTTCCTCCTCCTTCTCCTCTTCGGTCGTCACGCCCGAGATATTGGAAGCGGTGTATGAGAGATTGGTGCTGGCGGACTCGGTGACGGATGCTAGCAATGCCGCTCATCATCACGCGCACACCATGATGAATGGACATGGCGCACACGATCTCGTAGCTGGTGAGGTTGCAGATCCTCAAAGGCATTTCCACATCATCGATGCTTTTCAGATGCCGCGATGGAGTTGGTCTCATTCTCGTTGGGAAAAGTAAGTCGTGATTGTGGCGGAGGCGCACACAGCTTGCAGCCTGGTGGATGGTGTTGCTTTTGCTTGCTTGCGAAGTACTCAATTCGAGTCGCTTCTCTTACCCCTTTCTCTCTCTTTCTTCGCCCCTCGCAAACTCAGACAAGCCAAGGGGACGCTCTTGCCGCCAGCTACGGCCAAACCGATGCACTTGGCTCAAAGACTGGCCATCATTCGTTCGGCGGTGGAGCGGAATAGCAACTTTATGCCTCCGCTAGCCATCGGTGGTGCGGTGGAGAGGCAGCGCTTCATGAAGGTACGTCGTCCTCCCCCTCCTCCTCCTCCTCATCTCTCCCAAGGTGCAGCGTTGCATGCAGCTCACTGACAAGATGCATCAACCGGCACAGCTCACAAGCACCAAGAATCTGCTGGGGCGTCCAGGTCAGCGCTTTCTTTTGTTTGGTATGCTTTCCACCACCGAGGATGGCAGATACGCTTTGGAAGATGCGGATGGTGTCGTAGGCTTGGACTTGCAAGATGCTGTGAGCGCAACTCACTCTTCTCTGATGGCCCCGCATTCCTTCCATCGCCTGCTGACGTAACCCGCGCTGTCGCGCTTTGCTTCTCAGGTGCCTGGCGAAGGTATCTTTACGGAAGGTAGCTTCATCCTGGTAGAGGGTGAATACACGCAAGAGGAGAGAATCAGAGCAGCAGCTATCGGCCATCCACCTGGAGAGTCGCGCAAAGCTGCTAGGAAATTATGGTCAGACACTGATTTCAACGGGACGGGTGCGATCAGTCTGAACGAAGAGGTGCGTGCGCGCGAGGAGCAAGTATGTTTGCTTGATTTCTTGCAGCTCAAAACGCTTGTTGACTCGATGGTCGATGCTTGCTTGCTTGCTTGCTTGCTTGCTTGCTTGCTTGCTTGCTTGCTTGCTTGCTTGCTTGATTGCTTGCTTGCTTGCTTGCTTGCTTGCTTGCTTGCTTGCTTGCTTGCTTGCTTGCTTTCCTCAAAGCAGTCCCTGCTCAAAGTGCACGAACAACGCAACGACGATGTGTGCATGATCTTCATCTCCGAATTCCACTTGGATCACCACAAGACGATGGCTAGCTTTAGGGCCATGCTGCAAGGCTTTGTGGATGCTCAATTCATCCCCTTTGCCTTTGTGCTGTGCGGCAACTTTTTGAGCGCACCGCATCAAGGAGGCGACACTGTGCGGCTGTATCAAGGTGCGCCCTGCCTGGCGTCTGCGCACAGCTGGGGGAGATTATGGACCGCACTTACTGCTGACTGCTATTCTCCGCGCGCATTTCTCCACTCTTACAGATGCTTTCGCACAGCTGGGAGATCTCCTGCTATCCTATCCTTCCATCCTAACACGATCCCGCTTCATCTTCGTACCAGGTCCATCCGATCCCTTTCCCACTCCTCTCCTTCCACGTCCAGCCCTACCTGCCATCATCACCTCCAAACTCCTCTCCAAGATTTCCACCTCCAACTCGGGAACGGTGGCTAGCAGCGCGAACAGGTTTCGCTTTGTCAGCAATCCGGCCAGATTGCAATACTTTGGACAGGAGATTGTGGTTTGTAGGGACGATTTGATGAGTAGGATGCTTAGGAATACGGTCAGGTTGAAGGATGGCGAACGTGGTGCAAGAGAGGTGGATCTGAAGAAATACGTGAGTAAAAGAAAGCTCGACGGCGGGGGAGGGAGGGGACTGTACGATCGCTTGCTTGCTTGCTCGGATGTGCATTCCCTTACCCCCGGGGCGACTGACGAAGAAAGCTCGCAACGCCGCGCCTTCACGCTTTTCGTTTCTTTTTTTGGCTTACTTTGGGTTTTACCACAGCTCGTATCTACCATCTTGGATCAAGCCCATTTGTGCCCACTTCCTCAACAATCTCGACCCGTGCTGTGGGAGCACGATCATGCTCTGCGTCTCTATCCCATGCCAACAGCCGTGCGTAGTGCCCATCAGCGAACGAGGTAGCCGGACCGACCCAAATCTGACCAGCCCCGCCGCTCGATGCCCCCCTTTTTCTTTCTTGATCTTCCTCTCTCTCTCTTTCTCTCTTTTCCCTGTTCCGCCCCCTTCCTCGGCTTGCGCCATGCAGCTCGTCTTGGCCGACAAGTTTGATAGGTACGAATTGACGTACGAAGGTTGTCATGTTTTCAATCCTTCTAGCTTTAGAGGAAGCAGCTTTGGATGGACCACTTATTATCCTGCGACGGGAAGAGCAGAGAGGAGCGAGTTGCCTCGGGCCTGACGAGGCTGCTTTCCGTTGCGAGTGCTGCGGCGTCATGCACTCGGTCATATGGCCAAGGGTGGTATACATTGGCCCATAGCGAGGGCGACCCTTGTGGAAGCGAGGGTTTAAAGCACCCCCCTCCTTGCCAAACCAACAACGTGGACAAAGTTGTATTTGCCAAGCGGCATCTCGATCACAGGAACGAAACCAGAGCGCGAACTGGAGGATTGCATTGTCATTTGCCCATGTCATTGACATTGACCACCCTTCAGAAGGAACAAATAGAATGGCCAGCAGCGCCCGCCCGCCGGATCTACAAGTGCATCTCGCGAGTCTGTTTGAGCTCTTGGACATTTTGCACGGCATGAACCTCTTCCCATTCCTTTTTCACGTCGTTTGCACGATCATCCCCGCTCCTCCAGCACCTCTTCCAAACGAGCCTGTAGCTCTGAGGCGTGGGTGTGAGACCTCTGGCTTTTGCCTCTTCCAACCAATCCAACGCTTCGTCGATCGCAGCATCATCTATCCTAGTCGTGACCAGGCTGATCATTCTCTGATACGTCGCCTCGTCACCGCGTACAAGAGGTCTTTGACACGACATGTCCCTCAACAAGCTTCTTCCTAGATCCGCATCTCGCGTATCTATGCACACATCCAACAGGGAGTGATAGCATGCTAGATCGGCAGAGACGTTCACTTGGCTCCGAACGTGCTCCACCTCCGCGTGGATCGGTGGCCAGTCTTGTCCCGCACCTCCTTCAGGAATGGCAGGGGGCAGAGCGTAAAACTTGTTCTTGTTCGAACTGCTCGTCTGTGCGCTCTCATCGAGCTGCGTATGCGTCTTGCTCCTCGTCCAAGTGGCGTCGCCCAGCGCAGCAGCATCGGGCGCAGAAGCAGAAGCACCAACGAATCGACCTCGCGCTCTTCGTACATGTCGTCGCTCGTGATAAACGCTCCAAGCTTCCTGATACATTTGCAGCCTCCTAGCGCTCTCGATCAGCACAAAGAGCCCAGCAGTGGTGCTTCCTCCGCAATCGCCTTGCCTCACTTGAGCTCGACCCTGCTCAATCCATGCGGAGTGAGCTTGCGCCCACGCTTCGGGTGTAGAGATGAGCTTGATGAGCGCAAGTAGCTCGACCGGCTTTGGTCCAGCATACGAGAGGTGATTGAATCGAGCCAGCGTAGCAAAAGCAGCGTGAAAGTCGTACGTCGCTTTGGGCGCATTTCGCCGGTCCAACGAATCATCGCCGACATCGACCTGCTCTCGGATGGCAGCATGAGAATGAGCAAGGAACAGCCAAAGGAGATGATTCTCGCTGATGGTCTCTAGTAGTTTGTGCCTTTCTGCTGGAAGGGAAAGCTTGCCTTCGTGCTGATGCTCGTTGATGACCGTCTCGATGAGCGTTGCGTCACCCGCTCGAGCACACGTGGACATCACCTGCTGCACCAGACCGCCTTCCAATCCGTGCCTGCCCTCCGTGACAAGCCTCTGGTACGTCCACTGGACGCCAGGGTACTGGTACACAAAGAGTCAGAGAAGAAAGTTCAGCAGCGAGAAAAGCGCGTATTGTTGGACCATCCATCGACTCACCCAACCGTGTCTGGCAGAGCACCTCAGCACTCTAAATAATCCCGCGTCATCTGCTTTTCTTCCCGTGATGGCAAACAACCACTTTGCGAGCTCGCTAGCCAAGCGTGGTAGCTCGTGATTGCAAATCAAGAAGAGGATGCTGGATTGAGTCTTTGGTGTCAGCACCGTCCTTTGAAAGGCTGCTGGCAAAGCTCCAAGAATGCTGAGCATCAATTCCAGGTTGGTGGTGTGTATGCTATGGGTCAAGAGGATGGTGTAGACGCCCGGTGTCCAATGACGAGTGTACCACCTCGAAAGCAATGGGCCGATCGAGGAAGTTGCTGTCTCCCTTTCATCCTCGTACCGCATTGCGCCCTCTCGATCTCGTATCTGGGCAAATCGATCCAATACCCCTCGCACCTCACGCTCGCCCGCCTGGTGATTGATGGCGGCGATGAGCAGCATGGTCAAGCTCCTTATAGAAGCTGGATAGTAGCTCCGCATATCGTCGTGCACTGCAAGAGCCACATGAAATGGTACGTGCCTCATAAGGTGCAAGAAGACTTGAAGTGGTGGTTTGGGTGCTGATGACTGCACAGCTGCCGCATCACCTTCACCACCGCCACCATCAGCAATCTGCTGCTGCTGCTGCTGCTGCTGCTGCTGCAAAGCTTGTGCGCGTCTCCTCATCTCTTCTGCAGTCTTGAACATCATGGTCCACGCTCGATTGTTGGAATGCTTGTGCAGGTCCGAAGCCAGAATCTTGAGCTCTTGCGTTGCGTAGGTCCCATGGCCCGCCTGCTCCGCTTCTACGCGGGCGCTCGCACCCTTGCTGCCACCCTTGCCGCCGCCACCGCCGCTGTCCTCTCGACGTGCTGCAGCGCGCTCCTTGTCGTGGCGTCGAACATTGGCCCAGTGTACGGAGTTGGAGGGTGTAGTGCTTGATGATGCATACGCTGCCTCATCTTGACCGCTCGCGCTAAAGAGAGGAATGGAGTTGCTGGGGGAAGGTCTGAAGCGCGATGTCTGGTAGAGTCTTGGTTTGTGGCTGTTCGCAAGCTGGCCCTGCTGCTGCGCCTTGGTGCGACCAGACTCTTGCATCTCCTCCTCCTCCTCTGCCGTTTTCGAAGCGCTGGTCGACACCCTTCGCTTGGCATTCATGCTCGACCATCTTTGCTCCTCTGTCTTGGCGTACTCATCAGATCGAAGTGATCGTCTATGAGCCACCAACGACAGGCTCCTCGGTCGTGCTGCTTGCTGTGCACGTGGGCAACGGCACACGATGCGGATGACGCCCCTCGAGCTGGATGGCGCGATGGTGAGCATTTTCTCTGCAAGGGATGAGTCTTGTGACTCCTTCACGCCCACCTCCACGTCGTCGTCGTCGTCGTCGTCGTCGTCGTCGCTCTGCGTCGAGGTCGTGCCTGATATTGGTCACCAACTCGTCTCTCATCCGCTACCTTTGCCTGCCCATCTTTGCGAAGAGGTTGCAACACAAGACACCCAAAAATTGAGGGATCAGAGACACATCACGTGACATGATCTCGGCGCCCTCACTCACGTGACTTGTGGCCCAGCTCGGCCCGTGCGTTGTGCGTCACGAGCGCGTTGTCTTGGGGACGCGCGTTCGGTGGAGATTGCGGCTTGCCAGGACGAGATCGCTTACCGGTACACTTTTGACTGCACGGCGACGACCAACTCTCGAGCATGCTGTGCCCCAGCTCTACCACATCTCTCCCACACTCGCGTCTGCATCACCTCACACAATTCAAGCGCACTCTTTCCAGTCCTTTGAAAGAGAAGCGCACCGATCGAGCACTCGACGCCTACCCTCTGTTTGGCGCAAAGCATTTCAAGATGGAAGCCTGCCTCTCCACTTTTTCGTCCTCACATGCCGAAGCCGGCTTGGCGCTAGGTGGAGGAGTGAAGGATGAGGAGTCATACGGCATGGGATCAAGTGGAGTCAATAGCTTTGCGCTTCCTGCCAGCGATGTGAGTATCGTGCAGCGAAATGATCTTCAGCTTCATCCTACTGATTTGATGTGAGCTCGAAATGCGTGGCCAATCGCAGCCCGCGAGGTTTTTGTCCGCATATACCGATGTGGACTCTACCAATCCTCAAGCTAGAATCAAATTGAACCACGGTACCACCACGCTCGCCTTCCGCTTCAAGGGAGGCATCATCGTAGCTGTCGACAGTCGAGCTACGGCAGGCAGGTGAGTCTTGTCCCTTCCTCTCGTCTTTCCACTCCAATCTTTGTCGAGGTGTGCTGATCCGTCGACATTGTGCTGCTTATACTTGGCCAGCTACATTGCATCTGGTACAGTCAAGAAGGTGATCGAGATAAATCCTTACTTGTTGGGCACCATGGCCGGTGGAGCTGCAGGTAGGTCTCCGCTGCCCTTCCTTCCCAGATGATGGCAAGGCAATGCTACTGATGCACCACTCTTGTCCGTTGCCCGCCTCCCCCCTTTGCACACTCAGACTGTCAGTACTGGGAGACGTACCTGGGCATTCAGTGCAGGTTACACGAATTGAGAAACAAGGAGAGAATCAGCGTAGCTGCCGCTTCCAAGTACCTGTCTAACCTGGTGTATGGCTACAAAGGCATGGGTTTGAGTATGGGCACGATGATCTGCGGTTGGGACAAGACAGTGAGTGGATCATTCCCACTCATGCGCCTCTAGCTGAATCGCACTGACTTCATGCGCGATCCTCGTGCACACACGCACAGGGGCCTGCTCTTTTCTACGTCGACTCTGAGGGCTCTCGTTTGAAGGGAGACGTATTCTCGGTAGGGTCAGGCAGCACGTTTGCATACGGTGTATTGGATCAGCTATACAGGTGGGATTTGGAGGATGACGAAGCTCAAGAGTTGGGCAGGAGGAGCATCTATGCTGCTGCTCATAGAGGTGAGCCTCTTTGTTCCCTTGCTCGCATCGCGCGCGGTGTATTCTCGTGCGAGGGGCTCGACGTGGTCTGATCCAACTCACTCTGTCCCCTCTTGCTCTTCTCGCCTCGTAGATGCCTACTCGGGCAACAGCATCAACCTGTACCACGTGCGAGAGAATGGCTGGGAGTTTATCGCAAACTACGACGCGACCAAGCGTGAGTGTGGGGGAATGAATGCGAGTTGCTTTGCCGTCCTGCACTTACCCTGCCCAATCTTTTGCTTCCTAGTGCACTACGATGGCCCAGGGGATGTGCCAGGCGCGCCAGGTGGAGGTTATGGCTGGGCGGTGAGGACGGATGGACTCTCTTCGGAGCTGAAACCTACTGCTGAGCAAGAACAAGCTGGCGATGTGGCTGGACATGCGGGCAGCAGAGCTACGGAACAACCACTCGAGGCTCAGATCAGACCTGGTCAAGCCTAGTCTGGACGGCGGCGCGGCGCGGCGCGCTCATGGCAGAGAGGAAAAAGTGTGCGCCGCTAAGCATTTAGCTCTCGAAATGCGATGCGAATCCATATTCCTAGTATTGGGCTAGTCGGCGCGTGTGTTGGACGTTGGTGAGAAACAAAGCTGTGCGCTCGCATGGGACCACGTGCAACTCGATACATTTTGACAACAGTGTGACTGTAGCACGTCGCTTTTTGCGGTGGCGGCGAGGGGCACATTTCTCAACATGTGTGACGAAGAGTGCGCCGCAAAGGACGTTTTGTGAATGGAGCAATCTTACCAATAACAAAAGGGAAGGGAAAAAATGGCACACATTCCGATCGATCGAGCGTCGTGCAGGAATCATTTTCTCTTTGTGACGCGGGTAAAAAGGTTCAAAAGATGCTGCGCTTGCATATCGGGGGGCGGATTGGGGGGTTGGGGGCGTGTGAAAGGAGCAAGATTCAACATGAGAGAAGGGAGAAATGGGCGCCGCTGTCTAGACCTCCTCTGGGGGATTCGGTTCGGATCGAAGGGGCCCAAGGAGCGCTGGGAAAGTGGTTGGAAGGATGCGGGCGTGGGTGCAAGCTTGACGAAAAGGGTCCCACAAAAAAAAAAAGAAAAAAAAAAAACAACAACTGCGCTTTGCGTTCGTTCGCGACGAAGTTGCCGGGGGGGCTGCAACATCGACGAGAGAGAGAGAGAGCTTCTCTTCTTCAGCACAATGCCGGAAAGTTCTTTTTTGTCCTAGCTACAATCTTCTTTACATCTTGAGCACGCGCCCTCGTCGTGATCAGCAGCGCATCTTCGCAATCCACCACCACCACATCGTCCACTCCCAAGCAGGCAATCTGAACGTTTGACGTTTGGGGCAAAAGCAAGGGAAAAGACATTCTTCAGTTTTAAGAAACTTTGCACACCGCCATGACGTCCGACCGACTCGAATCGCAAATGGGGGGGCAGGGGACGCACCGTTCTTCCACTGGCTGGCACAATGATGCCACCGGCTTGATTTTCCGTAATGACCAACTTTTGATCTCCCAGCACTCTAGCTTCTCCCTTTTCAGCAGGTAAAAGATCCGCCAAGGATGAAAAGTCTCCCACATCGTCCCAACCAAAGGTGGCCGGTACGACTGCTACTCTACCAGCCTTGGCAGCCGGCTCAGCAATAGCGTGATCGATTGCGATCTTGTCCAACGTGGGCCACACTCGGCCAAGCACTTCCATCCTCGAAGACGTCTCCCACGCATTCGCAATCTCCATCAGACCAGAGTGCAGAGCAGGCATGCTGCTGCTCAACAATTCCAGCAGAATCTTGGCCTTGACCACAAACATTCCTCCATTCCACCTGTAATCTCCCGTGCTCAAGTACGCGCTAGCAGTTCTTGCATCCGGCTTCTCCTTGAACTCCGTCACCCTTCTGGCATTGGGAGCCTTGGCAGGGTCCAACTTGCTGGATCCCTCGGCCGTATAAGGTCCTTCGCTAGTCTGCGGATCCACAAATCTCGTCTTTTGAGCCAGCAATTCGCCGAGCTTGATGTAACCGAAGCCTGTAGAAGGGTAGCTTGGCGCGATACCGATGGTGACGAGATATCCAGCATTCGCAACGACCACTGCTTCCTTCACCGCGCTCTCAAACGCATCTCTGCCAGAGATGATGTGATCCGCTGCGAAACTGCCCAGCACGGCATCCGGATCTCTTCGAGCTAGAACAGCAGCTGCTAAACCGATGGCAGCCATGCTCTCCTTTGGGCTCGGCTCAGCCAACACATTGTCCGGCAAGAGTTCGGGCAATTGATCCGACACTCCTCCAACGTGGGCCGTTCCTGTAACGATGATCATCCTGTCCGCTCCTGCCAACGGTAACAACCTGTCCCACGTAGATTGAAGCAGCGTTCTGCCTCTTCCCACCAAATCCAGCAAGAATTTGGGATAGCTCTCTCGGGACAATGGCCACAGACGCGTACCTGCTCCACCGGCCGGCACGACGCACCACAATCCCAGATCGGGCGGTGTGGCGAGCAGAGGAGCAGGTTGGGATAGAGCGTTGGAAGAGCGTGCGAGGGCATTGACGTGCGCTGGCGCATTCCCGCTGCTCGTCTTGTCGGGCGAAGAAGGTCGAGATCTGCTCTCTCCTCCCTTGAACGAGCGCGTGGAGATGGCTCGTGCGAGCGCGTGAGGCCTCATGGCAGGTGACGCAGCTGGAGACCCGTTTCGCTCCATGTCGTCCATTCGAACATGCAATCGAGCAATCTGTAAACGCAAGCAACGCGAGACAAAGAGCAAAGCTGAAACTTTAGCTCGGAGCAGCAAGAACAAGCTACACGCGCCCTCTCTTCCGCCTCACCTCCTTTTGCAAATCGCCCATACCCGCCAAGATCAGACTCAAAGGATCCTGGGCGCTGCTTGCAGGAGCAGGAGCCTGAGCCTGGGCGAGCTGCTGCTCCGAGCGAGCTTCCGCATGTCCATTGCTAGCGTTCGCATCCAAAGGTTTGAGCAGATTGCCGAGTCCCAATGCGGATTCGTTTTGCGTCATTTCGTCGGCTATGGAAATGAGCGGTGCGGGAAGGGGAGAAGGGGTGGGAGAAAGGGTGGGAGTAGAGGGTGGAAAGGCGATGGGAGAGGCTTGCCTCAGGAAGGGCAGATGAGGTGGAGGATTGGCTCTCTTCATGATGCGTCGAATGTCGACAAGGGGGGGAGAGCGACAATGATGTAGAGCAGGGCAGAAGAAGGGAGAATATAGAAGAGGAGGGGGGGGCGGGGGAAACAGATTTGGGGGGTCAGTAGCGGGAAGGAAGAAGTTTGGAGAGCGCATACACGCTGCTTATACCAGCAAGACTTTTGCCGCGCGCGATGGACTCATCAGCGATCCATGCATTCGCGATTGTGATTTGCTTCACAGCCGCCCGTCCTTCCTGTACGTGCGACCATCACCCATGCCTCGCGCCGTCTCCGTCTGCGATCGGCAGCGGATACAGGGAGGGGCGCCATGCTGCCCTCCCCCATTCATTCAGGACACTGTGATGACTGCAGCCCACAAGACTGTACGCCAGCCGGCCGGCCAGACTCTCATCTGCGGCACGCAAGGGCCGCTGCCATGGCTGATGACGGCGGGTGCTGCTGATGAGCGCGACTCGATCGCGACTCGATCGCAAGTCGATCCCGGTTGTCTCGCTCCATCCATCCAGCAGCAAGGCGCAGCGCAGCGCGTACGACGTGCCGCGGACCGCTTATATTGCGATGGCTGAAGCGCTGCGCTGCGCTGCGCTGCGCCGCGCCGCGGAGAGCGCCAGCTTGAAACACTCGGACTCGGATCGATCGCATACAGGATTGGCGATGCTGCATCATATGCAGCAGAAGCGACTTTGACTGTGATTCCGATCGATCCGAGCCCAGCTAGCAAACGGGCACCTTTCGCTCTTTCTCGTGCGGCAAGCGGCGATCATTCGGGGCCCGGGCCCCCAAAGCAGCATCCAGCGACAAGCATGCTCACCTGACAAACGAGCGAATGAACGGATGACCGCGGGCGCGGGGGCAAGACGGTCTGCGTGCGAGGGGCTTGCAATTCGAAGTTGTTGGCTGTGAGGATTGTTCGATCTTGCAAGACGAAAGAGGGAAGGGGGCGGCGAGTTGAATAGGAAGGTACAAAGACAAAGTGTTAGTCACGACTCTGACTGCCGTTGTTCCTGCAAGCTTGAATGGCATCAACAAATGTGAAAGGCGCCCATTGTGAGTGTGAGTGTGAGGGAGGAGTGTCTTGTATATATATATGTGTGTGCTAGCTCGCACACGCGCCATCCATCGCAAGCGTCCGAACTGCGTGTCATGTGTGCTTCGTGAAAGTCAGCTAGCTAGCTATAGCGCTTGCTTGGTTGCTTGCTTGCTTGGTGCGCGCAATGAAGAAGCGCTATTCTAGCTCCACACTCGCATGGCATGCGCATGCGCGAGCGTCGGGGATGTGCATGTGCATGTGGACCCGGCCTTGATGGACAGACAGACAGCAGCGCGGTGCGGGTGCATGCATGCATGCGACTTGCATACACAAGCCCGACGCCGGACGTGCTGGATGGAAAGTGTGAGTGTTTGGCTGCATGCGGTGAGTCTGTCTGGGTCTGAGTGCAGGTCGGAGTAGAGTAGATGGGGTGAGCGAGTGAGTTGCCTTGTAGCTTGATCCCGCCTATAGATCACGCTAGTGCGCACGCACGCCCATCGGCCAGACCCGCCCCGCCCCGCCCCGCCCTGCCTTGCCCCGCCTTATCCATCTCTCCTCACCCTTGCGGGGTTCTGTAGGAGGCATGTGCGTGTGATGGCGGGAGGGGCGCAGGAGGTGCGTGTGTCCCATGATGTTCGAGCGCAATCCTGAGCCCGCGTCCATGCAGCCCAGCGGAGTGTGTGAATGTGAATGTGAATGTAATGTGATGCTTGGGCTTGGGCTTGTGAGGGAGCATGAACGAGTGAATCGTGTAGATTGCGAATGTACAGTCGTGAGTGTAAAAGGGAGGGGGGCTCAGTCGCATCGTGAGTCTTGAGTGGTGCGTGCGTGCGTGCGTGCGTGCGCGGATCGCAAGGCGAGCAAGCAATTGAATGGCAAGCCAAGCCACACACACGGGAGGAATGCGCGCGCGGGAAGCGTGCGTGCGTGCGTGCGTGCGTACCGGTATGTAGGGTTAGCAATCGTGGCTGACACAATCTTTGAAGATGCGGCATTCAAGATCCATGCAATCCATCCGGCCAGGCTGGCCCGCCCAGACGCACGCGTATAGCCAACGGGCTGCAGCAATTGAGTTTGAGTGACAAGAGTCGTGAGTCGTGAGTCGTGAGTCGTGAGTCGTGGAGTTGTGAGTCCTTTCCTATCTTGAGCACCCAGTCTGGCTGCCCCCACCCCACCCCCATGTCAGGTGCCTCAATCCATCATCCCACGTCCAAGGCCGTCTGGCAAGTTTAGGGGGGGAAAATATATGTCGGAGTTTGAAAGGGCGGGTCGGAAGAGCTGTCACGAGATGGAGGAGCGCCACGATGTGGATGTAGGCCGGGCCGGGCCGGGCCGACGCAATGCAGCCAGCGGGCATCCATCACGAGGCTCGGGAGTTTTCGAATCCTTGGGCAAAATCGCCAGACTAGTCAGGAATCTGGAAGCGGGTGGGTGGGGGCGGCTGTGCAAGTTTGCGACGAGCGTGGCCAAATGGCTGATTCGCGGTTTGCGGGGCACTCGATTCGATTCGATGAGGTCAATCTCATCGACATCTTTTGCCTCGCTTGCACGTAATCGGCCTGTTTGCGATCAATACGCGGCGCTGATGGTCGCGCCATGCAGCAACTGCAATCACGATCGTGAATGCCGGACGCCCCCGTCGCTCACACGTGCGTGCACGACCCCGCCGCAGGCAGCCTTGGGGGATCGTCTCTCGATCGACACTTTCCTCCCTCACGAATCGCGAGCGAGTCTGAATGAATCTTCGGGGCGCAAATAAAATTGTAGGAAAATTTTCCACGCGCGCGTGTTCCCACGAATGCGTAATTGTGACGACCGTTCCTATCGATGGACTCAAAGTGACGATGGCCAGTCAAGTCACGAGTGAGCATGCTCGGGCAAGCTGGAAGCATATACGGGGGAAAGTTGTTTTGCGTTGCTTTGTCCACATCACACAAATGACAACCGAACAAAGCACGCATCTCGAGGTGCTCCTTGTGCATGTTGACAACGATGCGCTCTTGAATGATGAGCGCACAAGAATTGTCGCAGGTGTGATCGTCTCAAACGGTGTCTTGACACTTGTTCAAGTGGATCTGCAAGGATGTTCGACGGCGATACGCAACGACACGAGCCGTGCACCCAATCGTCAAATGTCTCCGCAACTGCTCCATCCAGCCTTTCCTTTCCCACCTTAACCCCCCTCGATTACATTTCCATCATAGCGCTGACCATCTCGATGCGAAAATAGTTGGCATTGGTGACACGAGTCGGAGAGATGTGCATGAGATGAACAAGTGCAAAGTATAAAGGGGAAAAAAAAGACCGGACGATGCGTCTGTTTTGCCTGCACGGTGCAAACGCCGCTGACCAAGAGTGCGTGGGGGAAAAAGTCCAAGTCGTGCGCGTGAAGCGTGACATTTTTGCCGGGGGGGGGCCATGCAAAGCCGATCGAGCATCAAGTAGGAGGAGCAGCGACGACGAATTTTTCGAGCAATTTTTGTCGCTTGGGCGTATCGGCGAACAGAGCTCTGACGAGCTTGGCGAGTTCGCGAGGCGAATAATCCACCAGAGCTGCCGCTTCGCTGTACAGGAAATCAATGTCTGCCAAGGAACCCGTGAGGATCTCGCAGAGGTAGGAGCACTTGAACCAGCTGGGCACAAAGAGCGCTACCGCTGTTTGCTCGGTCTGTGCATACAGAGGCACAGGCAGGAATGCGCAAGAAACGTCAGCAGGAGGGATAAATAGGCACGAGATGAAATGTGCGTATAGCCTGCGTGCGGCTCGAGAGACTCACCCCGCTCCTCGGATCGACGAAAAGGTCTTCGAGCGGTGCGAGCAGCTTGACAGCCTCTGCGATCCTTTCGCTTTCCTTTTCCGAAATGTCTTCCAGATCTTCCACCTCTCTGAGCACCCTGGAAAGGACATGTTCCACCAGCGCACCAAGTGCCGACATTCGGTTGGGCGCCAGCAACACGTCTTTCCAAGCGGCATTCAAATTTTGCAGCTCCGTCACGCAAGCCCTGATGGATCTTTCAACAGCAGCGCAACGTCCTGCATCGCTCGTGCCCACAAAGCTATCCGCCCCATCCAATAGAGCGTCCAAAGAGGAGATTTGCATCGCAACGTGCGCAGCAAATGTGTGCTGACCCAACATCGCCGTAGCTTTGGCAGTCGATGCCAGCTCCAACTTGGTCTGGGCGAATGCAGACTTTGATGATGCAGCTGCGATGCTCGACCACTCTTCTTGCAAGCGCAGAGCTGCGCGAGACAGGTAGGAGCAGTCGTTCAAAAACTGAGCAGCCAGCGCAGAGATCTGCAGAGCCGCTTCGTGCGCCGACGGTACGACGGCTCGGTACAGATCAAAGACGTCACGGATGCTGTTGAGCAAGACTTGAGGGTCGGGCGAAGCATCGTCTGCCTGCTTGGCGTCTGATCCGTCCGCAGCACCTTCACCGTGCGTCGCTGCATGCTTCAACAGCTCCTTTGCATCGGCCAAGATGTTTTCAGCGAGCGTAACCAGCAGCCGAGTGCGTTGAGAGATGAGCATCTTTGGACGTGCAATGGGAGGCCGCGTCGACTCCTGCGCCAGCTCAGCCGCACCAGGTCTGCTGGTCGCTGGCGAAGCGCTACGGTTCGAAGAGCGCGAGTCGGGTCTAGCACGCGCAGATCCAGAAGGTGTGACACTGCGCGAAGCACCGGCATTGCTGGCATTCCTCAACGTCGCCTGTCTCAGCTGCGGAGAGGGCGCTGCGCCCGTCAAAGGCACAGGCGAGGCAGATCGTCCACCCGGCGTTGAAGCAGCGGCAAAAGATCGAAGCGCCGTCCTTGAAGGACCGCCGCGAGAGGCAGACACGGATTTGGGCGCATGCGGAAGAGCAATCCTCTCGGCTCGTGCGGGGGGCGAAATCAGGTCTGGATCGGGAGCCGGTGCATCCTCCTCATTCCATTCCCAGGCTCTGATCTCTTCCTTGCCCTTGCTGGACGATAGTGCTTGGGAGTGCATCTTGCTTTCCTCCTCTTGCACGTCAGCCGATTTGTCGACTCCCAATGACTCTTCCCACGCATCAAAGCCATCATCGTCCTTATCCTCGAGGCGAGCGCTTGGCGTCGACAGCGCCGGGGCAGGAGGCACGATGGGCGTCGACACGCGACTAGGCCTGTCGTCAAGCAGAGGTTCGTCCCTCATCCGCGTCGGGGTAGAGGGTGGCAACGCAGCGTCCGAGCTGACCGAGCCGATCGTCGAAGTCCTCGAGAGCGATAGGTCAGCCTCGATGTCAGCCGGCGAGCTCATTGATGGTAGGGCGCGCGAGCTCGTGAGAGGCTGCGCAGAGCCTCCGACGGCCGGAGCTTCGGCTTGCACAGGTATTGCTGGAGGTGCAGAATACGTCGCCTGTGCGGCCTCATGCAAACCAGGCGCGCTTGGCGCACGCAGCTTGGGCGTGCCTGGCAGTGCCTCTTCCGACGCCGCTGACACAGAAGGCGCGGGCGAGAGCGCGGCCGCAGGCTGCGTAGCCCGACTGATCGACTCGGAGCTCAGCGCATCGGTAGCTTGCGCTGGAATTCCGGTTCCAAAGGAAAGCATGCTAGCGCGCTTAGCAGCTCTGATCGCTTGTTCCTCCGTCGAAAGGCCCCACGCGTCTTCCTCATCCTCTTCATCTTCATCCACACCTGTTGTGAGCCCCGCATTCACATCTTTGCTGCTCTCGTCTGCAGGTTGCGAGACCTTCGCATCCGCCGGCTCAGTGCCGACCTGCGCGAGTCGAGCTGCTTGTGCTTGCGTTGGTGCCTGGGCGAAAAGCGCACTGGCCCTCTTGGCTGCCCGAACAGCTTGCTCTTCAGATGATAGTCCCCATGCGTCTTCGTACTCATCCTCCGGTGCATCATTGTCGGTAGGCGACGCAGTGCTCTGTGGAGGAGCAGCAGCCGTGAAAGATTCCGACATGCGAGGCCGGGGGGAAAGACGCAGTGCACTGGGCGCCTCCAGATCTCCCCAGGCGTGCTCCTCACCCGCATGCTCATCAGATTTTCGTGTCATGTCTTGCTGGAACGGTGATGGGACCTCTGTCTGCTCTCTCGCACGCTCGACGGGCGGCAAGATCATGCTAGCCCTTTTTCTCGCCGCAACCTGTTCTTTTTCCTGATCCGTGAGACCCCAAGCCTCCTCGTCTATCTCCTCTTCCAGATCCATGCTCGGCATCGCCGAGGGATCCGAGTGCGCAGAAGCGAGCGCATTGTCAGCGTCTTGCGCAGGTCGAGATGATGATGATCCTGGCGCCTCGTCGGCGAACCAGGCATCGTCCGCATCTTCAAGAGGCTGGAAAGGCGTAGAGGACACCGCGTGTGCATTCTCAGCCTGTCCGCTTGCTCCATTCTCATCCACGTCCTCATCGAATCCCCACGCATCCTGATCCTGCGCGACATTCAGAGGCGCTTGCGAATCTTGCGGAAGAGGTCCAGAGCCGAGCTGATCCGAAGGTCTGACGACTCGCACACCTCCCAGCGTCTTCTTTTTCGTCGTGCTAGTGCTTATGCTCGTGCCCACGTCTCTAGCTCGCGGCGTAGCTTTGGCGCGTTGTGCTACTCCTTTCGTTTCCTGCCCACGTCTCTCTTCATCCGCATCGCCATCCCAGCCCCACGCATCTTCATCCACTTGTTCCTCGCCCACGTTGCGCTCAGACCCGTTCTGTTCCCCTTCCAGACCCACGGCGGCCTCCACTTCCCCCTCTTCGCTCTTCGCGTGACTCGTCGCCGTCAGATCCTGCAGGTGCGCCTCGACAGGCACACCTTCCCAACCCTCCTTGTCCATCAACGCCGCGATCCTAGCGCTCTGCAGGTTGCGCTCGACCAATCTACGCGCCCATTGTTGCGACACATCTCTTTCGAACTGCAAAAGAGGCTGCATCTCTTCCACCAGCGATCTGCTTCGCGCTCGCGTATCAGACTTGTCGGACAAGAGGTCGAGAAGCGCCCGATGTAGTTCGAGAGAGGTTCGAGCCACGTCTCGAGCTTGAGCGTACGTGTCTTTTCCCGACTCTGTGCGTAGCGAAGGCGGCAAAGAATGTCGAAGCGCACCGAGGAGCGATGCAATTTCGATCTGTCTTAGAAAGACTTGAGCGATGGGACCCACCGCACGTTCGTCTGCCTGTCGTAACCAGACGAGGAACGAGACGATCGCTTGGGGAGTAGAGAAAGACGTCTCTGCTTCATGGCTGCGATGAGCGCTCCAAGAATCAGGGGTAGCGGTTGCTTGCCAACGGGACCGATTGTCGTCGCTTGATTCATCCAGGAGGGAGACGTGAAGCAGTCCTCGCAAGATGTCCAAAAGACGAGCAGCAAGACGTTCGAGAGTTTTGCGAGCTTGCTCGGCACTGATTGCCGCTTGAATTTCGAAAAGGTTCGAGATTGGCGTTGGCTCGTTGGAAGTGGAATGTGCTGAGTGATGATATGAAAGGCTCGGTGTGATCTGAGCTACGTCTGCAAGGTTCAAAGTCGATGCACAGCTCTACAAGTCTGACTCACCGCGCGCACTTTTGGAGCAAAGGACGATCCAAGCGTCCTCTTCTCTCACGCTCAAGAATCTCTCACAAGCGCCTCTCAACTCCTGCGCGAATTCTGCCTCAAGCTCTGTCCAGTCTTTTGCGATGGCTCTAGCAGCCGTCGTCTTGCTCAGCCATTCCTGCTCTCCATTCCCCATCGCGCTCACCTCTTCACTCGCTGACGTGTATGTATGCACGAAGGCTTGGACGTCGAGAGGTCCTTGCGAGAGGAGCGATCGAAGCGAGTCGATGGATTGACGTGCGCTGTGCAATGTCGACAGGGCTGTACGCAGAGCCCTGTTGCGCATCAGCTCGCCCTTTGCTCGTTCGTAATTCCTCTGAATCGCACTGGGTGCTGCCTAGCACGACGATGTTATGGAGAGGTGCGTCGGGTCGGGTCGGGTCGGGTCGGGTCAGGGCACAAGCTCGAGCAAGCTGCGCGCGCACAAATGGCAATTGGGGGGGGGGGGGGC
>CCYA01000258.1:175954-194168 GCA_900000165.1 Ceraceosorus bombacis
ACGAGGCGAGCGAGATCCAAATGCAAGAGGATCAGCAGGCGAAGGCGGATCTAAACGACTTGTCGCGCTACAATCTGGACACGTACGGCGAGGATGATGAGGATGAGGATGGGGATGGGGATGGCGTGACGGGCGGCAACAGCAACGGCAACAGCAACAGCAACATCTTTAGCAACATCAAGGGCCTGCAGTATCATCGCAACAACGATCAAGATCCCTACATCACCTTGCGCGGTGCGAGCGACTTGGAAGAGGAGGAAGCTGGGGAGAGGGAGGAGCTGCAGGTGCTGGCAGAGGACAATATGATCGTCAGTTGCAAGACGGAGGATGAGGTGTCGATGCTGGAAGTGCACATCTACAATCACCACGCAAGAGACTTCTTTGTTCATCACGATCTCTTGCTGCCCGCCTTTCCCCTCGCCCTGCAATGCCTCGACTTTCATCCGGCCGGCGTAGTGGGCGGCGACAGCAGCGTGGGGGCTAAAGGCAACTTTGTAGCCGTGGCTACCATGGACCCCACCATCGAGATTTGGAATCTGGACGTGGTAGATGGCTTGTTTCCCAATGCCATCCTCGGCAATCAAGACGCCGTCAAGGCGATGGGTATGCCAGCTGGTACGGGAAAAAAGAGTGAGTGCGCGGGCCAGCGCGTCGTATTCTCCCCCCAGAACTCTTTCTCACATCTCGCCCCCGCCCGGGCATGTAGAACGCCGATTGCCTGCTCCTCGTATTCCAAACGATGCCTACCACGTGGATGCGGTGCTGGGACTGTCATGGAACACGCACGCCCGCAACTTGCTCGC
Organism: Ceraceosorus bombacis; assembly: GCA_900000165.1. Classification (NCBI taxonomy): domain Eukaryota; kingdom Fungi; phylum Basidiomycota; class Exobasidiomycetes; order Ceraceosorales; family Ceraceosoraceae; genus Ceraceosorus; species Ceraceosorus bombacis. The sequence goes on from CCYA01000258.1 coordinate 176,758, forward strand.
TTCCTGCTCGGCCGACAGTACGGTCAAGCTGTGGGATCTGACTCGAGCGCCCAGTGGTGGCGCTTCGGACTCCGACTCGCCGGGCGGCACCACGGCCCTTCGATCCTTTTCTCATCATACGGACAAGGTACAATCGGTAGCGTGGGACACGTCCGGTTCCTCCATCGGTGCAGTGCCCAACCCAGCAGTGCTGCTCAGCGGATCGTACGACAAGACTCTGCGCGTCTTCGATACGCGCACGCCGGAAAAGGGCTTGATGGCAAATGTGCACGAAGATGTAGAGTGTTTGACCTGGGATCCTTGGAACGCCAACAGGTTCATCGCTTCCTTCGAAGATGGCCTAGTCAAAGCGTACGACGTTCGATCCCTACCCAACGCCCCCTCCTCCTCCCCTCCCTCCAAATCCAGCGCAACGAAACAGCAACACGTCACGCAGGCGCTCTTCACCCTCGCAGCGCACGATGGAGCTTGCACCTCCGTCTCCTTTTCCAAAGATGTCAAGGGCTGCTTCGTGACGGGCGGAACGGATAAACTTGCAAAAGTGTGGAACGCCACGTATGAAGAGGAGGAGGACGCGGCGGGCGCGCAAGGCAGAGCGCCCAACGAAAGACCCAAAGAGATTGCTTTGGTCGCCAGTAGGGATTTGGACGCTGTGAGTGGGCGCGCGCATCGTAAATTCGTTTTTTTCTTTCTCTTTGTTCTTTTTTTACGGGCCCCTCGTACATTCAACATCTTTGAAAGTCTCACTCGCCATCCTTGCTCTGACCCCTCCGCATCACATCCCGTTGCAATCTTCACTCCCTCCAGGGAAAAATCTTTAGCACCTCTTTATCGCCCGACGATCCGCTCGTGCTCAGCGTAGGAGGCAGCGCTGGCAAGTTGCGCTTGTGGGATCTGAGCAGCAATGCGGGAGTGCGCAAGACTTTTGCAAAGCGCTTGCACGAGCTGCGCAGCGCTCGACTCCCCACCGACATGACGCTCGATGCGGATGCGAGTGCGAGCGCGGATGAGGAGGCAGCAAGCGTTTTGGGATTGAGCGATGGGGATGAGGAGAGCGATGAGGATGAGGATGAGGAAGCGGCGCGGGGGCGCGTGGAAGAGGACGACGCGATGAGGGAATGAGGGGAAAAAAAAAAGGATAAAATTAAATATTTCTTGCACAGCCACCTCACCTCGACTTTTTGTTTCAAACCTCGCATCAACGTCACACTGTGCACGAGCACTTTGGGGGAGGGGGAGCCAAGCAGCAGCGAAATGTCTATTTCTCCAATGTGCTACCTTTGAGCAATCTAGCCCTTATGGAGCCTCCTCCGGGCGGTCTCTCTACGATTATACCCATCTCGAACGGCATAGCCAGGTCGTCTGCTTCATCCTCTTCTGGCAAACCAAGAGCTTTGCATCTGCCCAGAATCCTCACCAGTCTTTTTCGGAGCTTCGAGAGCGCACGGCAATCGTTGCGTACTTGACGAGCGCTCAGACCATGCAAAAAGTGATCCTGAGGCGCAAAGAAAGGAGCGGCGGGGGAAGGGGCGGCGCAAACGTGTTGTTGGCCCACAACGCAAAAGGCGGTGCCGAAAGAGCAGGAGGACAAAGCACGAAGCACACTCACAGCTGCTTCGCCGCTGAACACTACGGGCAAGGATTTGCCCTTGTTCCACTTTGCCGACTCGTCCTCGTCCGATGCATCCCTCACTAGCAGGCTAAAGAGGTACTTGTAAGATAACTGAGAACCTTCTTCGTCGGCGCATGCGGCGCAAAAAGACCTGTCCTTTGGCAATCTGATACAGGGGGGAAAGAAAGGAGGCGCTTGCGTCGTCTTGAGTTGCCCGCAAATCCTCTATGTCGAGAAGCTCGCGAGGCGAGTAAGGACTTACTGTTCTTTGCAAATCTCGCACGTCACGCGAACCCAAAGATCCACATCGTCCGGCTTGCAATCCACAGCCCTGACGCGCACGCGCAATGCTCCCTTGCTCTTTTCCTCATCCTTCTCCTCAAAGATTTCGTCCAGCAAAGTGATGGGCTTGGTGTTGGACAGCATACAATGCACCGGAGCGAGACCCGGCGCGGTCCAAGTGTGCGCTGGAGAGATTGGTTCAGGCTTGATCGTCCGCTCATTGGCAGACTGCGATGCGCTCGACTCGTCTAGAAAGAGGTGGGTGGCATGACGCGCGACGCGCGACGCGCGACGCGTAAACAACGAGCCTCTTTCCTGCATTGCCCTCGATCGATCGTCGCCCGCAACTGACCTTGCGTACGACTCGCACTGCCGCTCGAATTCTGCACCTCTCCCAGCACCTCTCGGTGTCTTTCCATCGTCCGCAAGCGTTCCTGCACCCTATTCGCAGGCGATGACTCCCGCGAGGCTTCAGAAAATGTCCGACTGTGACTGTGCTCCTCCTCGGCCGCATCGGCTGCGCGCACACACTCCTGGTCGTCACTGTCCTCATCATCACGCAAATGAAGCTGCCTCTCTTGCTGTCGCTGTGCCATCACTCGCCTCTTGCGACTGATCACACGAGTGGCGGCGCGCGTGAGCTCCATGTTCACCCTTTTGCGCATGCGCATGCACACGCAGCGCAACGCAACGCAACGCAACGCAACGCACGGCACTCACTCTGCAATCTGTACAGCTTCCGGATTCTCGGGTCTGAGGACCGTAATCGTTGGCCTACCACCCAGCACGCCGCTGAGCATTCCGCCAGGCTGCTCTTTAGGTTTCAAATTCGCCATTCTAACAACATCCCCTCCACAGAGAGTTTGAGCGGCCAGAGTCTGCGCATCGAACAAGCTGACCGCACAAACATATCCACCTCCCTCTTTGTTGCCCCGATCCCGATCCCTCTCCACCTCTTCCGGCGTCATGTCTCCCAATTTGAAATTGTTTGCGCGCAAAAGCTTGGCGCTGCACGTATAGTCCGTCACGTACACCTCTGGCGGTTGCATCGTTTCCGATCGCGGTATAAACACCTTGACCACCTCCACCACCACATCGCAAAACGTTCCTTTTTGCAAATCGCAAAGTTGGATCTGCCTTCTTTTGCTGGCGGTGGCGGTAGTAGCAAGAGGCGCATCGAGGTGCCAAGCTGCTAGACTTCGCATAGCTTCCTGCTCAGATGGGCTGATCGCCTTGATCAGTGCCCTGGAAGTGACAAGTCCAGCGCTCGGGTGCAACAAAGCCCAGTCGCCTCGATCTTTGTACTTGACTCCCGCTAGCGCTTGCATCTTGATACTCCGCAGTAGCAGCACCGAACCGATAGGTGCGGGATGAGGCAGGTCGGCCGAGCTGTCCGCAAACATGTTGATGGTCAAGCTATCAGAGGGCAGAGAAGCGTCCCGAAGGCCCACTGCGAGCATGGGGTCTGTGTGTGCGCGAGTGCGATGCAAGCACGTCAGCAGCAGCAGCAGCAGCGCGCCCAACCCAACTTTCAAGTTTTCGTATGCGTGCATGCCCACCTCCAGTCCCTGAGCCGCACCGCCTAGGCTCTCGATCAGTCACAATGACTCCTAGCATGTTGAAGAGCATCCCGGAGCCTTTGCATAGCGAAAGCGGCGTGTACATCGTCTGGGGTCGTGCGTGGGAACCAGTATGCGTCAGCGATGTTGCGCTCGGCGCGCCGCCATCGGCACAACTCACCCCTCCGATGCTTCTTTTGGCTGCGGGGTCTAGCAATACGCTCTCGCTTGCTAAAGTTGCGGGGAGACGTGGCAGCGCAGCGCTGCCTCTCACATCCGGACAAGCGGGAGTCTTGAGCCATGCGGCTGCGTCTCCGTCTCCAATGGAAGGCGTGATGGTGGTGGTGGTGGTGGTGGTGCTGCTGCTGCAGGGCTGCTGCATCGCTTCCGGACTGCTGCTCGCCATGACCGCGCGCGTCGAGGCATGCTGTTGCGCCCGCTCTTCATCCACGACGCACCACAGATCCTCCTTCCACAACGCCTTGATGCGCACTGTGCCGCGTTTGTATTCGAAAATGGGCTCGCTGGTGCCGGGTTTGGTGATGGAGCACACGCTGCCTCCTCTGCTGGAAATGCAAAAGGCGCTGCAAGAGTTGGGCGAGCTCAAGAGGAACTCGGCTACGACATCAGCCAGCTCGTGGTGCACGGCCAGATGCAGTCGCGCCCCGCTCGCCGTCGTTTCGATCTGCCATCAGGAGGTGCACGTGGGGTGGGTGGCTTCGGCCTTCGTCACTCTCCTTCTCACGTGGCCGTGCCGCGCGTTGCTTGCCACTCACCAAGCACAACTCTTCATACCTTTCATTCCAGCCGCGCTTGACGCTCAGCACAGCGTCGCACTTCAAAGTCGCATCCTCTTCCTCTCCAGAATTCATCACCCGTCGCCACGCATTGATGGAATGCAACACGCCGCTCTGCGCCGCCGGCGGCGGGAGAGGTGGAACAGTTGTGGCCAATCGCGGTCTCTTGCGTGCAGAGCTTGGAGACGTGATGGATGCGTCGCGAGAGGGACCTGCTGCTGCTCCACCCACCACACTCATCACGCTCGCTGATCGCTCTTGCTCGCGCAACTGCTTGAGGCCCTTTTTCGTGCGCGTCATGTCGAAGGCAGGGCCTGCGGTGGTGGAGGATGAGGAGGAGGTGAGGGACGCAAGGCAAGCTTCAAGTTCAACGCGCAACGCAATGTAAGAGAACCCAACACGATCACGCGTTGCCGCGCGCTAGCGAGATCCGACGCGTCGCAGACCCCCCGCGGCGGAGAAGGGCGTGCGTGGGGCATCATGCATGCATCTGCTGCCTGCTGCATGCACAACAGACACTGGTGACTAACTATTCGTGATTGCTGCACTCGCACTCGCACTCGCACTCGCACTCGCACTCAAGTTCAAGGCTGCGCTTTTCGAACGTTTGATCGCACTCACCATCCCTCCATCCAGCTCGCACCGCCTCCCGTGTGCGCTTCTCCCCTATTTCGCCAAGCAAGAGCGGCCTGCACGTGGCTCTGAATCACACTCACAGGTGCTTCCAATGCCCTCCACTTAGACTATTCGGGCAAGACCGGGGGAGGCAGTCCTCGGTGCTTGTAGCAGACTTCACAACTCGATGGAGCAATGCATACAACCGTCTTTCGTAGCTCACACATAGCGCATACACTCCGACTGCGAGGCTCAGCTGGCTCGCCGACTTGCCTCGACCTGCGCAGATTAGAATTTCACGGTGGTCAAGGGACTGCATGTAATCTGCTTACGACCTCGTTCGCGCATCGCAATGTCCTTCGCAGCCGGGCTGCGAGTATCGGCACGAGCTCCAGCAGGGTCTGCATCACCAAGCGGATTGGAGCGACCGGACACCTCTGCTGAGGAGCTACGAGTGGAATTTAGAAGAATGACTTCAGAGCTCTCAGCGGCCCAACGCAAAATCAAAGAACGCGAAAAGTCGTCTAACAAAAGCAGCGATCTCGCTCGCAGGGAGAAGTCCCTCTCAGAATGCAAGCTTAGCAACGCTAAGAGGGAGCTCAAGGCAGAGGCTGCAGAGCTGGACAAGGCTCAAAACCAGCAACGCCGCTTGGAGCACGAGAACGGGTCACTACAGGAGCGTATCGCGCGTTGGGAGGAAGTCAAGAGAGTCGCTGATGAGCAGCACAAAACATCCGCACACGACCAGCACGATGCTTTGGAAAGCATGCGAAAGAAGCTCAAGAGGACAAACGAAGAGATGGCTGACTTGTATGGCTCCCTCGCTGCCCGCAATACCCGCATCAAGATTCTGGAGACGCAAAGGTCTGCGGACAAAAGCGTCGCTGAAGAAGAGCTGCAAAAAGGCTGTGCATCGTGCGCGAGAAGAGAAGGATTTAGCGCTGCAAGAGCTACGTCTGAATCTTTGGCGTGAAATCAACAAGCTTGAAGACAAGCTGAGCGAGGTAAGCACAAGGCCCAGCAATCGATACTACGCTACAAGCATAGCGCAACACTCACAAGCCGTGCGCCACTCAGATTAGCGAGGATTGCGAGGTCGGCCGTGAATGGGATTTGCAGGAAGCGAGGGACGAACGAACACAAGGCGACTCTTACGATGCGGATCCTTCACGTCGCGCCACGAGGATTGCGCTCAGAAGATTCAAGAAAAGACTTGAAGATCGTGAAAGCGACGATGATGACTCCCCCATTCGGTCCGACAGCCAGGAGTTACTTGATACCTCGGCACAAATGTGAGTCAAGCGCCGCTGACTCATCCGCATGCTACAGTCCACTGAAAAGCTATCATCACAGCGCAGGATCAATCTTACTCAAGGAAGGGCGCACCCTTGGCAATGAGAGACCGTTGGTCTTACCCAAGGAAGCGTAATTGGGTCCATTGAACAGCAGCGACGATCTTGCAAAGATGAAACCTCGCATGGGATACGGCCCTCTACGCACGTTGCAAGCCAGTTGGCACCATACACAAAGCGCGATTTTGTCGAGAAGTGCTTTCCGAGTCGCAACCCGCTAGGCCGTCGTCAGCGAGCCGGACCTTTTTCTAGTCGTTGTCAGGCCCCAACACAGACAAGCACACTCGACCATCGTAGCATTTGACCGTCAATCTTGACAAACGAGTCCCAGCGCAGATCTTGCAAAGCTATGAACAGTCATACACTGGTTGCCACCGTGGGAGATTGACGAGTCGTGATGGGCTAGGCATGCTTTGACTGGAACGAAACCGCTCTTCTCTGTGCGTGCTTGGTGATGCCTTGAAGCGACGAGGTTGCTGACTAGAATCTTGAATAGCTTGTGCTCGAGCTTTCGATTGGGGAGAAGACATTGGCATCATCTGCGTGTGCGCCTTGAGTACGTGCGTAATTTCATGGCTCGCACGACTGCACATGACCTCCGTCCGCGAACGGAGGCCGGGCGGTGCACGGGCTGTCCATCCGCGGCGTGCTTGCATGTAATCACGTGTACATGATAGAGAGTGGCACGCTCTCTTGATCACGCATCGTGCATCTATAACTCTTGAAATCTTGAATGCGCATCACACTCACACTGGACCGTCACGATGGACGTTCGTGATAAGTGGAGTCGGTCGGGAGGCTCGCATGCATGCAACTGCACATTCGGCTCTCCTGCAGATCGCCTGGTCTGAATTTTGCCCGAAAATTACACGAGCTTCGGCTGCGGTGCTCGCCATTGCGATTGCACAATTCACAATGTACGTGATTGCAGTGGGCTTGTGTAGCGCACATGAGGTTTGACCAGGGCAAGCCGGGAGCTGGCAGTGCTCTGGCGTGTTGATGAGAGCACAACCAGCGCGCGCGGTGCAGCTACGTCTTGACGAACCACCACGGCTTCCATGTGGTCAGCTTCTTGGACACTTGTTTCATCAAGTCTATCGCGTCGCTGAGGGGCGCAAGGAGGAATCACGAATGTCGAGTAGTGAGCTCGCGCTTATCGGAAATTTGAACGCGGCTTTGCACTCACCGATTCTGGCACCAAGCATATGTCTTGCCAGTCTTTAGCTGGTAGTAGTCCAAAGACACGCCAGACGAGTTGCGGCAAGCCTGATCGAAATGAAGCCGCTGGTCCGCTAGCGGCATGTTGACTGGCGTCTCAACCACTTCTACGACGCCAAAGAGAGCAAAGCGTAAGCAGCTTGCCGATAAAGGAAACACTGCGCGTCTTCACTCACGATAAAGCAACGTGGGCTTGAATTGAGCAGCGGTGTGCTGTATCAGCGCAAATTGAACCAAGACAGTGATGACTGCGACGAAAAGTGTTGCACGAAACATCGTGCAGAGAGTTGAGATTCCAATGAGCGGTGACGTGGGGGGACTGACTGAGGAGCGTAGAAGACGTCATTCGACGGTCCATATGGATGTAACATGAGGCTCCGCTTCTTTCTTATAGAGCAGCTGACTACTCTTTTCCCGCCGACATCTTCTGGGATGACCGCCAAGCTCTCGGCCATGATACGCGTGCAAGGTCGATGCACAGCCAAGAAAAGAGCCAAGGCGCATGCAAAGAGATCCACAGCTTTGAGCAACGGTCCTCAAAGAGGTGCGATTGTGACATGAAGGAGCGCGGAACCAAAGCTTGGCAGACCAAAACGCGCCGCGGAAGCTATTTGCGCAGTACGTCTTCCTTGGCCATCAATGTCGTTCGTGACTCGCGTCTCGTGACGATGACACGCTGCACCAAACACAGCTAGGTGGTCTGCGCCGGTCCGCTTGGCACGGCCATGCACGAGCATCAGCTTACGTCAATTGGCTGCTGGTAGATTAAGTGGGCTACAAAGAACACGGATGAGGCGGAAGCGATCACTGCGCGCCATCTTTTGCACGACCAAGAGCGGCAAAGTAGACTCTGGGCGTTGTGATTGATCGAGAGGACGTCTTCATTGGGCCGAAGACGGGTGAGGCGCTCGCACCCGAAAAGCACACATGTTAAGCGCAAATACAAAGCGGTTCGGCAGCGCTGTGCACTGCGCTGAGGTGGTAGAGTGCAGTCAGCCAATGTGCGGCTGGCATAAGCCGTCGCTCGTGCTTTCGAAAGGGCTGCCGATCGTCGCGGCCCCGTCGGAAGCATTGAAGCAGTCGTAGCCAATTCCAACCCGTTCCCGATGATGCCGCCTTGTGGAACGTTTCCGTGCCTTGCCAATCTGTCGCACAAAGGCCACCCGCGGACCGGACGCTCATCAAAAGTTCGCAGTGTGGCGCATGGAGATTATGAGGCTTTGTTGGGCTTGTACTCCGGCGCAGACCCGTGCAAGATCGTAGTTTCGCCCCCGAAATTTCCGTTGCTTTGTGCTTGCCCGTACTGGACTGGCCAAGGGCTAAATGCTGACAAAGCCAAGCAGTGTCTCTCACCTCGCGCTGCACGCGGTACTTGCGCATATAAACCTCTTAACGAGCGGCGCAAAGAACTCCGTGCTCCCATCTCCCTCGGTCGCTCGATCTCTCTTCTCAAGCAGGCGCTACTCCTCCCTCGCTCAATCATGCTTCGAGTGCCACACGTTCTGCACGCTGCCGTGCTGTCAGTCATCCTCGCGCGCGTCGCTGCGGACAACGAGATAATGATTGTACGCCCTTACAGTAAGTTTTGACGAGGTCCACGGAGGCCGTCGAGTCGAATCGTGTCATTGTGAACCTGATGTCGATCCCGCATGCATGCCTGCAGAGGTACTCAGTCACCCCGCCGGTCTAGACCCCAGCGCCCAGTGGACCGCTTACACCCAAGCGTGCACAGCAGCGTCGGGCACGATGATGAACTACGACAAGCCCGTCTATTGTCAGAACGGGTGCGTGCAGAGTCTATGTTCTCGCGAGAAGCATCGCCGAGTACATGCAGAGCTCGACTTTTATCCTGCTGACGCGTGTCCCCGACCTTGGCTGTGGTGGATCGCAGCCAAAGTGACCAACATCCGTTGGCTGTGCAGCATTTATCGAAAGACTGGTCATTTACCGAGTGCTGCCTTGGGCCTGCTCCGTGTTCGCATGTTCCCGTGTACTGTTGAGACAGTGGTAGAGGGGTAAGAGCGGTGCGATCACATTTGGCGAGGATATTGTAGAATTCAATGTTCTCTGTTCTTGATGCCCCCTGCGGTCTCAAGCGACCAATTGCATCCACAAGATGTTACATGTCGAGGACGGTCCGAGTGACGTGTATCGAATGCAGACCTTGAACGTCTCCTTGCCTGGGGTGCCAATCTCGTTTTAAAGCGGCGGGTCAGCAATCGCTCTCTGGGTAAGCCGCGATAGCATTCATTGCGTTCAACAGCATCGATAGATTCCAGGGTGCATGAGTAGCCCGGCGGAGTTTGGATGGCGAATGATGCTCATGTGCGCTTGTCTCATCCATCGCTCTGCACCCTTTACCAGCTGATCGACTTGATCTCGATTGTGGTATACTTTGTTCCCCCGAACGTGCGATTGCGAGAGCAGACTCGAGGCTACGCTCGACTCGCCTCTCACCGCGCAAGCTGTACCACGCAAGAGCAAAGACTTGATGGAGATGGCTACACCAGTTGTCGCTTTGAGTGAGTCTGCTCATACAAGTAGCTGGTCGGCACTGCCGAGCTGGCCACTGGAAAACAACTTCCAAACATTGTCCTAAATCGATCACCAGTGTTGTATGACATCCTTCTGTCGTCGACGTAGTGCTGAACCATTGCATTGAGATTCGGATTTTCGGCGCTCGTCGTGAATGCACACAACCCATCACGAACGTGGAGCCGTTGTTCCTGCAACCGGAAGTGATTGCCACGGCGTCGATGATTGCGCGGCGGAACGTTTGGCAGTGTGATAGGTGGAGCGCGGACGCGGTACCGTCCCAAAGTGCCGCTTTGTGAAGACGGTTCGTCATAAGCGCCGTGTTACCTTCTTGTCTGCGGCGGCCCGGGTTAAGCAAACACGCCCTCGAGGCGTAGAAGGGGATAAGAAGTGGCTTCCGATTGTCGTCGCATGCCCTCGATGCCGCGCCGCTAACAAGAAAAGCACCGAGCGAAAAGGTATAAGTAGAGTCTCTTTGTCGCCTTAAAACCTCGCCCGCCCTCCTCACCAACGCAGAATTCCTCGAACAACCAAGACACTTACTCCTCGAGACGCCTTTAGAGTATGTTTCGCATCTCGTCTGCATTTGCCCTGGCTCTGGCCGCCATCCTAATGACCAGCCAACAGGTCGCCGCTCTGCAGCAATATTGTGAGTGTATCGCACCGAAATGTGGCACCATTCACATGTTATCAGATCTGATATCGACCCTCGCTTGCCCTTTTGCCGTTGGTAGCCGTCGTTTCAGCCCCAAAGCTGACCGACAAGCAGCTGCTCCAGATTTACGTATCGACCTGCCAAAATCTTCGGGCTACTTCAGGGCACTATCCCACTCCAGTGTACTGCGATAAAAAGTGAGCTAGACGTGTCTTTGACCAGGTTTGGCTTGCGAAGCTCATCAGGTGTCTTGACATTTACGCAGCGGGCAGGATATTCACTCGCAGGTGGTGGCCGCGCTCGGCGCAGCTGGCTATACCAACTGGACGTTCAGGCCGAAATAAGCAAGACGCGATGCGCCGCTCTCCTGGCTTGCCGATTTCATGACGAGGTTGGGCGCAGGACAACGGATCGCCGATTCCTGCAAGAGGTTCAAAGGCACGAGCGGGACGGAATTAGACTTGCAAGAGGCACGGGACCACTCCGCAATGTCTTGCGAACGTGAGCTCAACTGAGCTGCTTGAACAATCACATGTCGAAGAGCTTGATCGCCGAGCGTGTTGCATGAACCTGTTCATCCCGGCTGAGATCACTTGCACTTCCGTATCCAACACCACTCGTCGCGCTGTTTCTGGATGGAAAATTTGACATTGACGCACGGAACGCGCGGTATTGTGATTGCAGGGCGTGCAAGTGCTGCGCTCTCCAGCTCTCTCGAGATGACGGCTCACTCGTAGGCCTCCTTGCCCTTGCTACCCTTCTCCTGCGCAGCCACATTGAACACCGCCCTGACCTTTTGCTTGTCGCTCTTGGCACCCTCGGCGTCCTCGCGCAGCTTGGCAACCTTTTCAGGTTCCTCTGCGTCGACGTACGCCTGCACGAGATTGTCCAGAGCATCGAGCTGCTGCTCAATGACGCTAGCACTGGGTGCGCCGTCAGCAAAGTAGTTGAGCGAGACGACCAGATCGCGCAGTGCCTTTTTGTGCTTCTTGAGATTCTTCTTGGCAGCATCGCGTGCCTTTTTGGCATCGGCGCGGGCGGACTGCGAGGCAAAGGATGCGTCAGCTCTTGTGTTGAAAGTTGCAGACCACGTCCGCACTCACCTTGTCCTCCTCCTCCTTTTTGGCAGACTCGGCCTTGGCTTTTGCTTCCTCTTCCGCTTTGGCCTTCTTCTCCGCCTCGACATCCGCGGCGGACTTGGTGGGCGCGCCGCCTTTGCCCTTCTTTTTGGCCTCGCGGGCAGCCTTCTCTTGCTGCTTGAACAATTTGATGCGGGGATCGCTCGCCAGCGCCTTGTCCACCACATTCCTTAGGCGCGCATTGTCCTCCTTCTTTCTGCGAGCGCGCTCAGCGCGGTTCTTCTTGTCGATGTAACGACGGTGATCGCGATTCTCATCGCCTTCCGTCACGTCCTTGTCCAGATACTCAAACGTGCGCCACGAGTCAAAGTTGTAGAAAAAGTCGTACAGACGGTCCACATGTTCGCGCGGACTGTCCATGTCGCCCAGCTCCGGCACCGCGCCATTCTTTGGGTTGCTGAAACGAGCCTCGCGCTCAAAGACTGGTCGCCAGAGGTCAAAGAATTTCGCCTCGGGCTCCTTGCCGGTAGGTACCTTTTCATCGTCGATGCCTTCGTCCACCGAGTCGAATTGACGTCGACGTTCTGGATTGGATAGCACATCGTGAGCTTTGGCGATGCACTTGAAAAAGGAATCGTCGTTGGTGCCTTCCGAGCCGGCTTGACCCGCCTTTTTGTCTGGGTGATGCTTCAAGACCTTTTTGCGGTGAGCAAGCTTGATCTGCGCAGGCGTCGCCTTGTAGCGCAGAGCAGACAGACCGAGCACGGCGTAGTGGTCTTGACTCTGCGGGGGCGGGGGCGCGAGTGAGTGCGTGCGGGTATGCGCCACGTCAGCACGTGTGCGCGCAGCGCAGCTTGGGAAACTCTCCTCGCGCGCCGCTCACCTTCCACTCTTTTGGGTCGCTCTTTAGCAGACGGGGACTCTCCTCCTCGTCACCAATGTCATCCACGATCTCCTCTTCATCTCCTTGCGCATCCAGCTCGTCCAGTCGAGCCTTTTCGTTGAGATCATCCTGCTCAAAGGTGAGCTGATTGACCTGCCTGCGCACGTGCGACACGTAGGACGGACCAGCTGCTAGGAGCGTCGAGGTGCTGGGCGCGCTGAGGGAAGTGGGCGCGATGGGTTTGTGACCTGACGGTGCGCTGGGAAGCGCGAACGGCAAAAGTTGAGGCGCCGTCATCTTTGCTGGGGCGGGAGCGGTGGTGGTGGTGGTGATCGATGGGTTGAGAGCATTCTGCGCGTGCCCTCACTCACACTCACTCACGACTGCCCCGCCAAGAAGAAAATTTCAACTTTCGACTCGCGAGGCACGTTTGCGCGGACTCGCATCACGTGATGCGATGCGATGCGATGCGATGCGATGCGATGCGCGCGCATGGGCCACCACCCGTGACTTTTGACGCTTGCGTGGCGACCGCGCGCGTCCTCTTCGACTTGCGACTCGCGACTCACGACTCGTGCCTTCGACTACGGCGGTTATTTTCCCCCGCAATCTCCTCGTCAACCATCCTTTCCTCGCCTCGCCTCGCATCGCACTGCACTGCGCTCCTCAGATCACGCACGCCTGTCATTGCTTCGATCGTCTCTCATCGCACGCCGCTCTACCTCTTGCGCCCACGATGGCGTCTCAAGGAACAGGCTACGACCTCTCCTCCTCCACCTACTCACCAGACGGCCGCATCTTTCAGATCGAGTACGCAACCAAAGCGGTCGACGGAGCGGGCACGGCGATCGGCATCAAGTGCAAGGATGGCGTACTGCTGGCAGTGGAAAAGCTGGTCAGCACCAAGTTGCTCGTTCCCAGCGCCAAGGGTGCCAGCTTGAACAGGCGCATCGCAGCCGTGGACAGGCACGCCGGTCTCGTGAGTGCATGCGAGCTCGGGTGCGGGGTGCGGGGTGCAGTGTGCATGCAAAGGGGGAACAGATTGCTGACTGTGCTTGCGACCTCTTGGACAGACCACCGCGGGTCTGTCTGCTGATGGCAAGCATCTCTCCAACCGAGCGCGCGACGAGTGCCTCAATTTTCGCGACACGTTTCGCCAAGCGTCGCCCCTGCACGTGTTAGCCGAACGTCTATCTCTCTACACGCAGGCATACACCCTCTACTCTTCCGTTCGCCCATTCGGTATCAGCACCATTCTGGGCGGTGTCGACGAGGATGGTCCCAAGCTGTACCTGGTCGAGCCTAGCGGCACTTTCTGGGGATACAAGGCTTGTGCGGTGGGCAAGGGCAAGCAGTTGGCAAAGACGGAATTGGAAAAGTTGGACTTGGCGACATTGTCGACGGAAGATGCGGTGCAAAAGGCCGCGGATATGTGAGTGGAAGTAAAGAGCGTGCGAGGTGCGTGCTCTGACGCACGCATACATGCTTTCCTCGCAGTATCTACAAGGTCCACGCGGAGAATAAGGACAAGGATTTCGAATTGGAGATTAGCTGGATCGGACCCAAGAGCGGAGGCGTCTTTCAACCTGTCCCTGCTGAGATCGTCGCTGTGAGTCGGCGCGGAAGGGGGAAAACACTCTGTCCAGCTCCGTTATTGTGCTTCCCTGACAATCTCGCACCCCCGCGCACCTCTCATAGGAAGCAGCGCAAAAGGCAAAGGAGGCGTTGGACGACGAGATGGAGGACTAGATGTGCATCTATGGGCCCCCCCCGGGCATGTCACTCACCTCCAGATGCAATGCGATGGTATGACAGTCAGGGTGTGAGTTGCGGAGCGGCGTGTGTATGCGCACGGCATGCGCGCATGGTAATGAGCGCGCCTAGGTGAGTGTGTGTGAGACAAGTGCGCTGCGAAATGGTCAGTTCTCCGGACGTGACAAGCTCTGCGCTCCTCGATGCTCTCTCAGCTTGGCTGCCACAATTTGCCGCCGGCTGATTGTTTGCCGGTGCCGCTTCGCTGCTGACCATCTTCTACGTTGGACTTGGGATCATGCAAGGCACTCGGGGCTTCGTGTGGATCTCTCGCTCATCTGCATCTCGCCAGAGGCATACCCAGGAAGCAATCGAGCGCCCTAAGCACCTGGGGAGCATCGCAAGACCTTTTTGTGAGCTGAGCGCACGTCGGATTACCTGAGGGGACGCCCCGAGTGAGTTGCCCATGTTGAAAAGGTAGGGCCGCGGTCACCCGCTCACATTGCTCACGAGCCTTGCGCTGACACCAACGCAGATCCGGGCCACGCTCGAGGCTGAGACTTGGCCCACGCAAGATCGGTACTTGCCTTGCATGCGGCCGAGGGACAGTGTAAGTGCAATGCGACGAAGAAGAGGTCGAGATGACCGTATAGCTTTGAGACTGGCAAAAGTTGAGCGGCTGTGTGGGCCGCCAAAAGCTGGAAAGCGGGCCACGCCGCGTCGACCACTCCACACATGCTCGAGCCGCGGATGGACTGTTTGGCTCACTTTTTCGTACCGGGAGACGCAAGAGCCGCGTTCTTCTCGTCGTCCTCGCTGTCCTTTGGCAGACGGCAGGCATCACTCCAGCCACCGGACATTGTCGTCCTCTTCAGCAGACTGCAGGTACCCGTCCAGCCATCTGACATGCCACGCCGTGATGCATCGCTCACGCATCAAGGTGTCGAGAGCGTCGCGTAGATCGCTGCGCTTCGTGTGGGACAAGGCACGCGATGCCATAGGTCATCCATCGCTCTCGTCACAAGCGTGCTAGGGTACGTTGCGTCAGGCTAAAGATCAGATGCAGAGTCTTGACAGATTGACAGGGTACATAATATCAACGGCTCAGCGCGCGAGGTAGCTCTTCTCGTGGGAGTCTATTCAGCTACATTTCCAACCACAGCATTGCTCAACAGCATCACGTCGACGCTCGAATCGATCTTTGCTGTGACGCTGCGAAGCAGACACCAACGTGGGAACCACATGTCGCTAAGCTCGCCCGCGACGCGACGTTTGCTTCTCAGACGCCAGCCTCGATGTGCTCTCGAACGACGCTTGTCCAACTTGGCGATATTCGCACAGCCTGAAGCAAGCGCTAGTAGAATGTCGGAGTGCTCGAGAAGGGAAGGGTTGCTCGAGAAAGAAGGGCTGCGTACATTAGGCCACCGCTTTAAAGATGCTCAAGAGCGCCTTGTCACCGCGTCGAGTTCACACGGGTCCTCTTTGGCGCGCCCACGATGGCGAGGTGATCCCGCTGCACGAGCTATGCCGAGGTGCCTCGAGCAGAGCTCGCTTCGAGGGATGAGAATCGCACGCTCCCTCTTGCGCAAGGCACAAGACTTTTGCAAACAAGCTTTGCCGGACCATGTACGTGTGACGTGTGAGCGAGATGCAGCAAGCGCGAGCGGGAGCTGACGACTACGCGCGAGTCGTCATACCACGACACTTTTGGCCTCGGTCCTCGAACGACGAGGCTTGTCAGTGGTCGAGCCCGTACATATGGGTCGCATTCTTTACGGCGCAAAACGGAAGCGGCTCGTCAGACGCACTCAATTGACGCGAGGCGAGAAGTCGATTGACTCGATTGACTGGATTGACCTCAAACTTGACTCGAGTCAATATGCAGTCAATGCAGTCAATCAAATGCAGTCAATTGCCTCGAGTCAAACAGGTGGCTGCAGTCAATCGAGCGGTCAACTGACGCGAGTCAATCGAGTCGATCAAGTCAGTTGACCGAGTCTGAAGAGTCGATTGACTCGAGTCCAAAAATCAGACACGTAGAAGTGACTGAGTCAATGAGGTCAATCGACGCGAGTCAAAAACAGTCAATCGAGTTAAGAAAAGTCAACCGAGTCAATTGATATGAGTCAATGCAGTCAATCGAGTCAGTTGACATGAGTCAATCCAGTCAATCGAGTCAGTCAATCAAGTCAATCATGTGACAGACGCGAGTCAACCGAGGCAGTCAATCCAGTCAATTGAGTCAGTCAATTCAGTCAATTCAGTCAATCAAGTCAATGCAGTCAGTCAATGCAGTCAATTGACTCAATGCAGTCAATTGAATCAAAAATTGAGAATTCTTTTGAGTCAAAAAGTCAATCAAGTCAATAATCAGGTCTGACTCGAGTCAAACAAGTCAGGGAGGGTATCGACTCGTGCGTTCAGCGAGTTAAAATTCGCGCTTCAATTGTTGAACTTGTCAAGCGGGGCATGGTAAGTGTCAGTCAGCAAAAGCCATGCATGGTATTCATGATTGAGAAGGTGACGCGTACAGTGGATGCGTACGTAGGTGCGCGCGCGCCGTGACAGTGACATCAGCGCACAGTAAGTACATTAGAAGAAGGACCGTTAGTGCGTGTTAATGGGGGAATGTTAGTGCGTGTAAATGAGAGGGCTATGAGGAGAGAGAGTCAGTCAGTGAATGAGGGGGATGTTGGTGCATGTAAATGAAAGAGCTGTGAGGAGAGAGGGTCAGTCAGTGAATGAGGGGAATGTTAGTGCGTGTAAATGAGAGAGCTATGAGGAGAGAGGGTCAGTCAGTTGATGAGGCGCATATTAGTGCATGTTATTGAGAGAGCTGTGAGGAGAGAGGGTGAGTCAGTGAATGAGGGGGCAATGGAGAAAGAGGAGAGGAAGTACAAAAGCAGGGCAGTGAAGCAATGAAAGTTTGGTGGAGCAAAGTGAAGATAGGCAATTAGTGCAAGTAAATGAGAGAGTGTGGTGGGATGCAAAGCAGTGCAGGGACGTGCAGTGAAAGTGGGCAAGGAGTAAGCAAGTGAGGAGGTGTTAGTGCAAGTAAATGAGAGTGGGGTG
>CCYA01000260.1:5802-27967 GCA_900000165.1 Ceraceosorus bombacis
CCTCTCTTATTTACTGACTCTCAAGTCCTCAAATTTCTCTCATTTACTGACTCTTCCCTGCCCAATCCATTCCACAAGACCCTCTTACTGACTGACTCTTTAACTCCTCTGTGCTGGTCTCAAACTCCTTCATATACTGTCCCTGAGTATCCTGCAAACACCTTCCTGCCACCAATCCTTGTTGCTTGACTGTTCTAGACTCTTGCCCACTGCCTTGCATGCTCCACATCCCCTACACATGCTCTGCATCCTGTGACTCTTCTGCAGCCTACTGTCTCGCATTCCTACTGCCATTGCGCAGACACTTCATAGAAGACTTGGCAAGGTTTAAGCCGGTATTTGGCATGATCTTAAAGCGGATTTGCGTCGACTTGCACTCAAATGCACTCAAATGCACGCATTGTGTGCGCTCTTGCGTGAAAGAGCGAGACACAAGTGGCCTGTCCTTCGGAAAGCTTGTGCAAAGAGCGTAAACCAAGGGGCAAAAAAAACGAGGCTGTAAAGTGCATCGCGTGTGATGGCATCGTAAAATATATCGCGTGTGGAATCCGGGAGTCGAACCCAGGTC
Source organism: Ceraceosorus bombacis (assembly GCA_900000165.1). NCBI lineage: Eukaryota > Fungi > Basidiomycota > Exobasidiomycetes > Ceraceosorales > Ceraceosoraceae > Ceraceosorus > Ceraceosorus bombacis. The sequence goes on from CCYA01000260.1 coordinate 6,371, forward strand.
TGATCGGGCGCTGCTTCGAGATGGGCCAAGCCCACGCTACTCCACAACGAACTGTGATAACCACCTACACTAATTCCACGTCGCCGATCTGCACCTCGAGTAAATACATGTACCACCACATCATGGCTCTCCTCAATTATTCGATCGGCCCTATTTCTGCTGCACACTCACTGCGACAACGCAACGCGCGCGTGCAAGGCTCCGCGTGGTACGGGCCACGCGCGGATGTCCGCGCATCCTTGACTTTGGACTCTCGCGCGATACCATGCGCCGAACTGCGCGCACGATCGTGACTCTTGACACGCAACTAATTGACACAGCAAGCGATCGACTGCGCGACCGCCGACTCGCGGGCGGGGCAATCAAGTTGGTCATTTGTGATTCACGATTCGCATGCATGACTTGTGTGCATCGGATCAGCATGTCAAGTGTCGATGACAATCAGCTAGCGCCGCCCAATGACCGGGCTCGCATCCACTTCTTGACTGTGTTTATTTGGCGGGGGATCACACACACACAACGCTTGGTGTAGCATGGACGGACACACTGCTCTTATGCCTCGCTGCACCTAGAAGATTCAAGATTTAGTTGCCCGACCATGCTGCCTGCACCACACGCCACCCTACTGTCCCACACGCTACTACTACTGTCGCCCATGGTGTACTCGTGAACTGTGACTGCGCTAAACCACCTGCACACGGTGCGCGGCCGGGGCATTCGAGCACATGCACCACCGTCTGTGTGAGAATTCGCCGCGCATCACTTGCCTGCAGCCGAGACATTGGGCCAGACTCTCTGCCATGGGCGTTCCGTGCCGCGGCGGTCACGCTGCCCCCACCATCATCCACTCCTCAAGCTCCACACTCAAGACTCACTTCATTCTCCATCCAACGTGCCATCGTGAGCTTGAGCACTCGCGCCTCTCGCCTTTGCCTGCGCTTCCGCAGAGCAGCGTCACCTCATCCTCATCGGCTGAGTGACCATGATTCAGCGGAATCATTTCGCCAGTGACCCGCATCCACAACACGTGCCACCTCCCGCAGAGATGCTGGAAGGCATACCTGCAATTAGCTCCATGCAGCCCAAATCCAGATCCGCAGTCAGGAAGCCCCGCTCGCGCCTTTCTGCTGGTGCACTGGCAGAGCCATCCAAGAGCAAAGTCCGAGGCAAGCCGGCAAGCCAAGGAATCGCATCATCACCGGGAACGTCATCCGCATCCACTGCTTCGATAGGACTTTTGGCAGGCGCTTCCATCCACAAGGCTAGGACATATAAAGGGACTTCAAGCACATTATTGACGTCAACAGCAGATGCGGCGTCAGGATCGAGCGAGCTTCGAATGTACCACTGCTCCTTCTGCCCCAAATCGTGGGCGAGGCAAGACCTTCGGGATAGGCACAGGCGTAGATGCGCCCGTCGTGCGCTTGCGCCTTCAGAGAGTCGTAGAAGGGCTTGCAATGGTTGTGCGGTCAGCAAGTGAGTCTTCACTTGCAAAAAGACGCCGACAAATGAAGTCGGCGCGGAATGACTTTTGTTGAACTCACGACGCCCAATTCATCCCTTTTGTGCTGCTTGCCTCAGGGTTCATTGCGATGAGCAGCGGCCCTCATGTGGGCGATGCGCTGCGCGGGGAAACCAGTGCGAGTGGCCTCTAGCCGTGGTCATGCGTACTCTGAGGGAGCAGCAAGAGAACGCCAGTGCTCGCGCGCAAGGCTTGCCTCTTGGTGAGGATGAGCGAGATGCGAGCACAGGTCCAAACGTTGCCATTTCAAGTGTAGGGTGTCTCAAGCTCCCCATCACGGATGCCTCTCTTCCTGCCGCGGGCTTGCTGCCACTTTGTGCAGGAACGTCAGGTCTTGTGGGAACAGACTGGCAGGTACCGACGGGTCTGCCTGTCGCAAACAGCTGTGCCAATGCGTCATGCGAAGACGCACGATCACACTCTGGGTCTGCGTCGGGAGGCGATTCCGAAGTGAGCACAAGCCTCGTGTCCGGCGGCGCCTTGAGAGACCCTGCCACGCGACCGCACGCGCAATCGCAACCGCAGGCTTCACCTCCTAATGCGCAGATGAACGACGCTTTCGATGCTTTCAATTCCGTCTGGATGGCTCTGCAATACGAGGAGCAAGATTTGAGCACCGCGCACAATCAACAGTCTTCTGCATCCCCTTCTGTCGCCTTGTCTCGTCTTACGCCGGTTCATGGCAATATGCAGTCTGCCTTTCCGGAGCACCATATTCGATTCTCAGACGCGATTCCAATGTCTCCAGCGCCGCAACCTGCCGCCTTGCTCCATCCATCCTCGCGCTCTCCGCGCTCCTTGCCTTCAATTTCACATCCCATGCCGCCTGGCCAGAATCGCCAGGAGCGGCAGCAAGATGCCCTCCAAGCGGCTCCGGGTGTCTCGACCGTCCCCACACCTACACATCCCTTTCAACAGTCTCAGTCAGCGTTTAGTCTGCACGGCGACGTGGTTCACGGCGCCGTGGTTCACGGCGACGTGGTTCACGGCCTGGATCAACTATTCTCCTCCATCGCCTCCTGCGTCCCATCAACTTCTACGCCCTGTCCGCACGCGATGAGCATGCCGCCGGCCACGAGTTTGTCTCCTCGACACTCTCGGTACGTCGCCGAGCCGTTGTCAGACTTAAACTCGTCTCTTTCGCGACAGACATGCCAGACTCCTCGCGCGCTTGCCATTCCACGCACCTTATCCACTGCTGGTATCACACTCTCCCTCGTTCGAAGCCTTGCAGCCGACTTTGTCACTTCTTTAGTCTGCACGCTGCCGCCTTTCATTCATCCGAGCCTTTACACGCCCCGCCCTTCTAACGTGGACGGCCACGCCTCGTCTCCCGCATCTACTCGGCTATCTGGCAAATCTTCCCGATCTCAGTCCTTCTCGCCGATGGCAACAAGCTCTGATTGCTCGGCGCCTACGCGAACGGCGAAAAGCGACACTAGTGAAGATCAGGCTCCATACTTGCCACCACCCTTGTTCTGCGCTCGCAAAGTTGCGACGCTCTGCTTGGGGGCGAAGACGAAGGCGGAGACAGACTTCGCATTCGATGTGCTAGATCTAGCTCGCACTCGTCTTTTCGACTCCGGATTTGACGACGTGCTCGATCTCGAGCGTCTGGCAAAGACCCAAGCTTTGCTCGTCTTTCAAATACTGACGCAGCTCTGGGGAGGTCAGAAACATCGATCCATCGCTTGCGCCAGGCAGCGAGACCTCATTGAGGCAGCTGCCGGCCTCGTCGAGAGCGGCATTTGCGATGCCCCTTCTGACCCGCACAATTGGTCCGAGTGGCTCGTTGCAGAAAGCAAGAGGAGGACCGTCTTTGCATTTGTGCTGCTAGACGTGCTCATCGCCACTTCGAACGGCACTACGCCGCTCACTTGCAAGAGAATTCTGGACGTCCCCCTGCCTTCGCGTTCGCCCTTGTGGTCCGCGCCCAACAGGAGCACGTGGCATGCCGCATGTGTTCCAACAATCCCTCACCCAAACTTCAACGAGCTCTCGAGGATCTCGGACGCGGAGGGAGTTAAAGCCAGCGCCCGGGGAAGGGAATTGAGCGCATCATTTGCAAAGATTGATGGCCCAACGGCGCCCACTGGAAAGTCGCTTCTCGATGGCTCCGTCTCTCCGCCTTGCGCCACCTCTCTCGACGCTTTTGGTACGCACGTCATGCTCACCGTCACCAGCTTCGACTTTCGAGATCAGGTTTCCGTGGCCGCCTAATCTCGGCTTTGATGAGCCTTTCACTCACCCTTGGCTGATGCCCGTGTGACTACTCCATGCAATCCCTGTTTCGTACTGTCAATACGATCTGTACACTAGTAATGAGCGCTGTGAAATACCGAGAAGCTGATGCTGCTGATGGTTGTGACTTTGGCTGCGATACCTGATCAAACCTCAGCTAGGGACTTCTTACGATTCAAGTGCAGCTCATGAGCCGAATGGTAACACGACCATGCGCGGAAGGATGACATTGCCAGTCCGGCTGGCGAGTCGAGCCGGAACCCGCCAAGCACCTGACTTTCCGAACCTTCCAAATGGTCTCGAAAAAGGTCGCCAGGCGTTGGACATCGATGCGATCGATGAGCCGCTGAGGTGCTGTGATGCATCTGAATGGCACGTCGGGCTCTGCGCTGATGACACAAACAGGCGCAAGGGGACTCTGCACCGTTTTAGGTCGACTAGCATGCGGCGCAATCGCTCACGATTTGCAAAGTGACATCGCGTTTGACCCTGCGAGGATTCTCGAGCAGCCTTCCTCCTTCGATCGCCCCTACCAATGAAGAAGGAGAGGTAGTGCTTGATCTGAAGATGAAGTGAGCCGGCTAATTCCGCCGCGTCAAATTGCCGCGCCCAGGCCGTCTGCACCTGGTTGTTTCAAATCGCAATCCAAACATCCGACTGGTGTTTCGACCCTTTGACCGCCTCTCAAAATCGAGCAAATTGGAGCGTGGGCGTAAGTCAGAAGCTAACAAAAGTCTTTGAGTGTCCTTATTTCCTCAATCCCTCCAAACTTCATCGCTAGTCTTTTTGGAAAACGTCAATGCTCACCGTTCCGACTACATTAGCTGCAGCGTCAGTCTGAAAGTCACCGTTCCGACTACATTAGCTGCAGCGTCAGTCTTAAAGCTCTCATCGGAGCGGTCGTATCTCGAATCTTTCTGAACAGCCTAGGTTGCCGACTCGCTGAAGATACAGGCAAGCAAGAGTCGATTGCAATCATATCTGGCGACAACGTATGTGCTTGTGTAGGTGGCCATCTCTCTGCGCACCAAATGTCTCCTAGCTCCGGCCAACCATGCAATGTGTCTCTCCGCATGCCGTAGTCGAATTGAAAAGAAAGGTATCGTTATAAGAAGGAACTTCATGGAAGCAAACAGCAGAACGACGGACAAATGGTCTGCGCTTCATGCGCGGTAGGGCCGAAGTGTCTTCAAGGACCAAAAGCGTCGGAGCACACGCTTCGCAACCATTCTTTGACATGGCCTAGCGTCCAAACATGCGGGTCTGAGGCCGATGCAGGGGAAAGTCTTGACAAGACATCGAATGTCGGCCGCGTGAAAACGTTTGGATCCCAGTTTTCTGCTATAGGAATCAACGTTGTTGCCTTGACTAGGTCAGCTAACTTCTCTCGGCGTTGAACGATCATGTTCCTGCGGCCTTCTTCTTGACCTTGGGCAGAAAGCATGACGACTGATCGGACTTCTTGGTCGTTGACACCCAAGTCCCGAAGGTACTCCGCCAAACGGCTAACTATCAGTTCTTTGCGATCTCGGATGTCTGCTATTTTCGTGCGAACATATTTGTCGAGCTTGTCCTTGTATCTGGCTGAGTGGGGATCTTCGCGAAACTCCACCGTGTCGTCAAATTTGTTGAGCAGAATGCGGAACGGTGGAAGCCGCCGCTCGACAATGCGCTGGGCGACCCAACGCAAGGCTTGCTCAACGCTTCCCATTGTGTGTACATTACTGAAGCTTAGCACTACCACGAAGACATCCAGAATGCCGAAAGTCTGAGCTGTCTCTCGCCGCACAGCTTCGAGCTGCTCATCTAGTCCAGGCAAGTCGACCACTGTCACCTCTGTGGTTCTAGGGGGCGTTGCTGTGCGAGAGACGCAGGTGCGGTATCGGTCTTCGGCACCAGGGCCGAAGACGCTCTCGGGGAAGCTCCATAGCTGCGTCAACAGCGTGCTTTTGCCTTGCCGAGATGGTCCTACAGCTCCTATAATGGTATGCTGAGGCAGAATCTTCCTGCGCAGATCTCCTGAAAGCCTGACAAAAGGAATCCAGTGGTTGAGACAGAACTGGCTGGGGCGATAGTAGGCGCGTTGAGCGAAGTCTCTGGCGAAGTCTAGGGCGTGGAAGTTCATTTCTGTACGGGAAAGCCTCGTTTCTAGCGCAAAAATTGAATCAGACGGCTGTAAGTTGCACGCTTGCACCAACAGTCTAAGGCTACGCTCGTAGAAGATGGGCTTGTAGTCGTCATGAGTGCTGTTTCCGCTCAGGAACTTGGAACCGGGCCATTGCGAGAGACGGGCATGGAGAAGAGCGTCCAATAATCTCTGATGAGCCCTGGCGGTAAAGGAACGCTTGAACAGCCAAGGCGACGGAGCCAGCAACTGTGTGTTGAAAACACTGTGTAGGAATACAAACGTTTGCTGAAGTGTCGCAGTGGCGGTTGTGAGATCTATGCCTGCTTGAGCGAGTTCGGCTTCGGTTGCATCGAGCTCCGCCCTGGCAGAGTTGATTTTCGCCACTAGGGAGCCATTTGATTCTCCTGCGCCATCTTCTAGTCTGTCCTCAAGAGCGATCTCATCCTCTCGCAGGTCGTTGCACCTCCTCATCAGGTCGCCGTACCTCGCCACTTTCAAGCCATACTCGTCAAGGCTAGCGACCAGAGAAGGCATGGCGACGTGGCGCAGGGCGCCATCGGGGTAAGAACGCCAGCTTTTCCAAATTTTCTTAGCCTCATGATCTTTTTGTGAGCGTCTGTACGAGCTAAGTGGCTCCTCTGTGGAATCTTGACGGCGCACCCGGATGAGCGCTGTCATTTGACGCTCGACGTTTGAATCGAGCATGCGCGAAATAAGACCGTTGAACAGGTTCTGCATTTGCTGATCGTGCATCTTGGGCACAAATGCTGATATCGGATTTGCCGGTGTGTAGCTCTGAGCTGTGGCCGGAGTGAGCTTCCATGCCTGGACGATCAAGGGCCAAAGCCGTGGCAAGTTAGTGATGAACAAGTGAGGAGAGGCGCGGCCCAGGATCTGGTCGATGTACTGGGCTTGTTCACGGTAATGCAGGCCAATCGGCCTGTCCTCGAAGCTTTGCTGCAGCCAATGGAGCTGGCAGTGAATGAGAACTGTCCGAAAGACGTCCTCCGGGCTGGGACTCATTACTTCACGTAGAGGTGGCGTACGGATTCCAAAAGGTGGAATGACGTGTCTTTCGCCGAAGAGGTCGATGGCACACATCTGTGTGCTCAGTTGCCCATACAGCCTCGGCCATTCTTCGCCGCTGCTCTCGAGCGCCACGCGATGTGTAAAGGTGTAGGTCACCTGAGATGGATGGACGACGGTCAGCATTCCTCCACAGCTTGAACCGAGTGCTCGAGAGCAACATACAGAAGTGGAGGTTCCTTCAATGCGCTTCAAATCGTACCGCAGGGGAGGGGATTCGCCCTCGTTCTCTACTCGAACCAGAGCGAGTGCGCCGACCGAAGTTGGCGTCGCGGTGATTCGAAAAGTGAAGTTATCCGCCTGTTGCTCACCCGTCATGGTGCAGTGCATATCAGAAGATATCAGCGTTTGCTTGAACTGCAGCGCACTGTCAAGTGAAGACCTGGCAGGAATTCGGGCGGGAAAATGATGACGAGCAGCTACCATCACTTTGCGAACGTAGTGGTCCATCGCGTGCTGTTGAAAGGTCCCATCGGAGAGAGGGCCATCTGCGTTCTGTATGAGCCCTGTCGCAGAAAGGTCGGCGCGCAAGCGGAAGTCGTCATTCGTGACTTTCGTAAACGAGTCTCCATCGCTGATGAGCAAATTACCGGAGTGTAGGCTAGGCGTGTGACTGTCGAGGGATTCAATCGTCCACTTCAAGAGCAGCATCAATGCATCTCGCGTCGCGAAGCTGACAGTCGGATGGATCGTGTGAAGAGGAAGCACCAAGAGCTCCACCAGCCCTCGCATGAGAGTCTCGTTCGAGGCGAGATTCAGGCTTGTGGTTCGAAGTAAAGAACGCAGATGCGTGTATGCAAATGGGACGGGATCCATCGAGACCATAAAATGATGGTGCGTGCGGAAGAGTGTCGCATCGTCAGGTGACGCGTGCGTATTTTTCTCTTGCAGGACCACGGTGGGTGCTCCAAAGGTGATGACGGATACTCGCGGCTGCTTGCTTGGCCATGGCTTCGAGAAGTGCATTACAGTATCCTGCACACGCTGCAAGGCCTGTTCGGGTGCTCCTGTAGACCACACGTCGCGAAATTGAGCGAATCCGGTCTCGCCAAGTAGCTTCAGACCAAGAGCAGTGGCGACTGAGCCGCTGCGAGGTCGAAATTGTCGACAGGCAGTATGGCTCCAAAGATCAGCATGTAAGCAACGAAAATGCGTCTACACACTCGCTTATGCTCACCCAAGACTATGACCACACAGAACCAACCGTTTTCTGAGCACCAGCACCAGATAAGCAGCAAGGTCGACCCATTCGCTGGCTCTATCGGCATAGCCGCGATGAAGAAGCAGTCCTAGTGCCTCCTCCGGGCGCGGTCGGGCTGTACCACGACTATGCCAATCGCTAGGGCCGCTCGTTCCACAGAAAGCGAGATATGCCATCGGACGAGGGCGAGCAGCGCAGGCTAGAACGGCTCTCTGGGGCGCTCGAGATCCGCTCGCATCATTGTGACGTTCTAGTAGCCAAACCTCATCAATCAAGCCGCACTCGCGTAAGCGACGAAGACTCTCCACCGCATTAGACTCGAACACAGTTCGAGGATCGAGCTCGTAAGCCAACTTGGACAGCCCAGCTGCAGCCGCCGTCACTTGCCATTGGTCCGGCCCGAACGTGCGGTCTTGTGCCGGCGTAATCAGTACCCTGTCGATATAGATCGAGCTGTTTGACATTGCGAGAGCTGGTTCTTGGGAATTTGGGGAGGGATCAAAGATGCGAGCCGCGGACGAAATCTCGAGTAGGCCCTCTGAATAGCCACTTATATAGGTACCTTGGAATCAGTTGCCCCTCTAGTTGCCTCTTTGTCAATTGCGAGCAATCTGCACACGCCGTCAGGCTACAGTGCTTAAATCGGAGAGAAGAGGGGGATGCCGGACTGTAGTTTGACTTGGTTTCGGATGAGCTCCAACGTCCAGGGAATGCGGTTCTTCTGCCAAATTTGGGGACAAACTCCTTCTGCTGATAACCCTAACCAGACAGACAACCGCTGCCGTGTACGAAACGCGCACGTCGAATAAGGTGTCCATCATGCACGCGCGGGAAGGAGGGAATGGTCCCTCCTAGCGTGGCGTGCACGCGTCACGCAAGGCCGAGGCCTCCAGGTAGAAGAAGGTAGCTTTCGAAAAGGCGTTGCAGGTCATCACTGCAGCTTGGAGCTGCAGAATGTCCGACTTGGCGTTCTAGCTCGAGTCTTGAAGATAGCTCACATGAGTACTTGAACTGAAAGCTTAAATGCCAAAGGCCAAGTACGCATGGCCAGACTCTTCTCCTTCCGTGCGCACTCAAGAATACTGGGAGGCTGTGAGAAGCGGAATGATGCACTCACGCCTACACCAGGTGCCGCGGCGGTGCTCTTCGTCCTCCACCCGATCATGATCGGCGGCAGCCTACACACTCAATAGCTTTGGTGTGGCTTGATTGATCTGCGCGAACCTTATCGGCGTGGCTTGGGAATCAAGGAAAGTGAAATTGTATGTATGCCGTTGGGAGAGGGGAGGGCCTGACGTCGGCAAAGAATTGAATCAAAAACTCACAAATTTGAATCGTGGAAATCAGAGGAATCAATGAATATCGTGAATAATCTTGAATCTTGAATCTGAATTTGAATCAAGAATTGGTCCCCTTCCCCATGCAGTCTTGAGTGACGCAGGCTGGCCTCGGCCGATAACAAGGCTTGGCAGGGCAGTCAAATCACGTGACCCGGTGTGGGCGGAGCGCTTGTTTGATTTTGGATTCAAATTCAATTCTTGCTTCTTGATTCTTAATCACTCAAGGTTCTTGGATTCAAGGCTCGAGACTGATTTGTGACTCTCGACTTTCACCTCTAAAGTCACAGGTCAAACTTCAAGCCTCGATCTAAGCACCCAACAGTTTGACATTCGAGATTCAAATCTTTCTTGACTCAGTACTCAAGACTGCTGATCTGAGACGTGTACCTAGAAATTGGCAATCACGGCACTCAAAACAGATCTTCTCACTTTCGACAGTCTTCCAGCCGAAAGCAGATCTCGATCGACTGACGCCTTGAGCTTCACTGGCTCCCAGTAGGGCAGACGGCTACTCCGTTCACTTACGTGCTGCTACTCTGCAGGCTAGGGGATCAGTGCTGCAGCCTGCGTCCTCCATCAATCATGCCAAAGATTCGCACTTCGCGAACCGCGCCTCCTCCCGAGGGATTCGAGGACATTGAGGATATTCTAGAAGACTACTCTAGAGCGATGCGGGATGCAGAGAATGAAGAGGGAGAGGGAAAGAGGAAAAATGAGGTGTTGTGGGGTATCATGCGGATAAGCCATACGAGGAGCAGATACATCTACGACTTGTACTACGGGAGAGAAGCCATCAGCAAGGAGCTGTACGATTGGCTCATCAAGCAGGGATATGCGGATGCCAAGTGAGTTGTACAGTCTGAGTATTGAGTTTGATGGGTCCACAGGGATGCGATGCGCACCACTACCGGCAGAGGCTCGAAGCGCAGGACAGGGAGATGGCAAAGATGGAAGGCAGCAGAGCTCTTTCGAAGGCTGCAAGGCTGACTTGGGTGGCATGCTCACCATTCGCGACTCACTGTCTGTGACGCAGCTTGATAGCAAAGTGGAAGAGGTCGGGCTACGAGAAGCTGTGCTGCGTGAGGTGTATTCAAGCCATGGTGAGTCACAAAGCGCAGATCTCGCTCGCAGCCGTGTCCCAGAGGTGCTCTGGCGCTACCTCACCCACTCACTCACTCACATCGCGCACAACTTGCATGGCTGTCATTCACGATTGAAGGACATGAACTACTCGGGCTCCACATGCGTTTGCAGAGTTCCAAAATCTCAACTCAGACCCGGCACTGTCGTGGAGTGTCAGAATTGTGGTGAGTAGCAGCAAGGCACAAGTCTTACAGGCTTCTTTGCGACCTCTGTGCGGCGATTGTGTTGTGGTGCGCTCGATCGTATCCCCCGCGCGCGCAACGAAGCGGAGCATTTTCAGCTCACCATACACGACCCATCCCACCCCTGACTTCACACGCACGCAGGCTGCAGAGGGTGCGCTTCATCAGACTGACGGGATGCGAGAAAGGCAGCTCATGCAGAGGACAAGATTCGCCTTTCGATCATCCTTCGAGTGGCGCACTGCAGCAGCGAGATCGAACTCTAAGCGCGGACATATGTCTTGGTAGTACGTGGATGGAGGCTACGCCCCATATGCAGTCTCGAATGAATCATGTCACCGGCTATTCACATGGGGGAGCATGCAGCGTGTGCGACCGAGGAGCTGCACGGTCTTGCTTAGGCTGGGTCAGCAGCATGCAGCGTGCACATGGGAAGAAGAAAGCCTAGCTGTCATGGTGGGTGCTGCAAATTGCTCGTCTGCTGACGATGTCGTCTCAGCTAGCTCAGCTTCAGTCTCGCAGTACAGCATCAGCATGGGATGCGACGGAATGTGTTTCAGCTGAAACCCATGCGATGAGGCCCACACGACGGCTGAATACTGCAGGCGCGAGATCAGTGGCACGCATGCACACGGACCGTCGCCCGCCGCATCATCACCAAACGGCAAATTCAGCACTCGTTGATTGCTATCCTGTCCGTATACCGAACAGGTGAGACGCAAAGCGCAGAACAGATTTCACTCACAACTGCATGCGCCTCGCTTCAGCATCGACTCGAAGGCCAGATCTGCTCCTCGATCAGAAGGATGCATGCAGCACCTACAGGCGCCTGCTGCCATGCACTCGATTCTTGGAGACCTGCAGTCACAGTGTGCGCAACAAATGATGGGCAGAGACATTCACAATCCGAACGGCAAAACAAACGGAGCTCATGCGGGTGCTCGAGGCGCAGCAATCGTGAACATGACTCCTACATTTCGGCGCGAGGGCAGCATCAAGCACGCGTACGCATGAAGGTGTGTCAAGAGGTTCGAATCAGAATGGCAAGTTTTGAGTTTTGAGTGGACAGCGCACGCGCGCTGGGTACTTGGCTGCCACGCGACGCTGCTCCATCGTCTCCCCTTGCGGCGCTGCATGGCATGGTCAACGCATCGCGCAGCACAGCGTCAACAACACGCACGCTGCGACTGATCTCAGGGCTACGCTTTCTCCTTGTGAGCTTTTGACCATCCGTCACAATCACCATTCACTCGATCGCCTCATCCACCTCAATCACCCCTCTACCGCTGGACTCTACGGCGGCCGGCGTCGAGTGCTGTCTCTTGGACGTCTCGACAAGCGCTGCTTGCGCTTGCCGGCTTCGACGTCGCTCACGACACCCACAAGAAGGCTCGCCACAGGAGCGACATCGACGACTGCATGTGCGAACCGGTATGAGCTTGACCATCTGTTCTCCGTAGCCCGCCCGCGCGCACTACTTCGGCCAAGGCAGTCCGCAAGCGAGACAAGACGATGATGGATGAAGGCTTTCATTGCAACATTCTGCGCTGTCGCAGGCGTCTTGATGTGGATGGTAAGTGATGCGCCGCTGTTCTCGGAAATGCAAGTGTAGTGCGCAGTCCAGCTATTCGTGGCTCTAACTTCGAAGCATTCACTCGCATTGCATGGGTGCAAAGGCAAGGCGGTGGTGACGACATGCAGTCACATCTTCTGCCTCAAGTGTGCCAACGATCTCTTCACCAGTGCAAGGGCCTGCCCAGCTTGCGACACGCAGCTTACGGAACCGGACGATGTGGTTGTATCGAGCTTGCAGCCTAGTGCAGACTACAGAACGGTGAAGCTGTGATGACTCGCAGGAGTATGTCGCGAGGGCGCTGACATGGATTCGGACGTTCGGCAGAGCGTCCTGGCAGGCCTCTCCCCTCAGATCATCATGTAAGCCGCGGAGATAGAATAGCCAGCCGGGAGAACGTGTGCGTGCGCATTGCTGAAGATCTTGTCCCTCGCTTTCCTCACTCAAGGGACATCTGTACCCGAGCAATGAGGTACGCCTGTATTTTCTCGCTTTTTGCGCCCTGTAATCGGTCTTCATAACTGAGATAGCGGTGACATCTTTCTGATCAGCTTCTATCAGGTGATTCACGTTCACCCTTCTCCACGTTGGACTGGCGCAAGCCCTACTCAGCCTGCTCGCACGCTCTGCTCACCTCTTGGCTTCCGACAGTACCAGACATCGCAGGAGGTCAGTCGACCAAGCAATCCGACCCAAGGAGGTCTTCATTAAGCTAATGTGCTGGTCTTCCAGGGAGCCTTCCAAGCCTTACTCCTCAAGAATGTCCAAGAGGTACGAGTGAAAGCATTTTCAAAGTCGGCTGTGGTAACTTGACGCCTCTCAGCCTCCACAGCGCAACGGGGTGCTAGAGAAGCGCATACAAACGTGAGTGGCGATGCGCCCTTGGTCTGCATAGCTTACTGACAGCTATGGGCATCACTTCGGCAGCGTCATCTCCGAGGGTGCGACCGAGGGCGGGCTCTGTCAAGCTCGTTTAAGACTGGAGGACTGATTGATCAGCACCGCATCGTCGTAGCAAATGCCGAAGTAGCCTTGCTTTCCGATCGACTCTCTCGTAAGCACAGAATGGCGCAAGTCTAGAGTCAGTGTCGGACTTTCTGAGCGTAGAGACATGTCTTTGCTGCTTCTTCCAGGCATGGACGCTGGTGAGTCGAGATGAGATGCAGGGAAGCTGCACCATCTCCGTCGTCACCGACGAAATCGATTGCCCCCATCCAGACCTCAGTACGGAAAAACGCAAGACACGGGAGCTCAGCGACTCGCTGCGCACCTCGGCTAAAGACTTTGCACGTCTTAAAGTAGGTAGCGAGCGGACTGCTGGTAGTCGCAAGCAAAGGACTCAAATTGGTCGCGTCCCTAGAGCCAGCACGATGCACAACTTCGTCAAGGGCTGCGGCCCGGTCACAGCCAAGCTGCGAAGCTTCAGGAAGCTGCTGCCGCCGCCGCTGCGGCGAATACTGCTTCAGCCACTACGACAGGCACCAGCAGCAATCAGTCGCACAGCCATACTCCGTTCTACGCTGGGCAAGTTGGGGTGAATCTCGCGTGCAAGTGGGTGCGCTTTTTGACTGGGAATTGAAAGCTTTGCGCACCCTTTCAAACCATAGCAGGAGAGCCCAAAGCGCATGTCGCCCAGACAGGCAGTACCCTTTTGGCAATCGCAAGTAGCGGCAGCTTCGGTGGAAGCAAGAGGCCTACAGGCAGATGGGCCTCGTCGATCGAACGAGCGCCAAGACGCTGCCCAGGCCGTATCTCGACGCAGCATCCAGCTGTCAGCAGCGATGCACGGTGAAACGCTCCCGTCGGTCGCAGGAGCTCGCAACCCGACCCCAAATTCAGCAGGCGCGCTCCACCATTCCCGTTTTCAAGGCAACACGTCTAGCACGTCGACTCCGCAACGTGTGCGTCGGATGCTCTTGAGCATGTGGAAACAGGTCGCAGCGGCGCGCATGTGATGTGCTGCTGATCGCCTTCATCCTTGTCCAAATAGCACACCAAGATGACGAAGCAAGCTTCGGCCGTCAGGCCCATGCCGCTACCTCACGCACGTCGCCCTCAGCTTCGCGATGAAACGACGACCTCGGGCCGCGATCATGACAGTCAGTGTGGCTTAGAAATTCTCCATTGTGGCTCGATGCCGTCGCTGACACCTCGGAGCGTTGACTACCACAGATCCTTTCCGCTTCTCAGCCGTCTGAAACAAGCATTCCTTGGTCCCCTCTCAAACAGGGCCCGTGTCCCGGCTCGTCGTAGGCAAAGGGCGATGCGATGTCCTACCGAGCCTAAGCATTCAGTGTACGTACGCACCACACCTCTGCTCATGCACGGCGAGGATGAGGATGATGATGAAGATGATAGAGTGACCTCGCACTGGATCGTGTTCCTTTGTGGGATTGCCGCTCGCAGATGATCGTCGTTCATGTGAGCAACGCGTAGGTATCTGCTGGCATTCGTGATGACGAAGCGCTCTCTGAGCTTTGTCTGAACTTACTCACACTGCTGTGTTGGGCCGGAGATGTGGCTGCGCTGATTTGAGGTTCATGAAGTCATAGTATTTCCGCCCCAGCAGCAGTCAGGAGGCTCGCATGCACGACACGCGCAGCTGCTGCTGCTGCTGCTGCATGCTACTGCTTGAGAGATGCGCTCACGTTTGAGCGAGATGCGCCCAGAATGGCCATCACCGCTCACGACTGAGAAAGCTTCATTGCGGTCCTTGCCACATCACAATCACTGAATCCCCTACTTGCCCATCTCGCGGGAAGCTGTCAGAGAAGCTGCCCGTTTGAGAAAGAGCTGTGCGTCTCGCTCGCTCGCTCGCTCGCTCGCTCTCAGATCACTCATCTCCCCTCCTGTCGTCGGTGGTGTGAGCCTGGTCCACAGTCCATCTCCCTTGCCCTGCAACCAACTCCACCTCCACCTCGACCCCTTTTGCAACATCAGAGAGCCTAAAAGATGTCGGAGAGCCTTGCAAAGCATGAGGATGTCAGAAGAGGCGGGAGGTGCAACATGAGAGGAGAGTGCGGTAAGAAGGGATACTTTTCGCCGGAATTGCCTTGTGCAGTCGAGGAGGTACATGCGGAGGAGGTGAGTGGTGGGGTGAAGGGGCTGTCGAGGTGCTTAGCGGGGGGCGACAAGGCAGATGGTGTGCTTCTGGTAGATGCAGTGCATCAGCGTCTGACCCCGTTCAACCTGCCTTGCGCTTCGCAACAAACAGCCCGACCAGAAGCTGCGAGCTGAGCTGGTGGATGTGTGCGGACAGGACTTTGCGGAGGGTAGCGTGTGCTGCACTGCGCCTCAGGTGGAAGCGCTCAAAGCCAATTTGGATCAAGCGGAGCCGCTACTGCTTTCGTGTCCAGCTTGCCGGAACAACTTCCGCGCTCTCTTCTGCTCCTTCACTTGCTCTGCCGATCAATCGCGATTTGTGGATGTGCTAGAGAGGCAGAGGACGGATGGAGGAAAGGATGGGGATGAAGCTGTCAAGAGGGTACAATACCATGTGGGCGACGAGTACAGACAGGGCTTCTACGACAGCTGCAAGAATGTCAAATTTGGAGCCAGCAACGGCTTCGCTATGGACCTCATCGGCGGTGGAGCAAAGGATGCGGAAGCATTTTTAAAATTCTTGGGAGATGAGCGACCGCTGGTTGGCAGTCCATTTCAGATCGACTTTCCTAGGCAACAGCACAAGGAGCAAGCGCAGCTCCTGCCATGGCACACCCTCGAACGCGATGAAGCTCGAAGGAATGTCTCGACGCTACCGCCCATCCCCTTCAACCCTCCACCCCGCGCCTGCTCGGACGAATCGCTCATGTCTCGATGCGCATGCACAGACTGTCCAGATGTATGCGCTGTTCTACCTCCAGTCCTACCTCCCAGTCGAGGTCAAGATCGATGCACAGTGGGTCAAGGCGCGCTAGAATGCTTTTCCCTCATCCTCATCGCCCTATACATTCTAGCGATTGTCGCCTTCTTTGTCGGATACGGCACTTCGAGGAGGAGAAGAAAGAGAATAGCCATTCGACATAGGAACAGCGGGCTGAGCATCGCTAGTGACGGCAGCGGCTACGAGAGAGTACGGCTCGATGCGGAGGACGACATCGAAGGCGCAAGGAGAAGTCATGGCGTCGACAACTCATCCGGAAGCAGAGCTGCGGACCAGCATCTGCGTTCTGCTGGATTGATCGGCGCCACAGGTCTCGGACACCTTGGCAGCGAAGATGACAGCAGCGCCTCGTCCTCCATGGGTGCGGGTGCAGCCTCAGCAGGCATCGATGCGCTTGACGCTACCCAACCACGCTCCTACGCACTCAATGTCCTCCTCACTCGAGCCTTCTACAAGGTAGGCCTCTTCTGCGCTCGATCGCCCTGGCTTACATTCACCGTCGCTGCCATCTTTGTCGGACTGAGCAACCTGGGTTGGCGCAAATTTGAGGTAGAGACGGATCCCGTCAAGCTTTGGGTCGCCCCGCACTCCGAAAGCAGAGCTCGCAAAGAGTACTTTGACGAGCATTTTGGACCATTCTACCGAACTCAACAAGTATTCATGATGGACAAGACGGGCTTGCAGCATGCCAAAGACGGCAGAGCCAAAGCCGGCGGATCGGCTGAAGAGCGTCAGCTGGCTGAGATTCAGCCCGCGCTCAGCTGGGATCGGCTGGTGTGGTGGGCCGATTTCGAAGCTGCTGTGCGCGATCTGCGCACGAGCAACGGGACGACGCTTCAAGATGTCTGCTTCGCACCATCGGGTTATGGCGGACCTTGTGTGACTCAAAGCATCCTCGGCTACTTTCAGGACGATCTGGATGGTGCGGGGGTGGACGAGACAAATTGGGCTGACAGGCTGGACGATTGCGCTGAAAGTCCGGCGCAGTGCTTGCCCACTTTCCAACAGCCCCTCAAGCCCAACATAATCTTGGGCGGTATACCGAGCGTTGTCCAGGAACCGGTACAGGGCGGGGGTGCGGGAGGAGGCGAAATCCACGATAGAGAAGGCAGAGCAAGTGATGCTCGATCCGTCGTCACCACTTGGGTCGTCCTTAATTCTCTCGACTCGACCGTCAAGGCACGCGCCGAGGAGTGGGAAGTGGCTCTGGAACAACTCCTCTTCTCCATCGCAGGCATCGGAAATGTACCCGAACAACCTCTCGGTGCACGTCGACGAGCACTTGGCATCGAGCTTGCGCTGAGCACAGGGAGCAGCCTTGAGCAAGAGCTGGGAAGCTCGAGCAACACAGACGTGCCCATCGTCGTTCTGTCCTACCTCTTGATGTTTTTGTATGCGGCACTCATGCTCGGAGGAAACACCTCTGCTGGTCTGGCAACGGAAATCAGGGCGGCAAGAGCACAAGATGCGGCTGCTGCGCCGAGCGGCCATTCCCATCGGAGCGGGCTGGCAAGTCGACTGCTCTTTTTCCTTCCCCGAAGAGGCGCTCCTCGTCAAAGACATCGTCTGGGCGGCAAATTTGCAAGGCGAATCTTGGTCGAAAGCAAGTTCATGCTTGGACTGTTTGGAATTGTCGTCGTCCTCGCCTCCGTTTCCTCTGCTGTTGCCATCTTCTCGGCAGCTGGTGTCAAGGTGACGCTGATTATTGGAGAGGTCTTGCCGTTCTTGCTGCTGGCTGTAGGAGTGGACAACATCTTTCTCCTCACCAGCGAGATGGATCGTCAGAACGCGCTTGCTAGCACGGCAAATCCCTACTCTACCGCAAGCATTGGGCGTGTCTCGGATGGGAGCTTCGGCTCAGCCTCGGCTGGAGGAATCCACTTGGAAGAGGATGAGGATGAAGATGATGACAGCTTTGATGATGAAGGCGCGGGCTTGTACGGGGGTCCGCGGGGTCTACCGCACAGACGAGCGTATCACCTTTCCTCTGCCGAACGAGCAGCCCGTGCGCTCTCTCGCATGGGGCCGAGCATTCTCCTCAGCGCGGCGACACAAGTGAGCGCTTTCCTCTTGGGGGCAATAGTTCCAATGCCGGCCGTGAGGAACTTCGCCCTGTATGCAGCTGGCAGCATGGCCATTGCTGCTGTCTTGCAGTGCACGGTCTTTGTGGCAGCCATGGCGCTGGATGCGGACCGAACAGAAAGTGGAAGGATCGACTGCTTGCCCTGTCTCAAGATACCCGTGCCCACCTCTAGCGCACAGTACGCTTCTCTGGATGCGGTGGGATCGGCTGGCCTGGGCGGCTTCTCGAGTGAAGGCCTATTAGGCAGGTTCATAAGACGTTATTATGCTCCCAAATTGGTACGTCCAACATCCAAACGGATCGTGCTGGCGCTCTTTGCGGGCTTGGCTGTCGTTGGGATCCTCGGCATGCGCAGGCTCGAGATGGGACTGGACCAGAGACTGGCGCTTCCTGCCGACTCCTACCTGCGCGATTATTTCAATGCGGTAGACACCTACCTCAACGTCGGTCCGCCCGTCTACTTTGTTGCCCGGAAGGTGGACCCTCGCGCGCGCACGGGACAGCAGGCGCTTTGCGGAAGGTTCACCACATGCGCTCCCTTGTCGCTGGCCAATACGCTGGAGGGCGAGCGCGGAAGACCGGAAAGCAGCTTTTTGGCCGAGCCCGCCAGCTCTTGGATCGATGACTTTATGCAGTGGACAAATCCCGTGCTGGAAAGCTGCTGTAGACGTCGCATCAAGGATCCGAACGTCTTTTGCTCGCCTCGCGACAGCGATGGACTGTGCGAACCCTGCTTCAAGGATAGGAGACCGGCTTGGAACATTACGCTGGACGGTATGCCCGAGAGCGAAGAGTTTATGCGATACCTTAGGCAGTGGCTTGTCAGCCCGACTGATGAAGACTGTCCGCTCGGCGGCAGGGCGGCTTATTCCTCGGCTCTGAGCCTTGACCCGCCTGCGGAAGGGACTCCTGGATCAGTCACAGCTTCGCATTTTCGCACGTATCACACGCCCCTGCGAAGCCAAGCAGACTTTATCGATGCGTTGCGCGCGTCGGAGCGAATCTCGCAGGACATCAACTTGCGCAACGAGCAAGGTGGAGTGGAAGTTTTTGCGTACAGCCTTTTTTACGTCTTTTTCGATCAGTACCTTCACTTGGGCAGTATAGCGCTGCAAGTCTTGGGTGGAGCTGCGCTTTCCATCTTTGGCATCACGACGCTGCTGCTGGGATCGTGGAGGACAGGATGGATCGTGGTGCTTTGCGTGACGTCTGCTCTCATAGGCGTTGCTGGAACCATGGGCTTTTTAGGCATTCAGCTCAACGCCCTCACCCTCGTCAACCTGTCCGTTTGCTCTGCTATATGCGTAGAATTTTGCAGTCATGTAGCTAGAGCCTTTTCCAGAGCGCCTGGTAACTTGCCCAGAGCACATCCGATGGCTCAGAAGGAGAGAGATGAGAGAGCATGGACCGCTCTAGTCGACGTCGGAAGCTCGGTGAGTTTGTCTCAAAACGGTCCACGCGACGCTCGCGCCGCCTGCTCATCGAATGTCGATTTCCCCCCCACCCCACTCTTCCCCTTACTCCCCTGCGCGTCAGGTGATCCGCGGCATCACGGGCACGAAGCTTGTAGGCATCAGCGTGCTGGCTCTGACCAAGTCGGACCTGCTCAAGCTGTACTATGCCAAGATGTGGGCCGCCCTCATCGTTCTGGGCGCCACGCACGGACTGATATTGCTGCCCGTCGCGCTTAGCGTATGGGGCGGAGAGGGATACTCGGATGGAGAGTCGGAGGCAGAGATTGCTAGGAGGTTGGCTAGGGCTAGGGAGAATGAGTATCTACCCTTTGCCGCGCATGATGAGGGGGAGGAGGGGGAAGATGCGGATGCGAATAGCGAGACGAGCGACGGAGCGCAACCTGCACGTCGTCTCTAAAGTCGAAGGACTTGCTCCCTTCGTCAAACACACGCGCGCATCTATCACTCTAATTTTTCACAGCTCATTCGTGTTGCAATATAGTGTACATTGGGAAAGGATTGTTCGCCATTCGAACCTTTAATGAGGAATGTTGTGCCCGACACACCAACTACAGCGTCCATCGTCCATCGCTCAGGTCCCACTTGACTGTTCCGGGTCTGCTGCTGTTGCGGCTTCGGTGTGCGCGCCCGCAGTGGCTGCTTCACCAGGCGCTGCCGTCGTCGGCGCCGTGGTCGAAGTGGAAGCGGAAGCGGAAGCGGGGGCGGCCGGATCGACATTGAGCATCTTTCTAGCATCGCTGATGACCTTGTCCAAAAAGATCAATTCCTCCACCCTAGCCAATTTTTTGGGTTCCTTGCGAAGAGCCATCTTGACGTCTTCCACCTTTAGACGAGCTCGCGCGGCGTAAGGATGAGGGGATGCGAGCGGACCTGCGCGGGCAGAGGTGATGGGTGCACCTTGCGTTAGATGAGCAAAGAGGTTGAGCGCATGGGAATTCGATGGTAGGAGAGGTTGAGATTGAGATGCGCCCGAAGAAGCGTCGAGATTGCTGGGATTGGAGGTGGAGTGAGCTGCTCCTGCCCCTGCGCCCGCACCTGCACCGCCCAAATCTGATGGATCAGAGATGATGCTGGGAAAGACGACCGGCATGGCACCTCGAGCGACGGAGAATGGTGAAGGTCGAGCACGGTGACATAGATCCGTAATGAAATCTACAAGCAGCTCTTCCATGACCGACACGCTGGACGGATCGGGAAAGGCATTGTCCCCAAACGCATACATCAATCGAGACACTGCGACAAGTGCAGAGAGCGAGAGCGAGGCGGGATTGGAAAGATGTCATGGACTGACTGGTGAGAGAGGGTGCACGTAATGCTTGAAACTTGAAGCTTGGCCAACACTCACGGTCTTTGGTGAATACGCCACGATGAGTGTAGGGTCTTCTGCCTCTTCCCACTCCAGCGCCCCCAACAGCAGCACTGACTGCTTCATCCACCTGTCCCGCACCTTCCCTTCTCAGCCCAGCTGTACCATACCGACCAGATTCACCTCTATTTGATACCGCAGCAGCAGCAGCAGCACCAATAGCATCATTCGCATCTTGATCTTGCCCGCCTAGCACAGATGCAGCCCGATCGGCCGTACCAGATGCTCGATTCCTAGCGCTCGAAGCTCCTCTACCTCTTGCTCTGCCCGCACCTCTCCCTCGACCTTCCCCTCTTCCTCTACCTCGTCCAGCTTTTCCTGCTCCTGCTCCTGCTCCTGCTCCTGCTCCTGCTCCTGCTCCTGCTCCTGCTCCT
>CCYA01000260.1:28907-57181 GCA_900000165.1 Ceraceosorus bombacis
CAAAGGAGGCTTCAAAAGGTGGGCGAGGTGGGAGTGAGGGAGGGAGGGAGTGCAAGTGGAGGGATTTGCTCGATTCGCTGCGATGGATGCAAACATACAAGCAAGGGTCAGGGTCAAAGTCTTGGAGTGCGTGTGCGTGTGCGACTGATGCACAAGTCAACGTCAAAAGTCGGTCACGAGTCTGACAATTCGCGACGCTTTCGGATGCAAGCAGCTGTGAAGAAGTGCTGTCACGTGCTCCTAACCCGCCTAACCAAACTCGGGCTGTGCATCGCCCGTGCGCACCGCACCGCACCGCACCGCACGATCGAGTCAAGATCGAGTCGCGGCGTGCTGTGTGCATGGAGCGTGGTGGTGGTGGTGGTGGTGGCGCACCATGGCATGGATGGCATGGCATGGCAACACCGCATACACGCTGCCTGCACATTCCCATTCACCCACTCACCCACTCACCCACTCACCCACTCACCCACTCACCCACCACCGAGTGACTCCCAATCATCATCATCGTATACGAAGCATACATTGCAAGTGTGGCTTTTGGTTTGCTTTAAAGATACGCACTGAGCGCACAGGACTGCCTGGGTGGGCAGAGATTGAAACGTCAAGAGCAAAACAGGCATAGCCAGTCGAGTCGAGCCGAGCATGCCTCCCAAAGGTGGTGGTGGTGGAGGAGGAGGAGGAGGAGGAGGAGCGTACAAGTCGTATCATCATCATCACAAGTCCTCCAACCCGCGCGAGACCGCTGCAGCGACAGCAAACAGTCTGAGCGGTAGCGCGAGCAGCAAGTCGACTGCTATCGCAGCAACTCCTCAAGCACATCCGCAAGCGCAGGCTCAAGCTCAAGCTCAAGCTCAAGCTCAAGCTGCACCTTCATCAGACCTCGCCCCTCTGCTAGGTCTCACACTTTCCCTCGTGCTCTATCCCAATGGTAATCCCGTCTCTTCGTCTAGAACAGATGCAAATCAAGCATGGCAAACGGCCGGATCGGGGCACAAGAAGGCATCTGTCAGAGGAGGAGGAGGAGGAGGAGGAGATGCGGCAATGTCGGAAGAGAAGGGCGAAACGGTGATTGGACAACTGTGGGCATATGATGAGGCTTTGGGCGTAGTGGTTCTTCAGTGCGATGCCTCTGCTGGCGGTGTAGGAGGTGCGACGAGCGGCACGGGAACAAATATGGGCGCGGCATGCATCAATCCCACTGTGCTGGCTGCTGCTTCCAATGCTGCCTTGGCAGGTTCTTCGCCCAACACGAACCCATCCACAACGTCGACCTCGACCATCTCGGATCCCAGCATCATCTCAGCTGGCAAGAATGTCCCTTCTTCCTCTTTCTCCTCTCCTGCTCCTCCTGCTCCTGCTCCTGCTCCTGCTCCTGCTCCTGCCCTTCTCGCCCGCACCTCTTTCAAATTGCTCAAGACTCGAAGCATCAAATCCGTCTCGCTCGTGCAAACTTCGATCGGTGCAGCAGCTAGCGGAGCATCTCAATTGAGCGGCTTGAACAGCGTCAACTTGGCACAGGTGGAGAATAGGGAGAGGGTGGCTGCCCTGGATTCGAACAAGAGGTATAATAGGATCGGAAAGGGAGTGGGAAGAGAGGGTCAGATGGTCTTTGATGCGCTCGACAAGACGTGAGTATCTTTCTTTTATGTTTTTTAATTTCTTATTTTGCTTTGCTTTGCTATTTGCGGCACTTGGCGAGCGGAGCGGAGGGCGTGTAGGAGGAGAGAAGGGCGTGGAGCATGGAGCATATGCGGGCGCCGCTTTCGGTAGTAGTCGTCGTCGTCAGGGTGGGAGCGTGT
Organism: Ceraceosorus bombacis; assembly: GCA_900000165.1. NCBI lineage: Eukaryota > Fungi > Basidiomycota > Exobasidiomycetes > Ceraceosorales > Ceraceosoraceae > Ceraceosorus > Ceraceosorus bombacis. The sequence continues at coordinate 30,710 of CCYA01000260.1, forward strand.
GGGTAGCGCGGGCAGAATGGCACAGTCGACTATGGGCGCCCATGTATGTGTCTTTTGAAAACTTTGTTGTAGTCGCTGACTCACGCGCACCTTTGCCCTTCTCCGCAGTCTTCCATGTCGATGGCACCAAACACACATCATCGTCATGGATGATATTGTGATCGTGAGTTGCAGCACTCTTCTCGATTTGGAAGAGGATGGCCAAAGCAAAGGCAGGCAGTCGACCTGCCCGCTGACCCGGACTGCCCCGTTCCATTTCGGGACCCTTCTTTTTGTTTTGTTTGATTTTGGGCCAGTCCGCACCCTACGTGCCCAGTTCGGTCAGTGTGCCAGGCATCCCTACGGATCTCTTGTCGCTCTTGGCAGAGGGAGAAACGCCAAGCGCCAAGCAACAAACGCAGTTGCCGCAGGGTGCGGCGGGTAAAGCTAGAAGCTGGAAACAGGTCTGCAAAGTGCTGGAAGGCGAGAGGAAAAAGATTAGCGTGAGATTGGCAGCGGAGGGTAAGGCTTGATGTGGATTGTGGGGGGGAGGCAAGCGACGAGGGGCGAGTGGACACGTCGCATTCGGTTTGAGGGGACATGTCATGTGGGGCTCCCGGCTTGAGCGACTTGCAGTGCGAAGCGAGGAATCGATCAATGAAGTCTACTCCTCCCAATCATGCGTACGTCTGTGCCATCACCTACATTCCCCCGTTCTCCCCCGCCCCTCATTGCAAGCAAGGATGCAATCACGATTGTTGCCCGCCCCCCCCGATGGACAACACCACGAAGGACTGTTGCACCGTTTGCGATGTTCTGCGCCTGCACGCCGTGCTTCTATGCTCCGACCGAGCATCGTCAACTGGTTGGTCATCGAGGCCTGTGAATCAAGAATCGTGAATCGTGAATCATCAAGAAGAAGGAATTGTGAAATTTCGATCACGTGATGCACTCCCCCACACTCACGTTGTATTTCAAGATTCTGGATCTCAAAATTGGCTCCAAGTTGCCAAGTTGGCGATGAACGATGCATACATTTGATACATTTCGTACATTTGATACATTTCCTACATTTCCTACATTTGATACATTTCACATTCGCCATTTCAAGATGTCTTGAATCTGATGATTATTCACGAGTTTACTGCACGTCAACATCTTGAACAACGCTGCCCCTGCCCCTGCCCCTGCCCCTGCCCCCGCCCCTCACACACAAGAAACATCTCATTCTTGATTTACACTCGAGATTCTTTGACTAAAGCCCCGCCTCCGCTCAGGCTCAGTCGTCAAGTCCACTGACGACTCCCATCGTCTAGATAGGCTGCTGCTGCTGTTGTTGTGCGCACGAGACCGTGCCACTTCGATGCACTCCACTCGGACGTCCGCGCTGCACTCACGAGAGAAGGCCCATCACATGACCAACACCCACGCCTAACGATGGCGATGAGGATGAGGATGAGGATGAGGATGAGGATGACCGGCTGGATTGGTGGTGCGTGTGCGGGACGATGTTGCGGGTTGAGGAGAATCTCTGTGAGGAACAGCAGCAGCAACAGCAGCAGCAGCAGCAGTAGCAGCAGTAGCAGTGCTAGCTGGAAGGGAGATCCGATCGGCGCACGCCCGCTCCCTTCTCTAGCGCTTGAGCCACCTCACCCTCAGTCTGCAGCAGCGAGGTGCGAGCTTTGTCGATCCAGCACCTACGTCAGCACAGGCACAGGCAGAGGCAGAGGCAGAGGCAGAGGCACGGTAACAGGCACAGGGCCCTGTAGCCGATCCTTCTCTAGCAGTGCTCATGCTCGCGCCAGCTCGAGCACAGCCTCATCCACACCAACACACACACCGACACCGACACACACATTCAACAAGGCCATCTCGACATATCGCAATATCTCCATTTGGGGTCACATAGACGCCGGCAAGACATCCTTGACCGAAAAATTGCTCTACCTATCCGGCGCTCTTCATGCTCCTGCTGCTGCTGCTGGCGGTGGTGGTGGTAAAGAAGAGGAGGAGGAAGAGGAGAGGGAGAGGGAGAATATCGTCATGCTAGGTTCCGCACCTGGAGATGTGGACAGTGGGAGTACGGTGACTGATTTTCTGGAGGAAGAGCGTCGAAGAGGCATCACGATTCAAAGCGCTGCTGTTGGTCCTTTCAAATGGAACATTAGCCCTGCAGCAATGAATATCGAGCGTCAAGATCAGCAAGAAAGGACTGCAAATGCAAATGCAAATGCAACTGCAACTGCAACTGCATCGCCATCTTCATCCGCATCCGCATCCGCATCCGCATCCGTGCCCAGCAGAGCTAACATCACCCTGGTGGATACGCCGGGACATGTGGACTTTACCATCGAGGTGGAGAGAGCACTTAGAGTCGTAGACGCTTGCGTCGTCGTGCTGGACGGCGTGGCGGGCGTGGAATCTCAAACGAGGAACAATTGGAACATTTCTGCTCGGTGAGTCTGGGCGTTGGCTTGTATGCGGCGAGGCACAGGAAGCAAAACCGTTTGGCTCACGTTGACGTTGCCCCCGCTCCTTCGCATGTGTGCGCGCGTCCCACGCTGGCACGGCCACGGCAGGTATGGACTACGATCTCACATGGTCTTCATCAACAAGCTGGACCGAGCTGGTGCATCCGTCTCTCGTTGTCTACGCTCCATCATCCGCACCCTTCATCCCCAACCTCTTTTGCTCCAACTACCCATCCCAGCTATCAAAGCCTCCTCGGCCGAAAGCACAACCCTGGCAGGTCTCATCGACCTCCTTCATCTTCGCGCTCACACTTATACAGGCGAAGCGGGCGAGGTGATGAAAAGTTTGGAGTTGCAAGAGGCGATGGCAGAGGGACTTGTGCAAGAGGAATTGGCGAGGGAGTGCAAGAGGGCTAGACATGCCCTGGTGGAGAGCGCAGCTTCTCTGGACGATGAGCTGTTGGAAGAATTGTTGGATCTGGATGCTTCATCTCAACGCGCAACAAGCACAGCTTCTGCTCACGACAAGGTATCGGCGCAAAGCTTGCTAAAGGCTCTGCGTCGCCTCGTTCAGCGAGGAACAGCATTGCCTGTTCTGCTAGGTAGCGCGATGAAGGGCATAGGAGCACAAGACGTCCTCGACTATGTAGTGCAGCTCTTTCCTAGTCCCGATCAGGCTGGCGATCCGGACGCTTCGAGGCAGAGGGGCATCAAAGAAGAGAGCGGTGCCGTTTGGGCTGAACTTTCGCCAGAAGCGGATAACGGCAAGGGCGGCAGAACGACGAGAAGGGGAAATACGTCGACAATTGCATCGGGACAGACTAGAGGTAGAGGTGGCGGTGGCAGTGGCGCTGTGCAAGAAGCAACTCCTGTCCCTGCTGCCGCCAGTGCTTTATCAGGCGCAAGTCTGGACGCAGACAACCGCGTAGCCGTGAGCATAAACGATTCGGAGCTCTCGCTGCTCGCTTTCAAAGTGGTGCACGATAAGCGCAGAGGTCCATTGACTTTTGTGCGCATCTATTCGGGCACCATGACTCGAAGCACTACGCTGTTCAATACGAGTAGCGGAGAAAAGGAGAGGATAAGCAAGATGATGCACGCTTTTGCGGATCGGTACGACGAGACTTTGTCCTTGGGAGCGGGACAGATTGGCGTGCTTTTCGGATTGAAGGATACTAGGACTGGAGATACGCTGGTCGATCTCAAAACTGTCAATACATCATTTCCAAAGGCGAAAGGGAAAGCAGGAGCTTCGACGACGACGACAACGACAGCGATGCAAACGCCTTGGGCTAGACATGCCAAAAGACTTCGACTTAGAAAGGTGCATGTTCCACCGCCCGTCTTTAGCATGTCTGTCGAAGCTCGCTCCAAATCGGACGAGGAAGGGGTGCACGAAGCCTTGTCCATGCTAGTCCGTACGGATCCCAGCCTTCGATTGGATCAGGGACAACAGCGGCAGAAGCAAAGACAAGGTTGGTCCGCATCCACCTTTGACTCGTCCTCATCGTCAGCAGCAGCAGAAATGACGAGTTTGGGATCGGCAGGAACGGGACAGACGGTGCTTTCGGGAATGGGAGAGCTGCACTTGGAGATTGCCAAAGGACGCTTGACGGAAGAGTTTGGAGCGAATGCGAGGATGGGAAGCGTCAGGGTATCGTATAGGGAGACTTTGAGAGACGAGACGAAAATCTGCACGGTCAGCGAGGTGCTGGACAAGGATGTGCTGGGAAAAAGGCTCAAGGCGGCCATCACGCTGGATGTGAGGAGGCTTAGGCAAGAAGAGGAGGAAGAAGAAGAAGAGACGGATGAGTTGGAAAGGTTGGGAGGTGGCAATAGACTCGAAATTCGACTTGGAGATGCGGAATTTGGAAACGAGTCTAGATCGGCTGCGCAAAAGGCGGAAAGCATTGCCAGACATGAGAAAGGAGGAGGCAAACAATTCGTGGAGGAGGAGGAGCAGTCTACAGGTGCTGCGGGTTCAGGCAGCAACAGTGGCAGCGCATCTGCATCCGCATCCGCATCATCGCCCATTCATCCCGATACGCTCACTCCTCAAGCTATGCGCCAAGCATTGCGAGCAGGCATAACCGCTGCGCTCTCTCGCGGTCCGTTGACTTCCAACCCGATAGAAGGTCTGCGCATCACTTTGCGAAGTCCTCAAACTTTCGGAGCAGAATTCACGCCGGCTAGAGCTCTTTCCATCGTTGCTCGTACTGCTCTTTTGCGCGCCCTGAAAGAAAGCTCGACTTCTCCTGATGAGAGAACAATGGCAGCAGGAGCAGGAGCGGGAGGGATGATGATGATGATGATGATGGAACCGATGATGCATCTGCAAGTCACGTGTCCCGAAAACAGTTTGGGAAAAGTCGTGGCGGACCTGACGACGCAACAAGGAGCTAGCGTGGTTGGCGTGGATCATGAGGATGCAGCTCTGCATGGCGGTGGAGCTGTGGAGGATCAAGAAAGCGCAGCAGGTATCTACCTTCCGCCAGAAGATCAAGATGGAACGGAAGGTGTTGCTGCTCAACTCTCTTCAACTTCCAACTCGAGCTCTTCCCAGGGCATCACTGCTTCTTCTTCTTCATCATCATCATCATCATCATCATCATCATCCATCTCGACCACGACAACGGTACATGCCCTTGCGCCCCTCTCCAATCTCGTCAGTTATAGTTCCAGATTGAGAGCTCTTACCGCCGGCAGTGGGACTTTTACGATGCAGCTGCAAGGTTTCAGACCTTGCGCCAATGTGGAGAGGGAAAGGGACATTTTGAGAGAGTTGGGAAGAATGTGAAAAAAATGCTGCAATCGTGAATGCGATGCAATGTGGCACCTCAGCTCCCCCTCCCCTCCCGGCGGCCCCCTTTTTTTTTCCCAAATTCTCCTCGTACTTCTATCATTAGCATGCTTTTTTTGGCCAGTGAAATCGACGATGCAATTGGGGCCACGTGAATGCGAAATGGTCAATGCGCTTTTGCTATTGAAGCACCGACCCGCTGTGTTTGTGCCCCCCTTCAAGACCTTTGGATTCGATTTGCCTGTTTAACAATTCGAGTGACGGGCAAAAGGATGCCCCCCCAAACGCTCACGACGCGCGCTCGCAAAAAAAAATTCATGAGGGCATCTCGCATTAAACCAGACTACGCATGCTCGAGGCAACCATCCATCCGTGACGTAGAGAGAGAGAGAAGGGGTGGGGGGGAAATGCAGAGATGGGAAGAGAAAGAGAGCGAGAGAGAGAGAAAAAGCAGAGACGTGCGACGCGACGCGAGACGGAATGGGTAAGTGTGAGAAAGCGGAGAAATGTAGCGAGCGGTCGCTGCTGCTGCTGCTGCTGCCCCCTCCGCTGCGCGTTGCTGCTGCTTCTTGTCGGGGGGGCATTGGCGACGAGTGCACAAGCAAGCAGCGCGAAGAGCGCAAAATGCACTTTGGCGAAAGGAGTAAAAGAAGACGCACCGTTGGGAAAGGATTGTACAACTTAAAAAAGCGCAAGAGAGAGTGTAGCTGCACAAGCGAAAGGAAAGAAAAAGAAAAAAGAAAGCGGGACGAGAGAGGCAAAGGGCACGAACGCAGGGAGGGGGGATGGCAGGGATGATTTTTGGGCGAAACCAACACGGTTCCGGCGCGCGTGAGATGGCAAGCAGTAAATTCAGACTTTTCATCACCACCAAGCTAGCCAAGGATCCATCTCGGAAACTTTTGAAAGTTTCAATCTGGTGGGGGGGCAAAAGGCGGAGGAGCCGTGACGCAGCAGCAGACTGGGGGCGCCGAGAGTGGCTTTCTGAACGCGCGACTACGCTCCTGCTGATCCGTGTGCGCCGTGACGCATGGAGTCGTGTGACCAAGGTCATGCTCGGACAGCTTTGCAATCTCACGACGTGGCCGGTACCCCAGCTCGTCCATCTTGCGGTCCCAATTCCATAGCGTCAACGACCGCCTTGCCAATAGCAGGTCCAGCATCGTGCGTAGGGTCCACACGTCCCGATTCCAGCGCTTCCGTGTACTCTTCCACGCTCCTGACCAGGTTCAAGAAGCGCGGGTCCTTGATGAAACGCGGCACAGAGTCCGTCGCCATCAGCCTGAAGATGTGATCCTGTATGCGCTCGTACAGCCTAACCATGGTCTGGAGTTGGCTCGCATGCAGAGGCGCCTTGGGCATGCTGGCGTGCACCGCCGCCCTCCTTTCTTCCAGTCCACCCGGCGGTCCAGGCGGCGAGAAAGCGCCAGCAGGTCCGCTTTGACCGCCATTGCGCAACTGCTGAGCGCTGACATTTTCCAAACCTTCTCCGCCTGGGCCCTTGGCATCCGAGATGACCTTGTTCATGTAATTGACCAGGTCAGCTCTCAGATTGTGCTCAATATTGAGCTCGCAAGGCGAAGCTGGCGCCAAGTAGGTGTTGTAAATGACGAAAGCCATCGCTATCAAATCTTGTTGATGCCTCTCCATTGCCGTGTACCCGTAATTGGCATTGTTGCTGCTTCCCGTCACGCCCCTCCCCAATCGCTTGACGGCATTGGCCACTCCGCTTCCACCTCCACTCTTTTCCTTTTCCTTTGCCCCTTCCGAAGGTCGAATGGCGACCGCGCTGCTCGTAGTGTGGAACCTCCTCTTAAAGTCCTGCACATCCAACCAAAAGCTCAAATTCTCTTCGCAAAAGTTCTGCTTCAGGAATTCCCTAAACAGCGACCGCAGCGCTGGCTCTTCCAAGATTTGCTTCAATCGATTCGTGTTGCTGTCCCGCGCATTGTAGCCTCCAAGCTGGGCAGGTAGCTCCGTATTTCCAAAGCCTGGCGAGCTGGATTGCGCACCACCGCTGCTCGGAGGCCTGCCTCCGCGCCCCACATACTCGTTCCGCAACCTTTCCGCAGCAGAAGGTTTCCTGTTCAAGGCGCGCTGGCTGTCCGAGCTGGGAGAGCTGTTTCCCGCATGAGGTCCAGATCGGTCTCCGTTGATGCCGACAGGAATGCCAATGCCAGACCCGGTATCATTCTGGTTTGATCGTTGACTGCCAGCGGCAGAGGTCGGCCGCGCTTGCTGGTACTGCAGCTCTTCCTGCTCCAGGCCGCCGGAATGGTAGCTTTGCACTTGACTGTAATCAGAGAGGTGACCGTAGCCTGCCCACCTCGCTGTAGTCCTGCCCTTGTCCGTCACCGCGTACATGCACTTGTAGTGGCATTTGAACTCTCCCTCTGTCTGGTTGCCATGCGCATCTTCTCCCCGCACCGCAACGTTGGCTGTTTCGTCCGCATCTTTCCTGCTGCGATCGTAGGCCAGCTGGATGAAACCTAGCCTCACAAAGTGGGCTGCGATCTCCGCCGCTTCGTCCCTACCGCAGATGGTCGTAAAGTCGCAGAGCCAATCCAGCGCCGCGATGGACGGAAAGCAGTGCTTGGCCACATGAAGCGTCGTCTGAGTGGACTTGGGCAGCCGAACCCTTTCTGACAGATCCTGCATCTCTATGCCCATCGTTCGATCAAATTCTCCTTCGGAAGGGATGGGTTGTCCATTCTCCCGAATCTCTGCCGAGGGTGGGTAGTTGGGTTGTCGGCCCACGAAGCGCCTAAAGATCACCTCGATGACCGGCCTATTGATGAGGAGCTCGTCGTCGTGCGTCCGCCTCTCCAAGTGAAGCAGCTTCATGCAGATGGGCTGGCTGGAGAAGACTGGCAAGAGGTGCTCGCCATTGATGCCGTTCTTGGTGATGAAGCGTTCGAGGATGTGCAAGCCTTTGGGAGTGATGACGTAGATGCCCTTGTCCTTGAACACGCTGCTGCCAACATCTGTCGCATTCTCGATCAGCCTTGCATCCATAAAGTGCTGGCAGATCCCCTTGGCCATGTCGCGATTCATGCTAAAAGTGGTCGTCGTCGTCGTCGTCACCACGCGACTGGGCTCGTTGGGATCGGGCGCACGATTGGATTGCGAGAATTTGAGGGCTGACAAATTCTCTGCAGCCTCGTCTGTTGTGAACGAGTTGGGATACTGCTTGAAGTACTGTCGATGTGTCTGGAGCTGCAACGACACTATCAGTGTGGCAAAAAGATCATGTGTGTCCTGTGCCAACAGCGAAGCAGAATGTCAATCACGCGCTCGGAGCAGCTAGTTCCCTTCCCTCGACCCACCTTTGCAAAAGGCCGGCCTCTCCTGGTCGTCTTCATCATCCTGCTGCTGGTCTGTTGCCGCGTACGCAGCTGCTCATTGCTGCTGCTAGCGCTGGCCGACATGCTGCCAAATGGGGCCCAATCTCCGCCCTCTGGCTCGTAGAAGTCAAGAGATCGAAGCTGCCCAGCCTGCAAAGAAGAAGAGTGTCGAGGAGTAGTGACGGGCATTTTTTGCAAATGCGGAGAGCAGGGTCAGCACAAAGTCTAGCGACGCGTATGGCCGGGAATGAGAAAGAAGGGGTGGACGAGAAGCAAGAGTGATGGAGAAGGGGGCATTGCCAAACGGAGCACCAGCGAGTGCGATCGGCGGAGGGGTACGTCTGCGCCACCAGCCAAGGCCCAATCGCGCTTTTCACACCTATAGCGCAATGAGCAATTTTGCGCTGGCGGTGCGTCGCGGCGCTGGGTGGATAGCGGCACACGATCATGGATGCTTGGCAGTGATTTGGCGCCAGGCCCAACATCGACAGCTCTGGTGACTTGCCACTAGGAGAAAGATTCCACAGCGCGTCCTTCTGGGCGGCAAGCTTTGGTCGCACACCGCTGCACAGCCTTCCAGCTGCCGAATGGCCGGGCAGCGGCAGCGGCAGCGGCAGCGGTCGCGATCCGCGCTGTCCTGGAGCGAGCATCGAGAGAATCGGTGCAGCCGCACCTGACGTTCTATCGCACCGAGTCCTCACTAGGAATCGAAGGTGAGTGCGGTTGCTACTGTACGCCGAGCGAAGATGTGGCGCAGATCCGTGCTGTGCTACATCGCTTTGTACCGGTGCAGCTGCCGCTGCCGCCTTGCCTCTCCCTTCGTGAACGGCGGCCCGTTGAAGTGGTGCCACGCTTGTCAAATCGGCACAGAGCGGACCGCCTTGCCGCGGTTTGCCACTGATTCGCTCTTCCGCGCACAGAGGCTGGAGGGGGGAGGGGGGGCGGACATCTGCTGTTCTGCTGCCTCTCAGATCATTGCCTGGCTCTTCTCCCTCATCTAAGCCCACGCTCGTTCCTGCACTGGTCGAGGTAATGTTGTTCCTAAAGCGAAATGAGACCAAAACTCACCTGGATTCCGCTTGCCTTCTGCTTAGACAAGTTCGCCCTGCGCAGCTAAGCCAAAGACGTTGTGAATGTGGGACCCCCTCCTCCGATAAAAATCAAAATCTGCCTTCCCTTCTCTCGGCCACCTGGCGGACTGCTGCGTACGCGACGATGCGATAAGTGATCGAGTGCGACAACTCGCAATCGGTTGGGCCGGCCTGGCCTGTGTTGAGAAAGGCGCGGAAGGGGCTGAGGTAGTTGTGGGGAAAGTGCAGATGCAGAACAGGCTCCGGTGCGCCGAACTATCCTTTGGAAGTGAGATGGGGTAGCGTCGGTTATTTGGTTGGGAGAGTTGTACCCGAGAAGCGATTGTATGCGGATGATTTGATCTTGGATGCAGAGGAAGGATGAGAGGCGCGAGTGGCAGATGGCAGAAATGCGCCTGAAAAGCTGAGCTTGAGCTTGGAGCTTGGTTGGACGTCTGGCAGGCAGACTTTTGAGCAGATTGGAGCAGATGGCCGAGGCGAGGCAGGGCAAGTTGGTCGACAGCGCACCGAGCGGCAAGAGGGAAAGTATGAGCGAGTCGAGTCGAGTCGAGTCGAGTCGAGTCTCGAGCAGTGAAGCGAGTTGAAAAGACTTGAGCGAACAGACGTGACCTGCTGGGGCGCGCGCGGTGAAGAGTCACGAGTGAAGGTGGTCTTTGGCAGCAGGTTTGAGCGTACAGACAGCGTATCACTGCAGTCACGATCCAGTCGACGTGCATGGGATGGGCGTAGTCACCACAGTCACGGTCTCGAGTCGCATCAATTAACAGAGTGCGTCACAGCCAGGCAGGTGCCTCTCTCTCTCTCTCTCTCTCTCCCCCACGCGCAGGAGACCAGCTGAATGGTCCTTGTGCGCTTTGCCTGCTCTGGCCGGTTGAGGGTACAGGTACAGTCGGGAGCAGCAGCAGCGTAGGAGATGCATACTGTAGCTGTGGTACGTGATGCCGGGCCACGCTGCCTTGGTCAACCAGGCCCATGCAGCTGCAGCGCATACCCATGCATGACCTTGATGCATCCTCATTCACATTGCATGCATGCATGCATGCCGCTGCTGCTGCGTGCTATGTGCTCGCATACAATCATCTTGAATACAGAACGCTGTGCTTATCGTGAGCAGCTGCTGCACGACACAGCTTACTCGCTGGAACCTCGTCCATCGCGGTCAAGCTTTCAATATCAAGTTTGAAACAGCGCATTTGACTGCATTTCAATATTGAGCTTCACATTCAATCGCACTTTGCCGACCATGCATCTGTCAAAGTTGCGGGCGAAGTTTCTTGTCAAGTTGTGGAGCGCTCTTCACTTTTGACTCACGACAACAGCAACAGCTGCTGGTGATGGCCTGGTCAAAGTCGTGATCATTCAAGTGACGGTGACGGTGACGGTGACGGTGACGGTGACGGTGTGCCAAGGTCCGAGTCAAGGACTTGCTTGGCTGATGGCGCAAGCAGATGCGCTGGCTCATGCTGACTCTTGACTGCGTTGCGCACGGCACTGCGCCCATGCAGCGATCCGTGCGGGATGCATTGCATGCATACAGCGATCGAGCGGCATGGGCGATGAGAGAAGGCATTCACGATTGCTGCAGTGCGAGAGTCGACCCCGCACGCCTCGGGCGCACGCGCGCACATCCTGTAGCCATCTATATTATTGCGGTCGTGAGCATTTCATCCCAGATTTCCACGATTCGAGATCGCAATTAAGCAGCTAGCTGTTTGCATCTGTGCTGCTGGTTCCAACGCAGCGGTTGAGCACCTCGTGAGCGCACCGCACCGCACCGCACCGCACCGCACCGCACCGCACCCTACATTTGATTTCCTCCCCTCCCAGCTCCCTCTTCGGATCCGCTACTTTGCGGAAATCGTGCGCGCCGCGCCGCGCCGCTCTGCCATCCTTGCAAGCACGTGCGTGCAGTCCTTCCAGCCGTCGAGGATCAAGAACGTCAAGAAAGTTTGAGGCGAGTGTGTTTCGACGAGAGTCAGGAAGTCACGAGTTACGAGTTACGAGTTACGATCACGATGCAGTGGGGATGTGAATGGTCAACAGTCGTGAGTGCTAAGTAAGCGAGAGTCTCACGGGCCGTTGTTAATCGAGTTCGGTAATCGTGAATGCAGTACCGGTAGCGGAATCCGAGGTTGCGAATACGAGCTGATGAGACTTGGTTTGAAGAGGTGCAAGTTTAAGTCAAGCCAAGCGACATGCATGCTTTCCCTCAATCAAGCAGCAAAGCAGTCAGTCGATCTTTCAGCGGGAAAGGAGGACCAATGAAGATGGCACGGAGAAAGGTAGGTAGGTATACACTCTTGACTATTCGTGATTATTGTAGCTCTGTGATGATGGCTGCCGCATAGCATGCATATGCATACATGCACGACACGCAGCATGTAAGAGGGCGTAGCTCGCCTGCACCTCGGCCAGCAGCTGCATGGCGTGCGCAAGGACAGAGGCAAGTTACATGGTGCAATTAAGCGATCATGCTGATGTGCGTCAGACATAGGAACGAAGGAACGAAGCAGAGCAGATGCGCGGGCGCGCATATTATAGAGTCACGAGTGTCGAGTGCATAAATGTAGCTACTGTAGCTACAAGCAGCACAGGGCAGCTGCATATGGCAGCTACAGTATATAGGGCCCCAGTCAAACGTTGGCCCCACTCCCACTTGATCTTGACTCGCGGCTCATGCACCAAGACTCACACTCGTGACTTGGCCTCACAGCGCAAAGCTTCGCCGCAAACATGAAGCCACACAGACTTTTGACTTTTGGCGAGTCGGGTTGGGTTGGGTTGGGTTGGGCGAGGGAGTGCGCAAGCTATCCTTGGACGTGGCATTTTGATTCCAGAGGCCTCGAACTCGAATCACGTAGCAGCGCGATGCTTGTCCACATGCAAATGGAGCGACAAAGCAAGACTCGCTTCGGCAGCGTCGATGTCGATGCTCCCCCAGCAAGTCTGTTCGAGCTTGTGTCTGATGTCGCATCGCTCGCCTAGTCGGCGAAATGCGTCTCCAACGCTTATCGATCTGATGGTGGGTACCACATTCAGAAAGCGTCATGCACAAGTGTTCGGACAAGACCTGATGAGGGGTGAATTTGCAGAAAGAGTAAATGTGAGTTGACAGAGAGCAGCCTAAAAGGAATGGACGAGCGTGGGGGGGGGCAAGATCAAAGAGTGCGGAGAGGGGCAAAGGGAGAGGCGAGACGCATCAAATGAATGAATCGAGCGCACAGGTGCGAGACGGAAGGAGGGGGGTACAAGGGCGTCGTTGAAGGTGAAGCTCAAACGACGCTCGACGCTAGAGCGCATTACCTGCGGCATCATTGGACCGAGGGGATGACTGGATGCCCGCGCAAGATACGGAGAATCAGCGTGCTCAGTCACGAGTGAAAGGCGGCTGGCTCGCCACCATGTTGCGTCCAGCCGTGCTTTTGAAAGTCGGGCTCGCTGGTCTGCTGAACGTGCGCGTAGTTGGGCTGATCGTACTTTTGAGCGTACTCGGAGTGTTGACTAGCCATCTCTTGACGCGCTTCTTCCGCATCGTATCTAGACTCCGCATCGTTCTTTTCGCGAGACAAGACCGAGTAGGTGCTGCGCTGAAAGACGCCGGGAGTAGTAGCCTGAGCATTGCCTCGCAGTGCACCGTCGTGTCCCATTGGTGGAGCTCTGGTAACTTTGCGACGTCGTTTGCAGATCAAGGCGCACAAACCGATGACGATGGCACCAAGCAGTGCAGCACCAACAATGATGCCGATGCGCGCTGCAAGAGATATATCCCTAGAAGGCTCATCATCGTCGTTGAAGTGATGCGTATCCATCCAGTCTTGACGCGGCGAGCCCCACTTGCCAAAGTCCATGTTCCACGATTGACCTGGACGGTGCGTCTGGGCAGCAGCTGCAGCGCTTGTGAGCGAGTCATACAAGCCAAATTTGGCGGCCTTTAGTCTGCTCGACGCAAGCTTGCCATGCGCCACCGGCAAAGCACCCGTCGGCACCGCGGCAAGACGCTGCTGCGCGGTGTTGGGCAGCGTTGCTGCGGGCCAGTCAACGACCTGCTTGGACGCCGTTTGCGTGACAATAGTCCATGGATAATCTTCAGGCTTGACGATGGTAGGCCCGGGCTGGACATGGGGTGCATCGGCATTCGGCGTAGCCCCGGGCGGTGCTTCACTGAAGTTCGGGTCGTCGTCTTTTGGTGCTTCTCGACTTTTCACGCTTCCAGAAAGATGGGCGAGGCCGATGGAAGGAGGCTCGAATCTGAAGGCTGCAAACACATTCTTGAGTACCGATGCGCCAAAGAGTAGAGGTTGTACAGGACCGTCTGCGCTTGCGTCGACATTCGAGGCGCTGTTCCGCCTGCACACAACCTTGCCTTTGCTGTCGTGCATTCTTGCAGACACCAGATCCTCCATATCGATGTGGAACTCTTGCCCTCCGAACGCGAGGGTCAAGTTGAGAGTGGCCGGGCCGGCACCAGGCAAGGAGCACGGGAACGTCGTGTATCCCAATTCTTCCTGGTATCGCGCACCTTTGACTTTGGAAAACATGTCATCAGTGATCCACGGTGGCATGGACATGTCGATACCTCCAGTGTCAAAATGTGCGGGCAATTTGCGCGAAGTCTCGATGATCTTGCCGTTGACTTTGAGATAGTCGATCTGCGCAAACCAGCCATTGGGCTTGCCTACGAGCTCCTTGGGCATCGGAGCAGGGTATGCATCTGAGGTGACGAGAGGTGCCCAGGCGATCTCGCCGTCGTATTGTGTTCGATCAAGACTGCCAATAGTGAAGAGCCCACCAGGATTATCGCTGGCTGCACCTTCATGGCCATCCGAAAGATCTTCTCCGCCGACATTGCGAAGCAGAGCAAAAGTAAACAAGGGCTCTTCCAAGGCTCCGGATCTCCATAGGTACTCGAGTGGATTGATAAAGGGGTAGTCGCCCGTCGCGCCCATGGCGCTCCAGCCAAGGCCGAAGAGACCACCTAGATTCTTTCCAGCTTGCGTTATGGTGCCTTGCGTAAGATACAGAAAAGGCTGCTGCTCGATTTTGAATCCAGCAATCTCGACAGTGTCCTGCAAGTAAACGCCGTAGCCAACATCCGCTCCTGATCCATAAGCGACGCTTCCTTGCAGATTCGTAGTGCCATTCTGCAAGGTCACTGCGTGTGAACTTGTGCTGTTGTTCCAGTCATAGGTCGCATTTCCTTGGAGAAGTTCAGCTGGAGGGAGTGTCGAAGCATCTCCGGACTCGCTCGCCTCTTGAGCATAGCTCGCATTAAGACCTTTCATGAACTCCGGCGCGTATATGACCGGAGCGGAGCTTCCAGTGTCCATGAGTACGTGTACATCAACCGCAGGCGTGCCGACCTGCCAGACGGCCGAATAGAACGTGTCCATTCCGAGGTCTTCCAATGCGGTAGCATTGGTAGCGCGATCAGACTCCTTGCGAGAAAGCAAACGTTCATCTCGAACGCCTGTCGAGCTTTTTGCACGTTTGGACAAGCGCAAAGGTACCCTGAAGCTTTGCGGTCGAATCGCCTCGGATCGCTTGACAGCTTGTGGGCTCAGCAATGTAGACACCTCCCTCCACTGAATAGGCGGAGGGGACGGAGCGGCGCTGACCGCGAGGGCACAAACGACCAAGAGGAACAGAGTCATTCGAGCACTGAGTCGCATGCTGGGCAAAGAGGGAAGGGGGGTCGAACGGGGACCACGAGGAGAAGAAAAATGCGGCGGAGCTTGACTGTAGATGGAGAGGGATGTTGACGGGCAAGTCTTGCATGGCTCATATATAGACTCGCGAACGTTGGTTCCCTAGTTGCCTCATGCTCGACATCCACCAGACCGCAAGATGCAACTGGCTCTTCTGAGACACGAGCGTTCGTGCAAAGTCTCTGCTCATGCTCAGGAAGCATTCCAGCGTCACTAGATAGTGAAGAGTCAGAGCGCAACACTCCTCCAGCAGCAACATGGGTCTGTGCTGGGTCGATTGAGATTGCGACTTTTGAGCACCTCGTGCTCGCCTCGACGAGGCCACACAGCCCCAAAGCCCATCAGCCGGCGCCTCGCGCCTCGCGGACCCTTTTCCTCACAATCGTGAAATGAATGCGTGCTTGCGCGACGGGAGAAGATGCACCATGCACGATGGACCACGCGGTCGCGTTTGATCCGTGTGAATGCGTGCGGCGCGCCTCGCCACTCGCGGCCCTCGGCCCACGGTCCTTGAACACTTTTTGACTCTTGACTGTTGACTCCCTTTGTCATTTCGTGTCCCTGGGCATGGAGTGGCTAAGGTGAAGCCGGCTAGCTTGCTTCGCGGAAAAGCGTCGTTATTAAGCAATCAGCAGCCCTGTGCTCTTGCCTGATTGTAGTATGACGACTCGGGCTAAATTTTGTGCGCCGGCAATGCGGCGCGCACACACACATACACATTGCTCGCGTCGAGACCATCAGCAAAATGCCGATCCTTTGACTCTTGATCATTCCCTGCTCTTCCACCAGTGACGGTCGCTTTGCAGGTTGTCTTGCCCAGGGACGTGGTAGATGTATGGGGGAAAAGGGGGCCAGCCCGTCGTCGCGGACATCGTAACTGCTCGGATGGCGAGAAGCTGGGCGGTGCAAGTCGATGGCGGGCTGCGCTGCGCCAATCCACATGGGTGCATGCATATCGTGGCCTCTGATTGCGCTAAATCTTTCCTCGAACGCGTCCTTTGCGCCACAACGACGATCGAAAGACCTCGCGGGGGAGGAGATGGCGTGCAGCGGCCTAGCTGCTGAAGGTGTCGCTTATCATCGGTCCGCAGGAGCCTCGCGAGGCAATCCAGCCGGCAGACAGAAGGTGGTGCTGTGCTGATGCCGCAAGTCAGATTACAGCACTGATCCAGCAAGTCCGGTTTGGCCGAGCGCCGTCAGGCGGAAAGCAACGTCAGGATGAGCCGCGAGTTGCCGAGGTGTGTGTGGACACATGCTGCTCCCTCATCGTTCCACGTACCATGCTTGGTTGCGTCGAGAGATCAGAGGTGGCCAAGACGAGCGCGCTCCGGAAGTCGCGTCTGATGAGACTGTTAAATTACAATTGACCAGCATGCCACGAGCAGTATAACCGTTTGGAGCTGCTGTAGTCGGACCAAGCGAACGTGGTCGTCCAGCGTCTTCGATCTCGATCTCGAAGCCTAGTCATGTGGCGCAAATCTTTGAATGAAGTCGTCATGCGGACCTGCACGGCTCTGCCATACGTGTCACCCGCCATCTACTTTGACCTCTCATCAGCCCATCTCTTGCTCCTCGTCCTCCTCATCATCATCGTCGTCGTCGTCGTCTTCGTCTTCGTCAGCCTCATCTTCATCTTCATCTTGACGTGTAGCCTGTGCATTCGCTTCTAACGAAGGCCCACGACCAGCCAAGCTGAGTCTCTCAAGAACTCTGCGCGTAGCCAGCTCCATCCTCTCCTCTTCAATCGCTTGCAAAGCTTCTTGCGCTTGAGCTTCCAGCGCAGCAGCTTCCGTCGAAGTCAAGATTTGTACCCGGGACTTGCGAGCTGTCGTCGCTTGTACCTGGCACATCGGAAAAGAGGGGGTGGGGGGAACAAGAATGAACTGGGACGTCGTCAACCCGTCGCTCGATGTACAGACCCAAAGTCGCAATGTAAAGAGCTCTGCAAGGTCACTCACCAACTCCTCCTCTCTATCCTGCTTTTGTAAAAACCTCCTTGCCCGCGTCGTGTACCTGGGGGCAGGTTGTGCAGACGCTCTGTCTTCCGTGGGCGAATGGAGCGTCGGTGTGGATGGTTCGCTATGCGACTGTGCTCCTTGCCGCTCCAAGCTCAACGAGTCCATCTCTCCACTGATCGAAGCCTCTCTCTTGAAGCTCAACAGCTCCCTAGCTCTTTGCGTATCCTCCTCGATCCTACACTTATCCTCTTCGCTCAGCACCTTGCTCACTTCCAATCGACCCATCAACGATTCGTTCCGATCGATGACTTCTTGCAGTTGCTTCTCCGTCATGCGTTGCATGTCGGGCTGACGAGCGGGTCGAGGCGTGAAGAGGCTGGAACGAGGAGCAAGCGAAGTAGCTCTTCTCGAACGAGGATCTTCTCTGACGCGTGTTTGATTTTTGGGAGATCGGTCACCTCTCCATTGTGCTTGCTGAGCGCTCGAGCTGGAAGAAGCGCCGGTGCGAGCACGAGTATTCATGGCGGGTGGAGAAGAGCTGCGTCTGTACAGATGGGGCGGTGGTGGAGCATGAGTGCTACTGCTGGGCTCACCGCCCATGCTCGCAAGAGATCGTCGAGCGTGCACCTGCTCCATCATGGTCAGCTCGGCGAAAGCCTTTGAAGCGTACGCGACATTGGCATCGTAGGGCTCAACAGCCAGTGCGAGCGATGATGATCCGTCCTGCCAACCAGAGCCAGAAGCTTCGACGGGTGGTGCGTCCATGCCTCGTTTGCCTGGACCTGGCAAAGGTATCATGTCGGATCAAGCTTGTGCGAGGGCGTGGGCGAGGGTTCTGTAGGACGACAAGAGCCAAGTCTCGGGCAGGTGGCAGTCTATCACCGCGGGATTCGTGCTGAGTAGCGTGTGCTGTGTGCTAGCTCCGCCCCACAAATGCAAAGTGGAGGGGAGTGACGAATGCAGGATTGTGTCAGATGGGCGTGGATGGCAGTCAAGTGTGGATGGCTCAGATGTAAAAGTCACGGTGGGTGCGGTGGTGGAAGAGCGACCAAGGAAAGATGGTGGATGTTGGATGTGGATGTGGATGTGGATGTGGATGTGGATGTGGATGTGGATGTGAGAGTGGAAGTGGATGGGTGGATGCGCGCAATTGTGGATGAATGTATTCAAGATTGAAGCGGCGTGCGAGCGTGCATGCACACATGCATACGGTGCCGTACCTACAGGCACATCCCCCTCATCAAGTTTCAGGGCGCCCCGTGCACAACTCCATCGACGCCTCTCACGTGATGTGAGAATGAATTCCCGTCGGCGCCCAATCGAGGTGGTCCCCCCCCTGTCAAATGAGAGAATGAGGCACAGAGCAGACATGTTCGATGACGCGCCGTGTACAAGCCCCTCCCTTGCCGCTCATCAGCACCGCCTTTGGCAAGCGCATGTTTGCGGAAAACGTATAGGGAAGTTCGATTTGAGCGCATTGATTTGAAGTATTTGAAAGGCCATGCGTGAGGCACCTGGGGAGCGGTGGGCGCATCCGCACCCGCACCCGCCATTTGATATTGCCTTGGCAGCTCGCTTAATCCTTCTTGAGCTCCCTTCTGAGCACCAGCGTAGCGCCTTCCACTTGATCATCCTCTCCTCCCGTAGCCTCCACCGCTCCATTGAGCTGTACTGAAGCAGCACCACCACTGGCCGCCTCTGCCGGATTCCTCACCACAAACATTTCCAATCCATCTCCCACCTCAATCTGACGCTCGGTGGCCGAGGTGAAGCTGTCCATGACGATGCGCAGCACGTCTGGGAGCGCCATGGTGCCAGGCTCGGGCAGAGGACGAGTGGGCGTGGAGAGTTGATTCTTGAACATGATCTGAAGGAAAAGGGTTGGACATTATGCAAGGCATCGTCAGCTGGCTGGCTGGCTGGCGGGCCGTACGACAGGCATTGCAAACGCCGCAAACCTTCTCACCTGGCTGTCCAAAAAGGGTTGCAAAAGGCTCTGGGCAGCACCGGCAGCTCTGCAAAATTCCCTCTCGTAGCTTCCCACCGGATCGAAAGAGTACACTGCACCCTTTCCCTCCTCGTCCAGTCCTCCAAGGATATTGTAGACGTAGTAAGGGAAAAAGCGTTTTCCGTACAGCATGGTGCTGATCAACCTGGCGATGGACGCTAGAGGCATGGAAGAACCGTGGGCGTGCCTGTACATCTCCAACCTCTGCTTGATACGAGATACGAGGGCATCGGCATCGGCGCTGAAGCCATTCGTAGCCAGCGTCGCCTTGTCCGTCCTGCGCGCAAAAGGGGCAGTGGGGGGTGGGCAAGGCATGACATGACATGACATGATGGTAGCGTCAGTGCGCGCTCATTGCGCACGCTCCCATCTATCTTCTTCCCCTTTCGCATTGCCCATCACCGAGCAACAGCGCAGCGCATTCATCGCCAAGCCAAGAAGCCACGCTACTCACAATCTGAAAACCTTGGGCTTGTACCTAGTCATGATGTTGTACCCCTCGCTCTGTCTCGTATCGCCCGCAACCACGCAAAAGTCCTTGCCCGCAATGGCAAGAATGCTACCTCCATTATCGGTATAAGGGCTGAAAGCTCTCTGTTGAGGTCCATGAGCATTCGGAGCCATCTGCTTCTCGGCGGCTAGAGAGGCATTGCGCTGCAAGTGAGCAGATGCGGCCGAGGGACCAAAGCTGATCATGATGGATGGATGATGGCAGGGCAGGGCAGTGCACAGCTGGGTCTTGTGAGGAGTGACGAGGATTGGATGAGGGAGTCTGAGTGATCTGTGGCGGAAGCGCTGTGCTGGCCAAATGTATGTGGAAGGTGAACAGCAGTGTGAGTGTGAGTCTCGATTGTAGAAAGTAATACAAATGCGATGCGTGGCCACATATGCGATCGCAAGAGAGGCGAGGCTTGCACCGACCGACCTCTGTGCTGAACTCACACTCAGTCACGAGTCGTGAGCATAGCGTGCGCCTTCATCTAACGCGCACGCGCATGGCTCGTGCGTCAAGGTCACGCGCGCGCGTGCGGCTCAGCAGCAGCGCTGAACAATCACGCACAATCAACTCATGCACTGCTGCTGCTTATCGAAAGGCTGACGCGGCCGGCCAAGAGTGCCGCGGAGTGCCGCGCGCAGCAACAGCAGCAGGGCAAATAAAAGTCAATTATAATCTTGAATCTTGAATCTTGAATCTTGAATCGGAGGGTTTCTTTCCTGCTGGCACGCTTTGCAGCATCTATGTTGCTTAAAAAAAGGCGTCTCTCGATCTGCAAACCCGATGCTAAGTAAGCAATCACCAGTCAGGAGTGTTTTAATGATGATTGCCTTGTGGACGTGCCGTCCAAGGCATATACATCCCCATTCCATTCCGATCATGAATGAGGCCGGCCCGATCGGCATCGGCCCAAGTCGCTCGCTCGCTCCCACATTCACATTCGTGATTGGATTGCTTCTACGAATCCGCGGACAATTCAATTTCGAAAAGCTTTCCAAGACGAACCTCGTGAACTTTTTCTCCAGAGGAAGAATAGAATGGATACCAGTGACGAAGCAGAACAAAAGGGTACCGTACTGCAGCTGGGAGCGTGATAGCATCAAAGCTCACTTCAGATCTTCCCATTTTGGGGGCGAGGGGCAATTGTGCGCACACCTCTTGAGTTCGGCACGCATTCCACCACTCAGCAATCCCCGCCCCACCCATGTCCAACTGTACATGGCCTCCCACTCTCGCTTGTGAAGCCTCATGATAGTGCTCATCTCATCACATTTCTCGCACGCACGCACGCACGCATACAACGACGCAAATCGATGCACCCGAACCCGACCCCCATTCGCGCACTCTTGCTCCCTCCTTTTCAATTGGCCGATCCTCTTCCGATAGCTCTGACGCTCTTTCCCCCATCGGGCAATTCAGGCAAAGGCAACACGTTCCTCGCATCGTCCTTGTGCGCAGGTCGTTCGAGGAAGCCAGCAGCGACGAGCCAAGCGAGGTAGATGCCTACCAGCTGCTGCGTCACCCCCATCACCGTTCCCGCCGATGCTCCTTCCTGCACAGCGTCCAGCAGCGCGCGCGTGTGCGCATCGTCCAGCTCTGCCGATTTGGTGGAAGTGGGCAGATCATCCAACACTGCGATAAATGGGGGTGCAAAAAGTCCTCGCATTCGCGTCAGGAGGATGCGTGGCATGCATCAAACGCCACGCGGCTCGGCAGAGCCTTCTCTCTCATTCACAACTCACCAAAGTGCAGCAAGGGAAAGAGCGCATTGGCTTCCGTGCTCTGCAAATCTGCGCCTTTCGTCTCTTTCGGGGCAGACTTGAGCACATGCTCCTCCAAAGCCGATCTCCACTCTACATAATCCACCTTTTGCGCGTCCCAACCGTACGTGTGCAGAGCGCCCAGCAGTTCATTGAATCTGATGGTAGGGTGGCCCGTGGCATGGTAAACCCTAGCGCTCGTTCCAGGCACATCGCCTTCTTCCTTTTCCGTAGCGATGCAAGCAAGCGCAGTGATCCTGGCCACGTGGTCCACAGGCACCATGTTGATGGCGTTGTGCATATCCGGTATCAAACCCAGCTGCACGCTTCCCTTGACCAATCTCCAGATAAAGTCGTCCGTATTGGTCACCGCGCTCTTGCTATCTCCCACCACGTAGCCGGGTCGAACGATGCTGGCTCGCAATCCGCGAGAGGCGCATGCCATTACCAGCTTTTCCGACACCCACTTGGACTGACCGTAGCCGGTGCCCAACCCTTGCGCGCTGCCCGACAAATCATCCGTCTCGGGCACACCATTCAGCGCAGCCCCACCCGAAGCCTTGTCCGCTTCGCTCGCAGAGCGCTTCTGAATGATGGAGTCCGAGAGGTGCACATAGTGATCCGTATCCAGCGCGGAGGTGGACGAGACGAAGGTGAGGGTTTTGGGCTTGCCCGTAGCGCACAGCATGATGGCGCACACAGTGGAGAGGACGTTTGCAGCTCGGAGGCGAGTATACGGGTAGACCCAGTGCACCTGAAAAAGGGGTTGTGAGTTGAATAGGTAACATTTAGACTCACACGCTCCAATACGGTAGCAGCGCAGCGAACACTCCCGCTCGACTTACCAGCGCTCCATTGTGCACAACAGCGTCGACCTCTTGGGCCAATCTGACCCATTCCTGCTTCTGCAGGCCCAATCTCTCCTTCTCCAAGTCTCCCACCACCACCTCCAATCGACCCTGTTCGACCCACTCCTCATTCCAAGCCGATCTCGCCAATCCTCCTTCCCTAAGTCTCTGCAGACCTTCTTTTGCGCTCCTAGCCCTCACATGAGCAATGACCCTTTGCACCTTTTCTCTGCGCATCTCCAGCAAGTCCCTGAGCACAAAGGCGCCCAAAAAGCCCGTCGCGCCGGTGAGCATCACGGTGGTCTTCTTGGCGCCATGCACTGCCCGCGCAATGTTGGACAGCGTTCCCGATCCCACAAAAGATTCCGGCAATGCTCCAAGCAGCGGCTCCACATCCGCCGCGTAGTCCTCGTCATAGTTGGCCGGCGCGGACCCAGCATTCCTAAGCGTGCTCTTCGATGTGGCCGCTTCGGCCGCAGAAGCTGCGGGCGCGGAAACATGTCCCAAGTTGAGGTCCGCATCTCTCAGACGGTCCACCTCCCTCGCCAGTCCCTCGATGGTCGGATTGTCAAAGACCACTCCGAGTGGTACAGGAACGACGAATTGTTTGCGCATGTTGAATACCAGGCGCGTAGCCAGGATAGAGTGACCTCCCAGGTCGAAGAAGGACTCGTTCAGCGGCAATGGTTGAGGAGCAGATGGCAACAGTGCCGAAAACAGCTCCTCCATGGCGCTCTCCGTCGGCGTATGAGTCCTTGCTGAGGAATCCTTCGACGAGGGACCCAAAGCACTCGCAAAAGCTTCAGCGCCGCTAGCTTGTGGGGCGCTGCGAGGTGCAGCGGAAAGGGCTGCAGAAGCCAGTGCGGTGTCGGGAAAGGGCAGAGCAGGCTTGTCAATCTTGCCATTAGGGTTCAGAGGCAGTCTGGCCAACGGAACAAACAAAGTGGGAATGCTATAAGCAGGCAATTTCTTCTTCAGATGATCTCTGATATCCTTGATGAGACGCCTGTGCCTGCGCATGCCGCGCACAAGCGTAGCGTTCGTACTGTTGTCCCTTTCCCGTTTCGTCTCTGCGTTGGCCTCGTCTGCACTCGTGCCTTCTTCCATCTGAGCCGCACCCGGTCCAGGCACAAAGTAAGACACCAGCACCTTTTCCTCGTCCTTGTCTCTTCTGACCAGAGTGACATTCTCCCGAACATGAGCATGTCTAGAGAGGTGCGTGTCGATCTCTCCCAATTCTATTCTGAAGCCTCGAATCTTGACCTGATCGTCGGCTCTGCCCGTGCACTCCACCGTGCCATCAGGCAAGTACCTTCCCAGATCCCCAGTCCTGTACATCCTATCCCTCACGCCTTTCCAAAATTGCGCCTCAGACTTGCCCTGCAAGCTATCCTCAAACCTCGCATCCGGCGCCAAAAAGTTGGGCACAAATTTTTCCGCCGTCACTTCTGGCGGTCCGAGGTAGCCTTCGGAAAGGCCTCCTGAGCGCACGTAGATCTCGCCCACTTCTCCCACAGCACAGGTAGCCGTGCGTTCGTTCCTATTGACCACCAGCAGCTGCACATCGATCATGCCCTGTCCAGCGGGCATGATGTCCTTTTGCGTAGCCAAAAACGTCGGCCTCTCCGACACGGGCGGAATGGCAAAGTAGGAGACGGCGCGCTGCGTCTCCGTCGTGCCGTACATGTTGATGATGCGCACATTCTTCGCTAGAGCTTGCAACCTCGTGCAATCCCTCTTGGTGAGCACATCGCCCACAAAGAATGCGTTGCGCAGTTCCGGAATCTTGGCGATGGCTTGCGCAGAGAGAAGCTGACCCATGGCTGGTGTGAGGTGGGTTACGGTGGCTCTGGTCGCAGCCATCCACTCGGCCAGCCTACCGGGCGTGCCGATGTCATCAGCCGTGGGCACGTGCAGCTCGGCGCCAAAGAAGAGAGGGGTAAAGATGTCTCGCTGAATGGGATCGTGGGCGATGCCGCTGAGCATGGTGAATCGAGAATTGGCATCGAGTTGAAAAGTCTGGCCCATCCAAGGGAAGAAGTGAGTCAGACTGTGATGTCTTCCTCGAACGCCTTTGGGGATGCCCGTAGATCCAGAAGTGAAGCTGAGCGTGCCGATGCTGTCGGGGCCCAAAAGCACTCTAGTGCTCTGTGCGGCCGATCTCTGCGCCGCTTCGAGCACGTCCGCCTCGTCGTCCTGCTTGGCACCGCCTCGGACGCCAAGCTCTCCGGTGGTATCGCCATCGGTCAACGTAAGCGCCGGCACCTCCACCTTCAAGTCCAGCTCGTCCTGAATGCACTTGCGAACGCTGGGATGTAGTGTTCCCGCTTTCTCCAAAACGACGAGCGCGCGAGGCTTGGCTACTTGAAGGTAGATGATCTGTCTGCTTGGAGGGTAGGCTGGGTCGATGACGCTAAACGTCCCACCGGCCTTGAGCGTGCCGAGGACCGCCACGACAAGATCAGCGCTTCTGTGCGCATACACCGTCACCACATCCTCCCTCTGCAGACCATTGGCCAACAGATGGTGGGCCAGCACATTGGAAGCACGATCGAGCGCGCCGTAGCTAATCTCTCGCGTGATGCTAGCGGGCGCAGGCAGCTCCATGCTGTTGGGATCGCCAGGTAGACTCTCGATGATGGCCCTCCTTTGTGGATGAGCAGCAGCGTTTCGCTCAAAGATGGAGGTGATGGAACCTTGAAAACCGCAAAAGTCCAGCTCTTTGCGAGGGTCGGGCAGGACCGCATCTTCGGCGTGAGTGCGGAGACCGATGCTGCCGATGGGTGTGTTGGCATTGATAGCTGCTGCTAGGACGACGTGGGACAGGTGTGCGAGCAGAAGCTGCATCCTGGCCGAAGAGAAGAGGAGCGCATTGTAAGAAGCGTGCAAAGAGATGGCAGGCACGATTGGCTGTCTAAAGTTGGCTGCCTGAGGCGTGGAAGGCGTGCTGGCTGCACCGCTTGTTCCCTTCTTGAGCGTGTCGATGCTATCAGAGAGTGAGGAAGCGTTGCCTGACAGGTCATCGAGCTTCGTGCCGGGCTTTGTGAGGAAGAGGGTGAGATCGGTGGTGAGGCTTGTGCTCTGCAAGAAGCTCCTCTCCCTTCCTCCCAGCTCATCAAAGAACCTGACACGAAAGACGGGAGCGCTGGGAGCGGCAGCCGATGATGCGCTCTTTTCCGATTCCAGCCTGGCGACGATATCTTCGTATGGCGCATTGTCCGACGCTGCTTCGGCTTCCACCGCTTGCACCCGCTTCACGACCTGCAAGAAGGGATCGCCAGCCTCGATTGGGATTCTGAGGATGAGCGGCGAGCCATCGATGGGCGAGGAGGAGCCCAGCAGCAGGTCCGTGTCGCCCGTGTAGCGATGCAGCAGCACAGCAAAGGCTGCGAGCAGCAAGTGAAAGGGCGTAGGCGTGCTAGCGTGTGCATTAGCAGCCTGATCACCATCTTGCGCCTCTTGCCCCTCATCGTCGTCGTCGTCATCGTCATCATCATCCGAGCTATCGTCCTGCTGCGCACCATCCAGCGAGCAGTGCAGCGTCAATCGAACGAGAGCATTGCGAACCTTGGCAGACAAGTTGCTGGAGCTGATGGCTTGCACGACTTGGGAGGAGGATGGACGTGGGTAGTCTGTTGGCAAGGCGATGGAAGGCAGGGATTGCAAGCGGTCGCGCCATCGATCAAGTCTGGCTGACGCATCTGCTGCTGCTGCTGCTGCTGCTGCTGCCTCTGTCATCTCGACTGCTCGATTTTGCGATGCCGACGATGTTGGCTGAAGTGGATCTCTTCTGTCCGATCGATGCAATATGATCTGCCGTGCTCACTCGTGCTTGCTGCTGCTGTGTCGATGGGAATGGAGTCGAGTGAGGAGTCTGGAGGAAGTCAGGAGTGGAGACAAAGGTTCGAGTCAAGTCAAAATCGATGGATGAATGTCGCAGGCACAGCGTCGCATCTTTGATGATCCGAGTCAAGTCAAAGAAAGTCATCAGTCGAGCTGGGGCGGGGGGGGG
>CCYA01000260.1:65455-88126 GCA_900000165.1 Ceraceosorus bombacis
CTGAGCTGGAGAAGGAGGAACTGGGCAAAGCTTCGCTCAAGTCGGCGGAAAGAAATGCAGAGGAGGAAGAAGGATACATCCGCATCGACGTGGATGCTCCACCCAAACCTTCAAACGCACCATCCACTCTTCCTCCTCCTCCCCTTCTCCTCTCTATTCCGCACAATGCCGATGCATCCAGCATCAGAGCAGACTTGCACGACCAAGGTCTCACCATTTACATTTCCTCCCTCATCAACGATGCTTAGGCAGTCAACTTTAAGCTTCCCTTCCCGACTTGCCCATTTCCTATACTCCATACTCGTCCAAATGGCCCACCTCTTTCCCGGCATCAACTTCAACACACACTCCCATCTCGCTTGTACCTCCTTCAATTTGCACCTTGTACGCTGTGCTCTCGAATCAATCAGTGATGAACGACCTCACCAGAGCGATAGAACTCGAAGCGTGTGAATGGGGAAAGGATTCGACCAGTTCATCCATTCAAGACTGATCCACTTTGCTTCTACAAGCGCGCCTTGGGCTCATGAAAGATGAGAGTGAGCAGAATGCATTGTCCATGTAAGAGCAAAGAGAGATGTATGTGTGAATTGATGATGTGTATGGGGGTCGCAATCAAACTTTGAAGTTCAGCGTGCGCGTTCGCAGATGACGCGAGCGGCTGGTAGCGCGACACTACATTTTATGGTGGGAAGTGGGGGTGGGGGAGGTCCAAAAGTGGGCTGGAAGGGTGAGGAGGAGGCCCATAAAAGGCGAGGCTTGCGAGAGATTTCGGAATCGTAATGGTTCGCGGCGCGTGACAATGTGACGAGGGGTGATGAAGTGTCTTGGGGGCTGCAAGGTGATATACGTGTCTCGTTCATGGTCGTAGACTGGTCAGGCATGACTTTCGTGCAATATAAAGGAAAAGAAGGTGGATGTGCGGGCCATATTGGAGGTTGCCACCCCAAGCGCGCAGCAGATTGCAGCATCAGAAATTGAACTCGAGATGTGGCGGAGCATCAGATACGCGACCGCTGCGGGTGGAGGAAGTACCGTCTGGCTGAAGGACCTGAACAAACCTAGCGCTTGTTGGGGCTTTCCGACCAAGGCTAGTGTCGCCGCTGCTCGAAGAGCTCTGCTGCGCCCTCTTGGCTGCACTACCAGGGGGCGAGTCGGAGGATTGGACCACACCTTCACCGCCGGTACGAGCCGGGCCTGCGAGCCAAAATGCGTCATCGGCATTCTCTTCCGCATCCGAATGCCCAGCACTCGATGCTCTTTCCATGTCAGCACCAAGAATACCCAAGCGAGCTTGAGCTAGCGCTTCATCGTGCTTCAGCTCCTTCATGCTAGCAAGGCTCTTCCTTTTGGCCTTTGGCGAGGTCTCCAAGCTGCTCTCTCTCCATTCCTTCTGAGCTGAAGGAGGAACGTTGGCTTGCGCAGCGGCAGCTGCTGCTGCTGCTAGCGCGGTGGAGTCTGGCTCGACAGAAGAAGATTGTCCTTGGGCCACAGGTTTCGAAGACGTGGCTTGTTCAACGGGAGTCCGAGGTCCGCTTCCTCCTCCACCTCCAGGTCGAGGTGCCCTAACCACTTGGAAGCTTTTGCCCGAATTTGGTGCAGGAGGTATGGATTCGGTGCCGCTGGACGAGAAAGTTCCATCTGCATTGACCTCTTTCGCTCCTCCCAGGCGACGGAGCAGCGCGCTCATCTTAGCGACTCCAGCCCACGGACCTCTGCCTCGCGCCGCAGCACTCGTCTCCCACGTCGTCTCCTCATCGCTCCAATCTTCGCTCTCTCCTGGCGCTACCGACTCATTCTGTCGCCGATTCCACATTGGGAAATCCACGCGTGGACGCTTGCCCGCCTGCTTTAGGGCTGTCTGCCCTCTTGCAGCCGAAGAAGCTGCAGCGGCCGCTCCTGTGCTGGAAAGAGTTACTGCCGCTTGCCTCCGTCGATCTTCCTCCTCATCCGCGTAGACGGCGTTGCGAGGATCCATGGCCATTGCGCCAGGTTCTTCGCCCCACAACGCGATGTGCGCCTGAAGACTTCTGCGACTCTTGGTGCTGTGTGGCAGCTGAGGCCGCGATGATGAGGGCAGCGTTGAGTAAGGGTTAGCCTCGGTCGCCTTCCCGCCTCCCACACGTACAAAGCCTGCAGGTGCAGGGGAGCTTGCTGCGTCACTGTTGATCGGCGTACCGCCAGACCTCACCGCGTCAATGGCCCCGATGGGTGTGAGCGCTGCACTGGTCGGTGCCGACCATCCCGGCGATTGCGGCGGTAATGCAGCCATGATGTGATCGTCGTCATCGGGCGCAGTGCGGTAGTAGACAGAGTAAGGATTTGCAGAGCCTATCAAATCCGGAGATCGAGCACCCGGCGAAGGGCGCGAGGCGGTACCTGCAGGGCTAGCCTGTGCTGCATTGGCAAACAGCCGGCTGTCGAGGTAGCTAGCATACGAGCCTTGTCGGGAATGAGTGAGCGGTATGGCTCCGGCCGAGGCAGGACTTCGACCCGCAGGACCAGACCCTTGCACAATGATGGGTGATCGCACGCTACTGTCGTCTGAGCGGTGTCCTTTTTCGCGCACGTTCTTTTCCTTGCGGCGCAACTGCAACGTTTTGTACTTCCGTCTGCGTATCCTCCTGATGGCCCCGCCGAGGCCGGCTGTTCGTGGTGAGACGCGATCGTCGAAAGGCACCCGCCATACGAGACGGATCAAGGCTTCGAGGATCTTGGCCACAATCGCGAACAGCATCATCGCAAAGAAGATGCCCTGCATCAGAAGCACGACGTATGTCAGCCACCCAGTCGCTTGGCGGCCAAAGTTGACCACCGGCGTCAGAAGGACGGCGAGGATTGCAGTGATGATACGAATCACGCTTGTCGCGAATGATACGGGTCCCATCCATGCGCCTTCCGGCCATGGGAGCCAGAGACCAACTGCGAGGCCAGCGAGCAGCTCTAAGACGACAAACAAGATCGCTTGCGCAGATCCGCTCTGCTGTGCCGCGCCGATCACTATACCCAAGATGAGGCTGTGCGCGTAGCTAACGATGAAGAAGAGCTGGGAGCCAGGTGAGTAGGTGTTATAGACAGGTCCAAGAGCCACCAAGGTGCCGATATCATCGTAGAGCTTGGAAGTTTCAGTTCGTGCGATGCGCACAATGAGGTAGATTGGCGCCAAGATCGATAGGATGGCGAAAGCCAGCGCCGCTAGAGCGACCGACGTGGTCGAGTGGGAGCTGGCTCTTGCGAATTGGTATACGCTAAAGATGGTAATCGGAAAATGGAAGAGTGCTAAGGCGCGAACAAGATTACCGTGGAGTACCTTGAGATGGAAGCTGAGACCGGTGTGCATGCGGCCGCCAGGCCGGAATCCAGGAAGTACTCCAAGGAAAGCGTAGCCGCTGCGCTTAGTCTCCCTCATGTTTCCATCTTCGTCAACGACAAGACCTGCCTTCAGCTCGCCTTCCGCATGCAGCGAGCCGGACCTACCGACGTCTTCGCTGCTCCTACGCGAAGCAGGTTGCAAGCCCACGAGCCCGTCGTCGTTTTGCCTCTTGGCCCAGGACTCGCCAATGAGATCAGTGAGCCAAGCTACGACGCTGATGCCACAGAGCGCAGCCACTATGATGAGCCAGATGGCCAAGCATGTTCCAAAGAGCTCGGACGCTCGAAGACCGACTATTCGCGCGAAAGCCTCGATCCCGGTATGCACATTGCCCATGTCGAGGAGCTGATTGGGCATTGCGGGGTCGAGATACAGTGGTGACTCTCGAACACCCATCTGCGTGCCGACATCGCCAGCCGGCAGGCGCGCACCAGTCTCCAGAGCATCTATGGTCGAGTTCTGAACAAGTGTCACGTTGCCAACGAGGGTGGACCAAGCAGCTTGTTTGAAGAACAAGTATGCGAAATCGGGCCACCTGAGTGCCAGCATTGCAACCCCCGCGACGAATTGAAGGTGATGAATGATATCCCAGCATCCTGGTGTGACGAATCGAAGCAGTGCCGGGCTCATGACGGCGCCTTGGCCGCTGAGACTAGATATGAGGGTCGGAGACAGCTTATCCTTTATAAAGGTCGGCGCACCCCCCTCCCTGGCCCGGTGTTTGAATGCGCGTATCCTCGAGGTGACCGCTGTAGTGAGTGCAGCGATGCTGGCCAGCACAAAGAATGCGATCGCTGATGCGATGGGTATCCATAGCACCACCCTCCAGTACCACCGATCCGCGTTGTAGGGAGTCACCGGTACTTCGATGCAGGCGAGCGTCAGAGCTGGGCTAGTAGGGTCCACCAGAGTAATCGTAGTCCACAACGTCGTAGCTTCGTAAGACTGATTGAGAGGTATGTCAACGCCGAAAGCCACCTGTCCAGGTCCGTACTGGCATGTGCCAGTAACGCCCGGGTTCTGACTATCTGTCTGCGTGGGAAACAGTCGATCACAGACAAACGTCGTGTTGCTGAAGATCGGCACAGTGAGAATCTCTGACTGCACTTGTATCGCACCTGCATGCCAAAAGAAGGTGCCTCAGCCTTTCCATTGCTCTGCTCCCACGCCACACCCTGCCCCCGACTTACTAATAAAGCCCGAAGCGCTACTGAACGCGAAGCTTTGCTTGTCCACTGCCGCCAGACTGACCATGCGCAGCGTACCGTACGAGGGCGGGTCAATGCCCTGATAGGTGGCCGAGAGGTCGGTATCGAATTGAGACCATACAGCCGATACGTTGAGCAAGCTTTCAGGTTGAGCGTACCGGGTGATTTTGGAAGCTTGACAGCCTTTGAATGCTGGACCTGTGATGGGTCGGCGTGAGGCTCTCGTAGCGCCCGACGCTGTGGCCGTAGCTTGGGCTGATGGTTGTGCATACAGAAATGGCACTGTTGCGGATCCGAGATCGACGACTGGCACTGCTGTGCTAGTAGGAACGGCACCACTGCTGGTGGTAGCACCCGACACGTTCGTAGCAGCAGCAGGAGACTGAGACGCCGATGCTGTGGGATTGTTCAGGACGGGGGTCGTCCCTGGCGCCGATGCTGATGATGAAGAGGCGCCCTGCCCACTTTCTTGAGCTTGTGCTGACAGTGTGAGAGATGTCAGCAGGACTAACACCACGCTCCTTCTCCACATGGAGAGGGGAAGCGACCAGCGTGAGTCCTTCAACGAGCGCCGTCCAGACACCATCGCGCTGCAAGCTATAGAGCGTGGCCCTGAAAGAACCTTATGCGACTACAAGACGCTTGGGGTGAGATTGTCCCAGCAAGATGTGCGCAAGGGATGAGATGAGGTGGGATGGGTGAGACTATTGTGCACGAGAGGGGAGTGGTGCACTGGCTGCACACCGGAGGCAAGCAGTACCAGTCCACGAGTCCGCAGCTCGTCAGGACAAAGGTAGTAGTGATCCCTCAGCGACGCAGACTGCTGCTCGCTGCCTCCTCGTTGCTGCGCGTGTCTAGATGATGCCAAATTGATACTTGCAAAGGCTGGCAGGTGTGTAGTGGTGAGCTGTCGCCGCGAAGAGTGACCTTTGTATAGCTGGGCGCAGACAGAGATGGCCGTCACAGAGGGGCGCCATCAGCCGCGCCAATCAAAGTACGCGAGAGTCAAGGTCTGCTCGAGCGATCCGGCAATGACGGCGAGCGTATGGAACGGGTGAGAGAAGCTCAGATTGTGCCGGATGGTGCGGTTTTGGGTCGCATGAGAGGAAGGCGAATGGGGAATGGAAGGGTCGAGAGCGCGGTAAGAAGGCAGGAATCGCCGAGTGCGACGTTCTCACTTGCAAGCTAGGTACCGGCACCCGCGGTACAGTCTCGAGGATGAGCGAGGCATAGTGAGTGAGGGCCAAGCCGCGTTGCTCAAACACTCGTGACTCAAATTCACGATTTCAGTTTGAGCACGCATCTCGAATGCGGGCGATTCGCGCTAATCGTTCCTTTTCTGCACGATGCCCGCCGTCGCCGCAGTTTGTATTGAAGATTGTGAAGCGTGAATCAAATGGGGAGAAAAATGCCCGTGTTCATGCTGCGCGCGGCAGGCACGCGAGAGCGCCATGCGCCGAAAGGCATTCCAAGAGTCAAAAGTCGGTGTGAAGCGGTGATGCACAGCAGCAACAGCGGCGCAGCGGCTTGAGGCAACGCCAAGTTGCAGGAGGCACGCGTGCTGCAAGCCGAAGCAGGGTCTGCTATATACCTCTGACTCGTGACTGCATACAGAGCTGCTGTTGATGCTTACTGCATGCAGCATGTTCTGGGAGCGGAGCTCCGAATTTGAATGATACATTGTGTGCACGACTCGTGGATAACCGTAAGTCGGAATCTGAATCAGAATTGATGAGCGAGTGAATACAACCTAATCGTGCTTTGAGGTCCTGCTGAGTACGCCGCGCGCGATTTTGGTTCCTGTCGTCATCATCCCTCTCGAAGCTTGTCTCCCATATCCAGGCCTCATCAAGTCTCTTGAGCCATCATTGTGTCACTGTTCCCTCTCCTCCCCTGACTCATTTCGCAGAAACAGCCTCCCATGGAAATCTTTCGACTTACTCGCGCCATCGCAGCTCATCAGAACTTTAACTAATAGCCGGCTGCCCAATCAGAGATCAGGAATAAAGAAACATGGCACAGAACGAGTCGAGTCGAAAGCGCAATCTACCTTCGATGTACTCACTGCTAAAGGCTTTGGCAGGGCTGCATATGCTCACCTTAGGCCGCGTCGAGCGGCGGTTTCACAGTTCGGCGCAGGGCAGGCGGCAAATGAATGAAGTCCTGATGAGTCGTGTGAGTCATGATGCTGGACTCGTCTTGCGTTGATGAGATTCAAGATTGCTGCCTCGCATTCTTGCCTTGGTGATCACGTGTGTAAGCATTCTTGATGTAACTCGCGTTGGTTCGAGGCTCACGTGGCTGCATCGGCAAAAGACGATCCATCGACCAGTCTAGGTGGGACAAGTCATCTCAGCTCCGCAGTCGTGATCCACGTTGACGAGCACCGTGACGAGAGTGTGCCACCGGGAATTGAGGCCATCTTCTGCTTCGTTCGATAGGGGCATCGAAGCTCACTTCGTCGAACGTCAAGGTCCCCTTCACGTCCGCGCTTCCAAGCTGCATTCCCAACCGTAGACGTAGTCGGCTCATCCTCGGTCAATCTCCTCATCCACTCACGCTACGTCGTACGTGATCCTGCATGCATCGTTGTAAATTTGTAGATCTTGTTCTCTTGCTGCATGCCTCCAACGGAATAGTGAATCGTGCTCGATCCTGGACGCTGCCATTGAGAGTCACGCACTGCACGTATCGACTTACCAATAATATTCGATGGAGGAAATGGTCCTCACAACGTCCCGTGCAACAAGCAAAGCAAGCTGCAAAGTTTGCATCAGATCAGACAGATTGCACAACAGCAGAGCAAGTGCGCATTCCGCTACTCTGCGCCTCACGATGCCATAGGGCTGATGAGGCATTCTTGATCGTCATGCAGCACAGCTGTCATGGCTTACGAGAGACGAGAGCACACAGTCGTCTTGACGAATCTGTGTCAATGAGTTTGAGATCTGGCTCATCAATCTGAATCAAGAAACTGACACTAAATGCATGTGCAACCAGAGTTAATGATTGCTTATTCCCGAGGCGTGACGACTCGTAAGGCCCTAAAAGACACCCTTCCTCAATCAGCAGAGTCATGCAGCATGCAACATGGTCATCCTACTTTGAGCCTTGCATGCCGCCGCACCAAGCTTCTAGCTGGACAAGACGAGCAGCACTTTGAGCCGAGAGTGAGCGTCAGCGAGGTCGTGGCTATTCAGGTTTCATACGCTTCATGATTGAGGCAATTACCAAACTTGAAGGACCGGCTACCGTCACGGCTTCCCATTCAAAATTCGAGATTGCTTGATGACTCAGCGCCGATGAAACCTTCAATTACTTATCGCTTGTGGTCTTCGCAAATTCGAGACCTTGCACAAACAATCAAGAATGAAGCTTGACTAGGGACAAACATCTTTGTCGTCTGCCTTCATCACTTGAACGGATGGGTCGTTGAAACGAATCTTGTGTCTGACTCGATCAGGTGCTTTCCCCGATGCATCTCGCATTCGTTATTGAATCCAAAGCGAATTTGAGGTGTACATATACTACTGTGTGACTGCCTCTCTCCACTGGGTTGGCTATGGGGGCAGGCCGGTCCTTAAGTGAGAGGCCTTTGCAACTGCGAGTCATGAGTCCGAAAAGGATTGTCTACCGGAATCATGATATGATGTGTTGACCCATGCCGACTGACCTAGCTCTCGGCGACTTTGTGTGAGATACGGAGGAAATGACGGTCAAGGCGTAGGTACAGCTGGACGATGTGCATGCATGCATGCATGGTGCATGTCTTCGAGTCTGCTTGATGAGTGCGAGCCGTGAGTTGTGAGTGTTGGGGCTGCGCGAACCTGCATAAGGAGCTTCGCTTGCGTCTTGGACGCGCCGCCGCGGCATCCCGACACCTGCTGTTCCGCTTGCTGCTTCTTGCTGCACACCTCGATCCTGGAGGACAGAACATGATGGCAGCAGCTTCTGCTCCCAACATTCACAATTCAGAGTCAGGAGGAGACTGTGAGTTAAGATTTCGATCTTGTCTCGCGATGCGGCACCGATACCTGGGTCATCATGTCTCATTAAGTTCCCTTCCTTCCCTGAACGCTGCTGTCTACACGTTCAGGTGGTAGTGGCGGCATGCATCAACGCCGAGCTCGATAGCAGCATGGGACAGAAGAGCATCAGGCAGCGTGGCTACGAAAGCAAGAGTTTCGAGGCAAAACAGCACGATCACAGCAGTGAGACCGCCATATGGATCCACCATGCAACGCCTCCCTCCCTACATATCCTTAGCTCAAGCCACATCCCGATTCTTGGTCCGCATGCTGGCATCACAGAAGAAGCGCAGCGAAAGATCGGCCGGCGAGAAGACTGGGCATATCGCTGCTCTCTTCAATTCAAGACGCCATTGCCGTGCGTTTGCCAACTTTCGTGCCGTCGAAGAATTGAAGCGGGAATGTTGAGAGTCGTCGGAGCATAGAGTGGACTTTGGGCACTGAAGACCGAGGTTGTGCCCATCGTGGATGTCTGCGCAGTGTGGGATCGCAAGCCCATCTACTCGATGATGGCGTTTGAGAAGTTTTGGGCCGCAGCGCAATCAAGAAGTAATCATGGTTCAGAGATGCATGCAACGCTCGCTGATGAGGTGTCAGGCAGCTCGTCATGCAAGCATTCGTGCAATCGAGGACTGGAGTCAATCAAGAGTTGCCGATACAGCATGTGTGCACAAAGCTGTGCGTGCGTCAGTCACTCACACTGTCGAAGATGTGAAGTTTCACATTGTTCGAATTTTGCTCTTCGGTGCAAGCGAGTCGCGAATTGTAGCAAGCATAGGCAGGATGCGAGTCACGGCGGTCCCTCAAACTGATTGGTGATTGATCAGGCATCGCGGCAGCGTATCCGTTGCAAGACTCTCATGAGTCATGAGTCGTGAGCATCTGGCGACTTCAAGAGCTCTTCAAGAAGGCGGTGCAGTCAGAGTGCAGCCGCGGGAATGCATTCGTGATCATATGACTTTGCTCCGCTCAGACCGAATGGTCGATAAAATGCTTTGGTGACTTGTGCGCAATCAGAATCATAGGTGGTGAGTAGGATTTCGAGAGCTTGGCAAGGAGAGACATGCCTGCCCGACTCGTCACTTGCGCGTCTTGTCTTGAAACCACCATCAAAGGCACCGTACTCCTTGTCCCGCATTCGTGATTCATGGTTTGCATGCATCTCACGACACAGCAGGAGAGCTTCGCATCGGCCGTTGCACGCGCCCACACCTGAACGTCGTGCAGGCCTTTAACAGGAGCAAAACGTACTGAGTAGAACGAGACACCTGTGCGCCGAAGCTATCTCTACTGGCAACATTCATTTTTTCGGCGCTACCTCGACTCAACCCATTCGACCAGAAAGCCCCCACACTCGTACAGACCTGAAGCACAGCAGCTCCGCTTGCCGTTTTGGCTCACCGTGACCCCCAAAACGGCACGACAGTCTTGGATGGATTGCCGCGAAGCATCAAAGGGCGAGTCACGGTGTGGAGGATCCAAGCACCCTCACGCTCCACTTCTTCCCACTCAATTTGGCGATCTTCACCTTCATCGACGTGTGACAACAGAACTTTGCTGCTCGCGCCGAGCATGCAAACGTGGGACGGTACCACCGCGCAGTGGCCATCCGAATGGCAAATATCGCCGAGCGACGAGCAGTCAGGGCCAAGTAATGACCCGCTCGTCGCTCATCCCCTCATCGAGCCACACGTCAGCATTCAACCGCCCTCGCAAATTTGCGGACCCTTCCCAAGCCAGACCGATCACTTTCCCCTTCCTGCACTAAACAATTTTGGGCAACCGCTTCTTCTAGATTGCGACCCTCGTCTTTTCGGAGATGCTCAAACGTCCCGCCCACACGATGATCACAACGTGACGAACCAGCTAATATCGCCAGAGTTGCTTGAAAATAACCTCAAATTTGGACCGCAACCCTCACAAGGTTTCAAGAGAAAGGTGAGCTTTGAACGAGAGTATCACTGTCGCGATGACATGATCGCCAATCTAATCACGGCGCTCGAATGATGGATGCCCAGCGTCCGCAAAGTTGGTGAGTGCAAAGTCAGCGAAGTACGTTGAGAGCGTGACTTGACCCAGATGCCCTTTCAGCGACAATTGCCGTTCACGCAAGGTACGCTGCACGCGCACGCCGCCGGACAGCTCCACTACGGACCATCGTTGCCTGCCATGCCAATCTGTGGATGGGTGAGTGGCGCCCTCGCGCTTTTGAGACGCAAATGAGTTTACCTCTGGCGACCTCTCTGTTGCAAGTTCTTGCACCTATGACTACATTCCAAAAAGACCCGGTCCACAAAGCTCGTGAGCTCAGCATGTCTTCCGCGTGCACTCTTGAGCGCTTGCTGACTGTCACGACTTACAGTGCGAGCAAAGTACGCCGTCAGACCGGAGGAGCCTTCAGCGCCCTCGGTCCTGTCAGAGCGGAATACAGCACATGCCAAGCCTTTACCGCCATGCAGAGTTTGTTGCCTGATTCATTGACGAGCTCAGCTCACGACTCGGGCTTCGTACAGGATGGGAGCGCAACTAAAATGCTGTTCCAGCATTATGGCGGCAGCATACCCCCACCGCCGCACCCGCTTACAGCCGGTTTCGAGCAGACCGTGGATGCCAACGAGGCCCACAGTAGCATGTCCGCTCTCTCTCAGGACAATGGGTTCTCATTCCGGTTGCGAGCACAAACGCCTTCGATGTGGCCCGCTATCGCTTGCCCGTACGACGTGCAGCAAACGAGCAAGAGCGCGCCTACAAGTGGCCTCGCTTCACCGGAAGACGGCCCCGATGATACCCATTGGCTAGGCAACGCTCCAAAAGGGCGAGCACGTAGCCGCGCACTGACCTTTGTTCCTGGCTGTCATTTCTCAGCAGCTGCTCCAGGCTCTACACTTCAACATGTGCCTTCGAGTCGACCAAGATGCCTCGAGGATATCGCACCGCGCCAGTGCTTCTTGCAGGTTCTAGGCATGTACCGGGAGATGCTTTGGACATCGCTTCCTCTGGTAGACTGGCCTACCTTCGCCCACGACCTTTTGCACCGCAGGGATGCGCAAGATAAGACTTATTTGGCCTTTGCTTTGAGCTTGACCGCCTTGACCCTATCATGGTGCCCCAATGCCTACCTACCTGAGCCCAAGGCTTTCTATTTCAAGTTGCGCGATGTTTGTCACCGCTCCAATCGAAGACTGCAGGATCGCTCTTACTCTCCTCTGACCACTGTTCACGTGTCTACCCTTATCAGCGATTCGGTAAGTAGTTCGTTTGCGCCAGCGCTCCAACACACGCTGGCTTACTGGTTTAGCATTTACCGTTCAGCTGCATTTGCAGGAGATAGGCCAGAACGCTGCATCGGCTGCAACGTTCGGTGAAGCTGAAGGTCTTCTGAAACATGCGAACCTGATGCATGTGGGTTGCCCTGCTGGATCTGGCCCTCGGCTTGGGTCTGCAAGTGCGAGTCATGAGGATCTGCAGCTTCTGTGCTTCAGTGAGCGGCAACCCACCAATAGTGGCTTGAAGGTGGCCCCGCCTTTGCTGATTCATGCATATGTCAACAGAGATCAAGGGGATTACGTCCCTGTGCGATTCGCGACCGCTCGTACATGCTTGCGACGATAGAGGAGTCTGCTCAGTGCTGCAGACGACTCAGACAGACTCGTGAGTCCCGAGGTCCACCGACTCCGGATGTTCCACCTTCTCACGACCACCGAGTCGCGATGCCTGGGTCTCAGAGAGAATACGCCTCATGGCTTGAGGTCCTCTGCACACCTCACCCACATTCTTGCCGAAGTGATACAATTTCATCGAGAGGTGCGTGATGACTCCACTGATTTTGCCGTGTCATCTGCTGAATTACTGGCCTCAGACTACTTTGAAACAGACACCAAGCTGCTTTGAAGAGCCGCACAAGGACGCAGAGATGCCCATCCGGATTGACGGTTTGCGCTGCAGAGTTTCAGCTGTGATGAGATCTTTTGACTCGGATCTAGGAATTGGAGGTGATGCGCATGCTTTGCACGGGGCGGACGAATTGCCTCCTCTGCCATTCCCTCCTGTGCCTCGAGCCAAGTTCCGCGATGCTACACTGAGCCCGCCAAACTCTCCTTGGCCACCTCGTGCATTTTCGGCCACAGGTTTACCCAGCCGGAAAGTGGCGTGGCCAGAGCCGAATGAGCAGGTCGACTGTCGCTCGGCCACGATCAAAGTTGGGCAACTGCCACCTTTGGCGAACGCGACCAAGGCGCAACGAAGCTTGGCAGCTTCGAGAGTGCTGGCGTGCTGGACATCTGCTCGTCCCACAGGCGAGGAAAGGAGCTTTGAAGTGCGACAGGCCGTCAGGCTGGAATTGCTCCTTCTTGTGCTCGCTATAGAGCTCGTGTTAGATGACACCGTCGCGATACTTGGAATAAGGAGCCATCAAGAGCATTGCAAATCAGCTTGGCAGCCCGCGTTTAGGCAAGCTGCTGATGCTTCAGAAGAATCACCCAAGGAGACTCTTGAGTCACGAAGAAACGTGAGTGTCGTCTCCAGTAGCTCGCGCCACACCATTTCACGTTTCGCCTCATTTCTCATACTTTCTCACACACTCAGGTCTTTGTCGCACTGGTGAGTTCGGGTGGGACGCCGCCACCCCATCATCGAGCTGCTGATGCATCGCCGATCATCGTGTAGCTGTCCTTCACAGTCGCCAAGCTGAAAGGAAGACCAGCAGCGCTGGGAGATGTACGAAGGTTCACTACGCTGACCAATGGTGAGTCTAGCGTTTTTTGGGTGCTTGGCAGACAATCCTCTTCTTCTGACACGTCAATTTTGGCTTGGGAAGCCCTCGCATTCTTGCAGGGCTTGGCTGCCCGCAAGACTGCGAAATGACAATGACGATACCCATCCTGAATGACCCTGTTCGACAAGACGAACGCGTGCACGAGCGTCGAAAGGCTGCCTCGACGCCGACTCGACGACTATTTTTGACCACGTGTTTGGAAGTTGCACCTGCTGAACACGCCGCGTAGAAAATTCGCTCTACTCTAGTCCAACTCTCAGTCACGACGACCGTGCACCGTGGGCCACGGCCACATTGATCCGTGCGCTGGCAGCATATAGTAGTAGCTTTGACCAGAGCTTCTCCCAAGATTTGTATGTTCAGAAGCTTCTCGTGAAAGGCACTTTGTCATCTTCGCACAGATTCTTCCATCGCGCAGGCGAAAATGATTGGCAGCGGAAAAGTCTGAAAAATCTTGTACTCTCAGCGACTCTGGTCCAACACAAAGTCACACTGACGCACTCTCATCAGCATTCACATCGTTTCGAAGGGATTGGCTCTCTTTTCTTGTGATCTTCGTTTTCAGACGAAGGCCACTCGAACGCAACATGAACTTGTGGCTTGCGCTTTATTGCTGCATTCTCTCTGACTTTTCTCTCCCGATTTTCCGCCGAGAGACAAAGTGGTTGCGCAGGATTGCGTTTGCTGTTTTGCCTGCCCAATCACATGCAAATTTGCACAATCTGGATGCGAATGATTGCGACGGCGACAGCTTCGATCGGACGGTGCATGCGTCTGTGATCCCCCCCTCCCTCCCTCCGGTTCCCTGAGGAGCAGTCCAACGAATGAGAAATGAGCTCTACATGTAACTTTGTGTAGAGCTCATTTTTGAGTTGTCGCGATCTTGACGACATTGCTTGTGAGTGTGACTCGAGTTGGGCAACGCGGAGGTCCTCCTTTGGATCGAATGAGGCGTAGACCTTCACCACTCATGATCACGAAACACTCTTCTGGATGGTGTGGGAGGATGGTAGGTGGGTACATGGGCGCAGACGCGTCTGCCCCAAACGAGTTTGAAACTTTTCCGCACAACGTCTCACCACCTTGGGCCGCCCATGCAATCAAAAATGTGGATCAATCTGCGCGAAAGCGAAACATCTCCAGGCAAAGCCTACAGCATATATGTGGATAAAGTGATGAAGAAGACTTTTCATGCAGAGTGCGTTGGGCGTTTCGACTCACGACTTGATTGTCCATAGCGTCTGCGCTGGCAGACGTTTACCTGGCTTTGCAAAGGCTCATTCATGATCAGCAAGCCTATATCTCGAGAAGAGTTCTCTCTTCTTTGCCGAACGTTGATCGAGCGTCGTAAGACGCCTCGAAATTGTCATGGCATCGAATTGGAATCCAAGATTGTGATTGCCATAACGCTCTATAACCCTGACCGTTGCCGTTCCAGAAGCGTGCAAGCATGGCCTGCTCGATCGGGCTTGATGGGACGAGTCGTTGCGGGCTACTGCGCGCGGCAACAGTCACGAGTCGTGAGTGCTGCTGCCCTTCATGCAGGCCAATCACGAAGCTTGACACAGTCTTGAGTCGCTATAGTCAGGCGTGGGCCTGACGAGCGGTTTGACTGAGTGTGCGATCGCACTACTTGAATCACGAATCACAATTCACGAACACGTCTGAAGTTCTGTTTAATGTTGCCTGCGAGGCTGCTGCTCGAGTCACTCATGCAGTGCAGTGCATGGCATTTCAATTCACGTTCACAATTCATCACAATACTCTCAGATTCAGATTGTTCGATGCACATTTGATTGAGTGGCTCGCCGTGGGCATTTGGCATACGTGCGTGCTCCGTCGCCGGCTGTGTGAGGCGCTGCAAGCTGCACGCATGACGCGCGGAGGCGCCGTTGCAGACCAGACGCCGCGGCGACTGACGTGTTGCTTGCATTTGTCGATGCAGTCTATACGACTGCTGATGCGTCAGCGTCAGTGTTAGCTTCTGAGCAGCAGAGTAGCATAGTAACAATTTCACTCACGACTGTCTCTAGGTTCCCTTGCTCCACTCATGGCTGCACGCACGCACCTACTCACGCGTGCATGCTGCA
The DNA here is from genome assembly GCA_900000165.1 of Ceraceosorus bombacis. NCBI lineage: Eukaryota > Fungi > Basidiomycota > Exobasidiomycetes > Ceraceosorales > Ceraceosoraceae > Ceraceosorus > Ceraceosorus bombacis. The sequence continues at coordinate 80,929 of CCYA01000260.1, forward strand.
TTGACGAGTGCATGCAAGCCGCCAACTCGCCGCCGCGGGTGACGACATCGGAAGGCGGATACGCGCGCAGCAGGCGGCTCGCGCAAAGAAGCTGTTCGAGAGCAAAGGAGCACGATATAACGGCGGCCGTACAGACGGCATGCAGACGCGCTGCATGGCTTCACACACAAGCCATGATTCTGCGCAGATGTGACATTGGGCGTATAGCCTCATCAGAATGAGTCTGAGTGAGCTCGTGCAAGTTTCGCCCGCTCATCACCTCGCTTGTTGCGGCCATGAGTCTCATGATTGATGCGCCATCACGGCATCATGGTAGTGGATGGCGGTTCTCCAGAGAACCTCACACGGGTGCTTGTGCAGTCGTGGCTGCAGTCATAACACGCTTTCCTACGCCTGACGCACGCAAGTCACGAATCCTAATGTGAATTGATTGTGAATCACAAATAATCGTGGATGCATGGATGCGCATCATGCTGGCGCGGCGGGCCGCCTGGTCGGGCGGGCTTGTTTGCGTTGCACCTTCCTTTGCGCGGATGCACGGTTTAGATGCATGATGCGAGGATTCGAGCGGTGCCCGAGCAGTCTTGAGTAAGTGAGTTCTGCATCAGCGTGCCGCGACAGAGCGCCAGCGCGCAGCGAGAGGAGTCAGGCACAGGAGCAGGCAGCATCACATTTGCGCGTGTGTTGCGGCATGCAGTCAGAAGGCCGCAATTAATCTCGAGTGGATTCGAACTGAGCTGATGAGCGGTCGTCAACGTTGCGACACGGCGGCGGCACGGTATCTCACCGCGTCTCCCTGCTCGCACCCCGGCCCCTGGATCGATACTCGCGCCCAGCGGCTAGCATGCACGCAGCAGCAGCTCATTCATGCCTTGCGCGCGCGGGTGGACAACGACGAAAAGTACGCCGCTCGCTGAATCGGTCGCTATACCGGTACCTGTTTTACCACAACATCGCACCTCCAACCCGCCGGCCCCTTGATTCACATGTCCACGTCTTCATCTTGATCTGATCTCGTTCTCCCCTTCTCGCTCACGACCGACCGACCGACCGACACATCGACACATCGACCCAGCAGCTTTCGCGCTTTGAATCGATTTCACTAGCTGCCCAGTCTACTTCAGACCAATTTTCCTTGCGCACGACGCTTCACCATCCTGTATTTCACACGTCCGCCCGACAAGATCAAGGACTTGGCTCCATTGAACTCAAACACTCGACATTCTACCTGCATCCAGCAGTCCTGCTTCACATCAACCTTGCAACAGCATCGGCATCCAAGCTGTCGAGAGTCAGCTGCTGTCAAGACGTGACATATCTTCAAGCCCACGCTTGAGCCTCTCTTGCCTCCAATCTCATCGCAGAGAGAATTATGATGCACACTCCGCCAGCTTCCGCACCCGCGGCGGTTGAATTGGTGGTGGGCTCGCCTGTCGCATCTAGCAGCGTCCAAGCCAAGGAGCGAGACCAACGCATCCAAAGCGCACGCAAAAAGGTGAGTTCAGTGTCGGAGTGCAATATTTTCAGCTTGTCGCAGGGCGCGATCGAGCCTTGACTGACACATGCCCACCACTCGCGCGCAACATTTCAGCTAAAAAGCTACAGAGCAAAGCAAGCGGCGGTGGAAAAGAAGAGAGTGTCTCTTCTTACCGAGTCTGTCGCACCCTCCGAGTCTTCCAGCAGCTTGTCGAGACTGAGCGTCACTGAAAGGCCGAACTCCATGCTGGGCAAAAGACTTTCGTCAGGCTCTAGCAGTGCATTGGCATCCAGCTCTTCGCCTCGCGCATCAGCCCAGCCCACCGTCCCACCACCCACAAGTCACACCCGCTCCACCTCAAGAGCAGGTCATGTTCGAGGCCACTCTCGCAATGGCAGCATCTCCATAGGCGCGGTGTCGCCGTCGCCCGCATCGCTCCTCTTTAGCACTGCTCTGCCGCCTTCTCCGGCACCTTCGAACGCTACCGTAGCTCCTCAGTCTGCCCCTGCACGCTCAGCCAACACCACTTTCGTCGCCTCGACGCCCCACACGCATACGCGCGGTCACAGTCGAAGCGGATCACGCGCAAGATCTGGCTATCGACCTGCCAGCTTGTTGTTCGCCGGCTCGACATTAGGCACACAGCAAACGCAACCTCTCGCTGTAGGTGAATGGAGGGACGTCGATCAAAAGCCAAGACAACCCGAGGCATCTATTTCAGCAGACACTCCACTCACTCATGCTCGGCGACCCAGTCGTCATTCTCGTCAAACGAGCGTAAGCACCCGACGCGAGAGCATGGAGATCATGGGTGGTCTTGGCCTCGGCACGTTTGGTGTTGCAGACAGCGCGCTCAACTCTGTTGGAGCGAGTCCACGTCGCCACAGCCGTCAAATGAGTTCGAACCGGCACAGCGGAATTCTGTCAGCCAGTCTGCTGTTTGGTGGTGGTGCATCTGCCGACAGCGCTCAGCGCGCTGGCCGCACATCGGGCATTCACAAGAATGACTTCGACTGGAGAAAGCTGGGCGCAACGCAAGAAGCTGCGCCGCAAGATGACTCTAGCGATCGGCTCACTGCGCTGGAAAAGCTTGAGGGCAGAAGCAGAAGCACCTCACCTGCGACCTCGCGCGAACAGGGTACGGGCGACAATGCTTACAACGATCGTCAGTCGAGGCCAAGCAGTGTGCAGCTACCAAGCTTTGATGACGTGCACGGCACGGATGCAATGGACAAGAGGAAGAGCATTAGCTTGCTCGAAGCGAACGAGGCCTCGACATCTTCAGAAGAGCCCTCTGCTTCCGCTGCTCGTTCTAGCCTCACATCCCATCTTGCGCCCTCTACACTTACCGACGGCACGCCCGGTGCACGACCCTCGTCCATCAGAATCAACACTGATGCCGCTCCTCTCGTTGAAGGTCTTGGCACGCTGATGGAAGAGGAGGAGGAGGAGGAAGAGAGCGCGGCAAGCTCGCCTGTCCGGGAACGGGGCTCGCTCGACATTGGCTCAGAGGAAGCCGAGAAGAAGCGCCGCGACCGCGCGGAAGAGCAAGAAACGGTCAAGCGCAACCGGCGCGCCAGCCTGAATCCCAACCCGTTCAAGCTCAAAAGTCGACCGGCAAGCTTGTACGTTGGCACGCTCAAATCTTCTGTCAACAATGGAGGCATCGTTGCGAGCAACTCTTTGCCCCACCTCGCTGCCATATCTGGTGAAGAGGAGGAGGAAGAGCAAGATATCAGTGTCGATGAGCGACCTTGGTCGTCAACACCACGCGCAAGCTCAACGCAAGCGCCGCAAGACTGGTCGGTGGATTCAGCACAGCGAAAGCTAGCGACAGCGCGAGCCGACGTCACGCAGAGACAGCAAGCCGCCGTCGCTACAACTGAAGTGAAACGCAGCTGGCGATCTTCAATGCCCTCGACCGCTGCTCTCAACATGCACGCTACTTCATCTCCTGCTGTTCCAGCGCCCGCCCCGGCGCCCCGACAAGGCATGCGCACACTCCGCTTGGGCAGCATTTCAAACGAACACAAGGGACAGTCAGATTCCCTCAGTTCTATTGCCAGCAACAACACGACCGCCTCATCTGTCTCGATGTCGGTAGCCTCCGGTGCTGTACCCATCGGACGTCGTCAGAGCCTTGTTCTTGCGGCCGCGCAAGACTTGGGCCAAGGTTTGCCCTCAGTACTCAGGGAATCCAACGGTCCTTCGCCTGGCGCAGGACGGCGTAGCAGCATCCACTACAAATCGAGCACTCCCACTCCAGCATCTGCTCCCGCTGCTGTTGGCAATGCATCTGATTCGTTGCCTTCGCCGCCTGCATCCGAGCGTCCAAATCCGCCTGCAACGGCGGCGCCAACCGGTGCATCGTCGTTCAAGCAAGTCCAGTTCGACGAACTGAAAGCTACGCAGCAACGCGAGCACGGTCTGCTTGAAGCTAGTCGCAGACAAGTCGAGCGTCTCACACATGAGCTCGCTGTGGAAAAGGAACGGTCTGCACGCGAGTATGCCGAGCTGGAGAGCTGGAGCGCAGAAGAGAAGAGGACGCTCGGAGCTCGCATCGAGCATCTCGAACAAGCGGCTGCGGCAAGCGCAAACTCAGCACTGACCCGCGAAACGGAGCTTCTTGGACGCATCGAGTCTGTGGAGACAGAGCTGAAAACGCACGCAGAGCGTCTCGAGGACGCCGAGGCAGAGCGAGACATGCTCCAGGAAGACATTGACGGGTGGCGCACTCGCTGCGGCGATCTGGAAAAGTCTGTTCGCACCGAGCGCATGGCTGCTGACGAAGAGAGACGCGCTAATGCCACCGCAAAACTGCGCATTCAAATGCTTACGCAAAAATTGCAGGAAGCTGGTATCGAGCTCCCGAAGGCACAAGCCGACGAGACTTTCGAGGATGGTCTCCCTGCTGATCTCGCTAGTGTGTTGCGTAGTCCCGCGCTCGGCTCGGTCAGCCCAGTGGTGCAGCAGAATGGCTACTTTTCGCCGCACCCTGGCGCAGAGCCATCTGCACCTCCTCCGCAAGCTATCAAGCTGCTCAAGGAGATGAGACAGCAGATCTTCAACCTCGCCGGTACGCTGGAGCATGAGCGTACCGAGCATGTCAGCGCTAAGACAGAGCTGGACGCGCTGCGCGAAGAGAATGCCAGACTCCGTGGCGAGCCTACGCTGAACACGACCGTCAATAGCGGCGAGACGGAGAGCGCCGGCCACAGCTCTGCAGGCAGCCCTCCTCGCCGATTCTCTGCCACGCAGAAGAGCACGACCGCAAGCAAGACAAAGCGACATGTCTTTGCGTACGATAGCAGCATGGGCAGCACTTCCATGGGCAGCGGTAGCGTTGCTGCAGGCACTGCTAGCACTGTGCCCTCAGAGTACGAGCACGGCGACAATGAGGACCACTTCAAGGACGATCATGGCAATGAGGATCTTCTTCACGGGCTAGGCAGTCTTCAAACATTGACCGAGATTGAGGAGGAAGAGCAGCAGTCAGACGCTGCGCGTACACCGCTCGCACGACCCCAGTCCGTCGGAGAAGCTCCCGATCTCGAAGCCGGTGGCACTTACGACGCCGAGGAGTCCTCATCGCTACCTGACCTCGAGCATTCCACTCCCATTCGAAAGACCCTCGACAAGACTGTTCCCGTCTTGACTGTCGACGGTCAACCCCTCACGCCGACTGCGAGCCACTCGAGCTGCTCATCCACCGAAAGCAGTCACGGACCGGCATCTCCTCGTAACAGTTACGAGGAACAAGTTGACGAAGCCATCGATGAGGACTACGACGAGAGCGATGCGGACGATGAGGAAGAGGAAGCCATGAAGCGTGCTCGGTCTGCTAAGCCCGAGTTCATTCGCGAGTGGTCCTTTGAAATGGCTATGTCTTCGATTGCGGCAAAGCGTCAGCAGAGGGCAAGCTCCCGCGGAAAGACTCCCAAGAGCGCACCTGCTGTCGTTGAGACTACGACCAAGTCTCGCGCCAGTAGACCTCGCCGTCGCCGTCAACAGAGCTCGGATGACTTCTTCGGGCTGCTCGCCTTGGACAGCACAGATCCACTGCCAGCTTTGCCGACTCCGGATGCAGCGCTCGAGATGCCACCTTTCTACGTCGAGCAGTCTTCACGCGATAGCTATGCAGGCAGCAAACGCCGCAGCGTCGAGAGCTACGACCACAGCCCGCGCGTCTCTATGCGGGTCTCCAGCGGTGGTATGCCTGCGCAGCAACGCCCTCCTGTCGCCAAGAGCGCTTACGCCCACGCGCACGCCGCCGAGACGATTGATGCTGCAGCAGCTGCTGGCGGCATGCTCAGCAGGATGAGTCTCGGCGGGCTTACGAGCGCCTTCTCCGGATTGGGCGGTTACCTCTTGTCTGGCCAGAGCGGAGCGGTCCAGGCGGCTGCCGCAGCCACGAAAGCCTGCGCGGGTAGCGGAAGCGTAACACCTGGAGCAGACCCTTCCGCACACCACTTGTACGGTGAAGAGAGCGGATTGGACTCGCCCCAGAGCAGTTTCAGCTGGACCGCCACTCGACGGGTCGAGGATGGTGGGGAACCACATCACAACGATGGACTATCGTCCGATCCTTGGGCTCAGCACCACCTTGCACAAATGCGACAGCAACAAGAGAGGGCTTGGTGATCAAGTCTCTGCCTGCCATTCGCCATCCTTTCAGGCAATCAGTCCACTCCACTTCACGCCATATCATATTCTACTCTCACGCCTTTAGTCACGTTTTGACGTTTCCGCCGAATTAGCTAGCCTAGTCACCCGCGATATACAGCACACTGTCCGAGCGACATCGCTCAACCCTCGCCCAAAGCAGCTGGCTCTGCGAAGCGACGCCTTTTTACATAGAACTTGTCCGTCGTTCAATCCCACCTTCGACTCTCTTCTGTTTCCTTTTTTTTCCCTTCTAGCCGCAACTATTCCTTGACCCCATCACTCCTTTGTAAGATCTTTCGATGCAGCCCCGTCTCTCGATTTGCAACCAATCTATCCCGATCGTCACGCCCGAAATTGAGTGAGAGACGTGATCTCACGACTGGTTCGCTGAGCCGCCGCTGGCTCGTCAACGTTGGGTGTGCTTCTTGTTTTCAAAAATCAAAACGCCTTCTCCAAGTAAGGGCGCAAAGTACTTTCTTGTTTCTCGAGCGATTCGAGAGCATTCTTGTCCTCTTCCCTTGGCGGACTCCTGTACGCTGATAACATCCGTCTGGAAACGGCGCTGAGCACGAAACGCAGATCCGCAAGTCACAGTCTTGTCTTCACACAAGCGTCACCCCAATGCTACCTGCGGCTGTCGCTAACGCATCGCATCGCATTACGTACGCGTCAAGGTTGGTGAAAGACGAGCGATTGAAAGGGATCGCAAAATCAGCAAGAAGCGCCATTCAGTCACGAGCTTGGTGCGCGCAACTGGTGCGACTCAGGAATTGTCGCCCGCGAGCTTCAAAGACCAGCAGAAGGGATGACTAAGCACACACTGATCGTAGCTACGGGCGGTCACTCTGGGTTGGTGCGTCTGGCGTGTGGTCAGAATGCAAAAAGAGAATGGAGAGGGTGGAGTTTCAGCGGGGGGGAAATGACGAAGCGAAAGGAGGAGTGGAGGAAGCATGGAGCTGCTGGAAGTGGTGTAGACCTGTAGCGCTTGCATCATTCAGACTGACCTTTGCATCCATCACCGCTCTTTGTCCTTGTCATCCATCAGGGATTCCAAAC
>CCYA01000260.1:95027-106033 GCA_900000165.1 Ceraceosorus bombacis
GCATTATCGATTCAAAATGGCACCTCTGCTTAACCTTCCGAGCGTCGTGAGTCATAGGAGGCTTGCTTGGCAAGGTGCTTGCCGTGCGAATTCTTGGACTGACTCGCTCACCATCGCGCGTCTGCTCACCTGCCTGCCTATCAGTTGCCAAGTCCTGGCCCGTCCCCTCTGCTGCCGCGATCCTTGCCCGCCTCTCCCGCTCCCGGCGCACCTATTGATCAATTTCTGCCCCGCGATGTACCGCCGAGGGCGATCGGCCAGGTCGATGCAGTGAAAAAGAGGACGCCAAAAGCAGGCGGCAAAGGGCAAAAGCGACGTTGGCAAAAGAGCGCAAAGTCTCGAAAGCTAGCAGCCCGATTGCAGCAGCTTCCTTCAAGCGCAAGCCTAGAGTCTCGGGCGCAAACGCTCGTTGTTGAGCCCGAATCTCTTCTCGAGGCAAAGGGCAATGTCGAGCTCTTGCTAAACGCTCCACCTGCACGAAGACACCCGCTCAAGCTCTCAGAGGGCGGTGAAGCGGTGGACGAATTTCTCGAAGATCGCAGTCTAGAGAATGCGGTAGTCGACGAGCGCAGCGGTTTCATCAGCGTCGAGCACCACGAGCCGCAGAGTCCGCGCTCCGTGTTTCAGAGCTTCGTCGACGTGCTCGGAACGCGCGCCTTGCGCCTGTATGAGCGTGGGTACGATGGTCAGCCTGCCCTGGATGTGCCATTGCAAAGCCGCGAGATAGACGAAGCTAGCAAGAAGCCTAGCCGGGCCCAACGACGAAGGAGAGGCCTTCAACAGAACGACCCGTTCCTACTACAGCCCAGCGTCAGCGATCCGACCAGTGAGAAGAAAGGCGACCAATGTAGCAAGCTACACAAAAGAACCCTCGAGGCTCACAAGATCAAGATCCGGTCTGCAAGCGGGCACGACGCTGATCTTCTTGGCCGCAAGCAAGGAGGTGAGCCTGATGAAGCTGAGCTGTTGAAGCGATTCGCGTGGGACCAGGGCACCATAGATTTGTATGCAGCAGCCGGGTGCAAGTTGCCTGTGTTCAGTGGTTGTGTCCCGGGGGGTCACTGCGTCTCACATTGATACTCCGTAAAGCGTTGTCTACGTGCAATGGGAATTTTGCTGAACCAATGAGCTTCCAGCGCGGTGTCGAGATCTGACTCGTTTGCAAAGCTTCCTGGATAGATCGCATTGCTCTGAATAAGGGGTATCGCAAAGTTGAGTGATTCGTGGAACTTTTGCAGGTCTTCCGAGAACAAAGATGAGGTGCTGCTCTGCTCGCCGGCAGCTCATGGAACAAAGTTGAGAGAATCAATGCCAAGGCCTCGGCGTACTTGTATGATCGCCACGAGCTCCTTGATCGACTCTTCCAAGATTACAACATTGTCCAGCACATCGGAAAGTGTAGGTCCGTCGAGCTTAGTCGTAACGTTGAGTGACGTCGCCTTTATGGCGTTGGGATCATCGTCGTCGTCAGCGCCGGGCAGATAATATCCATCCGTTTCACTTGAAGGGGACTTGGGCGACCGCAAGGAATCATTGGAGGGTTCAGCATCGCTGTCTCCATCCACATGACTAGGTATGCGCGCGAATCGAGTGCGCTTGGTGGGCTTGGCAGGCGCATTGAGCAAGTCTATCATTTGCTGTCTCTGTCGCTCTGCCTCTTCTGCAGCTCGAACTGAATCGGACCACTCCCCCGCAGCTGGGATGCGCGACAGCCTCGCCGATACACGCACCGCAGTCGTGTGTGCGTAGTGTTGTGCGAAGGGCTGCACGGGAGGCGCGGCCACCACATTTTGGGTAGGAATGTCCACCACACTCTTTGTCGTAGCGCTGCTGGCTTTCGACGCTCTACGTCCAAACCAACGAGCGAAGCTGCTTTCCTTCTTTGCACCCTCTGCTGCTCCAACGTCACCATCAGACTGGACGCTTGGCTCTGCTTCTTTTGGCTTCCCGCTACGGTGAGCCAGGGGGCCAGCGACTTCCTCTGGAAACCCATCAGACGCAGTAGCGCTTGGAGGAAGTGGCAAGGCCACAGACTCTTGCTGCTCTTCGATTTCGAGCTGGACGCCTAGATGATCCCAAAGAGCCTGCAGTCGTTTCGATTCAATCGTTCCGGGAGCACTGAGGGTAGGTGGTGCAGGTGAGAATTTTTCATCGACAAGTTCGCTCGCGATGCTCTCCAGTCCTAGTGCGTCGTTCAGGTTCTCTACAAATGTCAGTCCCCTTCGACGTTCGTCCAGAAGCCGATCAAAGCCTGGCACCTCGGCACGATAGCGCCAAATTTGAGATGCGAGGGATCGAAGAATGCCTACGACGATGGGTACGGTCACTCTAGCTGGCGCACCAGCACTTGAGCTGAGTCCATTGCGCTTTTGCTTCCAGTCTGGCTCGAGGCCCCAGAAGGAAGCGACGCCGGCGGTTTCGTCTTCTTCTTCCTCGTCCGAGGAGTCATCTCCATCTACTTCAAGGGCAGTGGAATCGGCAGAGCCTCTGGTCTTGGGAACCGCATGCCCGCCACTGACCGCCGCTGCGCGATCAAAGACAAGCCAGCCTTCGAGACTTCGGTATGGGCAGAGGGCAAGTGCGGAAAGCACGCCTGTCAATGCAACGTTCTCCTCTGGCGAGTGTGCGAAGAACCTCTGCAGAGAGCGCAACAGAGAGGTCAGGACTCTATCGCGAGCTTCGAGCTTGTGGGGAAAGGGCGCACAGGTGCTCGTGCCTCCGCTCGCAAGGCCGGCAATATGCAGACGGCGACTCGAAGGAGAACGTCCGAGGGATCGCTGGCTGCTGCTCCGCCGAAGCCGTTGAGACGGCGGAGTGACTACCGGATCCTCGGATCCGCTTTCTAACAGCCGCATTCCATCTTGATACGTGCTTTGCCGAAACAGAGCGTCTTCGGCATCGCGCAGGTAGTGCTCATAGCCCGCATTCCATAGACTATCGCCACTCTTCGGTGCCTTGGAATTCCCCTGCTCTATAGAGGAGACGAGGGAAAACAGAATGTCGATCTCTTGGACGTGCTGCGCAAGGGTCAGGCCTGGTACTGAAATTTGTCCGCGAACACCCGCGTTCTCATCGGTGGGGAGCGCTCCTGGGTAGACGAATTGCTCATCGCCATCTTCGTCCGGAGTGCCAGACTCGGGAGCGTCGGGCTCATTCGGGATGAACGGGAACGGAAAAGCTGTGGCTTGTTCGTCGGGCCGGGCAGTCAGGAATCCTTCGATGGCGAAGCGACCATGTTTGCCGAGAAGAGTAGAAGCGAGTCTAAGCGCCGCAGTCGTTGTTGCCGCCCCTTTGCCTTGGCCTATATGATCCAGTATCAAATCTCTCAGATCGTATCGTCCTTCTCCTGTAAAGTGCTTCGCCTCTCGCGCGCCATGCTGTTGTTGAATCTCATGCAGCGCTACACTTCTCCTTCGGGCATGCTTGCGTTTCTTGGCCGTGTCTGGTGAGAGCGAGATTGTCTCTTGTTGGGAGCCGCGTCGAGACGTCGACACCCCTGCCTGCTGGTTGGTATCGTCTGTGTCCAGCTCATCGCCAACAAGCCATCCCACGACGACATCCGCGAGCGGACTTTCATCATCTATGGCTTGCAGCAGCACGTCGAGATAGCACATGACCGCAACGGAGCTGTTGTCCGCGTCCGAGCATTCCAACAAGCTAGGATTTAGGATGTTTCTGAGAAAGCTTTTCCGAATAGACTCTGCTAGTCTGGACGTCAAGGCAGCTGCAGCGCTCGCCAATTCCGGATCAGAGATGGATGAGGAAGCTGCTGTCTGAGCAGTACGCATGACAAGTTGAATGAACTCAGTCAAGTCTACCAGTACACGCAGTTGCGTCTGAACTTCTGGAGCTGACGAGTCGACGAGACCCAGATCGTCTTCCTCCCCCAAGGTAGTCTCATCGTGTAGAACGCCATCTCCTAGGCTCATTCCGCCGCCGAGCATACTAGGGCCCTTGCCTGGCTGACCCGCGGCTCGTTGACGTTTGATGAGGATTCTAGGTGGTAGCAGCCCGTACACCGCGCCCAAGCCGGCGCCTAGCACGTCAGCAAAGTCACTTTCGACGAGATGATTGGCCAGCGCTCTACTTGTAGTCCTTTCAGCCTCGAGGAGGATCGTATCTTCGCCTTCGTGACGAGGATCCCTCCCGGTCGCTGACGTGGTTGTTCCTCTCCTGCCTCTTCGAAGATTGTGGGTTGGAGCAAATGCTCGCGTAAACAAGAAATACAATCCGGAGCGTGCGAGCTCTCCGGTCTTGGACTCTCGATGTGCGAAGCGAAGGAGGTGCGTGAGCAAGGCAAAGTCGTACACAGCCTTTGCTTTTGGGGGAGTGCTCGATCTACGTCCTTCTTCAGTCGTTGGATTTGTACGTTCTGCGCTTGAATCTGCCGCGTCAGACAGAGGCTCTGTGGGCCCAGCTCGAACAGTAGCGGTTGAGGCGGAGCTGCCGGCTGGGCTAGCGGGTCGCGCGCCAGCATCATCAGCTTGAACTTCAGATGCATCGCTGCTGCTGGCATGTATCTTTGTGTGAGCCTCTCTGAAGAAGACAGGCAAAAGCTCCGGCGTGTTCCGCAGTCTGCTAGCAATGCGGCATAGCAGCTCTACCAAAGCATGTTCTTCGGCGCTTCCTGGTCTGACCGCTACTGACACATCTGCATCCTCGTTCTCCTCTTCTTCCAGACTGTCCACAGAGAAGGTCTCATCGCTGTCCGAGCCACCGAGCGCGGCTTTTCGTTCGGCATCGCCGGTGCATACACGCAGTAGTCGAGCTAAAGGTCCATGAACACCAGGCGAAGCCAAGAAAGGTGCCGGAAGCTCCACAGTGAGCCGAGAAAAGAGCTCAATTACGTGAACCAGGACACCAGGAGGCTTGTCGGAAGATGTAAGTCTGAGCAGCGTCGCAAAGACTGTTTGAAGGGTCGAGATGTCACAAGATGGATGAGCCACACACAATCTCACGCACGGATCGACAGCTGATCCAGCTTGGATCGAACGAGCAACGCCCCACACTCACCATCTTCATCGAGCGCCCAGGCTAAACCTTCTGCACTCTCCCCTTCTCCCGTATCGCCCTGAGTGACCAGATCATCGGCCAGTCTACGCATCCTCTTTGGTATATCCGACCTCGAGACGCCATGATGAAGGACGGCTTGATCAGGCTGTTGCAGAGTGCTTCGTAAGGATTCCCAGTTGGATTTGAGAGGCTGCAAAGGGTCTGCTGAGCTTGAGGCGACATTCTGGCGCGATGAGCTTCGTCGCAAGCGCGAGATCAGATCCATGCTCGTCCACTTTGCAGATCAGCAGCTGCCGATCCCTTTGACTGGTCGACAAGAGTACAGCGATTCGCTCTACACGTCTGCGAGTGGAGTGGTAAGGATCAGGCGCCCGCATGAGCAGTGGTGCCCAGAGCAAATGGATGAACCCGCAGAGCCACTGGAGGTATGCGGGTACAGTATGACAGTCACGACGTTGTGAGGGGCGTCGGGTCGTTCGGGAACGCACACCTTGCTTTCCTTCGTGATTGCCCTACCTATAGGTACCGGCGCGGCATACATAGCTACACGCTGAATCGTGCAATCACCTTCACAACCGAAAGCTGTGCTGCAGCAATTGGCCACATAGCCTTGGAAGGCGTTTCGTGCGAGAGGTGTAGGGGTGTCGCGCTTTCGAACTTTCAACCCGCGACGAGGCTGCGCGTTGCGCTTGCTGGATGAGTCGTGTGTCGCGAAAGAAGGCTCATCACGATTCACACTCACACTGTGATCACGTCGACACGACATCCTCCTTCGCCATTAAAACATCCCCTCCTCTCACTATCAGCATCATTTCTCTCGCACCACATCACGAGACCATACATCTTTCCAAGGCGTTGCTGATCAATCACAAAGCGCACTCATCCACGCAATAGGCCAGTGAAGCATTCCACCCCGTAGTGCTGCAGAACGTTGCAGTCGGCACCCGATCATCATGACAGAGTGAGTGCAATCTTTTGATTGGCGTGGGCGCTTCAAAGCGGCACTCACAATGTTGATCTGCAATGTCCCTGGCTGCTCAGCGCTGCGGATGACCCTTGGGCCGGTCACGTCCGCGGCTCGACTCCAGAGCCAGCGAGTGTGGAAGAACCAGTGAGCGAATCTCTCGCGTACGCACCTGACACACGCGTCAGACAGGAAGAGCGTCTGGATCCACTCTCTTCTCTGTCCGATTTTGCGCCGCCTGGTTCTGCTGTCTCCGAACCGGGCGGAATTGCTGTGTCGCAGCTTGTCGCAGCGTCAACCGCAGACGTTGAGGATGAGCTCGAGGAAGGCGAAATCCGCGAACCCTCGAGCGACACAATTCTCGCCAATAGTGATACAATCTTCGCCAATACTGAAACTTCAAATGAACCTATCTCTGCCGTCACCGAAGAGGGACAGGGCAATTCAGAAGAGGAAAGCGATGAGGACGAAGCATTCGTGTACACCGGTGCCAGTTTCGGGACAGCTGTCGCAGATGCCGCATCAAATCGTACTGGCGCTGAGGAGCAACTATCACATCAAGTGGCCAGCCTCAATGTTGCTACACCGACCAACGAATTGTCGAACCCGACTCCCGTAGCTCAGTCTACGGCGCTTCAAACGCCTTCGGCGCCAGCAATTCCTGTCGACCACTTGCAGCTTGCATCTCTGGCGACCTCTGGCCCTCTTTCCGCCCTCAAAGCGTTTTTCGCCCATGCTTCCTCAGCAAAAGGTGGAAGCCATAGCGCTTTCGCTCTTGCAAATGAGCCTAGTCCTGCCTCTGGGCTGGTTCCCTTGCACTACGCTGCAAAGGAGGGAAAATCCGAGATTGTCCGGTGGCTCGTCGACGAAGCCGGCGCCCTTGCTGAGCTGGAAGATCGAGAAGGAGAGGTAAGGCGCGGATGGCGTACCACATACGTTGCGTTGAGCTGACACCTCGATGTCGCCCGTTTGCAGACCGCGCTTCACAAAGCTGCTCTCGCCGGCAAGCTACCCGTCATCTCGTTCTTGCTCACTCATGGCGCCGAAGCGGATGCCAAGGACAATGATGGCTGGACTTCTTTACACAATGCCTGCTCGAGAGGCTACTTGGACATTGTGCGAGTCCTTACAGAAAATCACGGTGCCAGTGTGGATGTCAAAGGAGGTAGGGCTGGATGGACGCCGTTGATGAACGCAGCTGCTGGAGGACATTTACCTGTGGTGCGCTACTTGTGCTCCAAGTGGAATGCCGACCCTTTTGCGCGCAACGCCGCTGGCGAGACGGCGTACGATGTGGCAGCTGCAACCTTCGAGACTTTCGTCTCCGAAGTCTTGGATAAGTACGAAACGGAGCGTTGGGCCGCGCTGCGCTTTTCCGGTCCCCCTCCCGCCGGGGGCGTCCCAACCGGATCTGCTCAAGGCGCATACAATCCCCTCAGGCTTCACACGACGGTTCCCATCGTTTTGCACGAGAACCAACGTCTAGACACTCGATTGTCGACCTTGGCAGTGCACGGCGGAAAGCCGAGATGGAGTGGCACGAGCGCTGGTCGCCCCCACAAACCAGATCGAAGAGCGCCCGGCACCATGCCACCTGGCCCACTTTCTTCGTCCCGATCTCGCAACATACCAATGAGGAGAGAAGACGTTGGTCTGCCCACAAGGGAGAATCCTTACAAGCTTGTGCTTCCCACACGCAGCGAGCAGATCGCAGCTGCGCTTGCGCGAAGACAGGGAGGGCAAAATGGAACGAACGGGAGCGCTGCGCCCGAAGAGTTAGGCAGCACGCCGACCCCACAGAGTGTCCTCAGTGCTCGAGCAGCTGCGGGCACGGGCGAAGCAGGAGCAAGAGATGTTCCGCCTCAATCTGAACGCAGCCACTTCTGGCTATCGGACTGGCAGACTGATCTGACTCATCCATTGGTGGACGCAGACGAGGGTTGGCAATATGCGCAGTCCTTTGACGCGCCTGATGAGAGGTGGACAGCCGCCATCCCGCCTCCGCTATCTAGGATACTGGAGGGCAAAGGCCTCGGTGCGAGCGTCAGCAGGGCTGTCACCGGCGGACTTCTGCCCGGACCTGGTCAGACGAGCATCAATGGACATGGAGCTGGACACGAGCAAGAGGCCGTAGCGACGGGCTGGGTGAGACGAAGGAGATGGGTCAGGGTTATGAGAAGGAGACTCGACATTGAGATTGGAGACGAGCTAGAAGCTGCAGAGCTGGCACACTTTTCTGCGACTCTGACTGCTACAGGAAGCACAAACGGGCCTTCGGGTCGTCCTGGTGCTACTCTCTCGTCGGTTGCTGTGATCGAAGCCGAGCAAGCAGCACGGGAAGCGTGCCTTGCTCTTGGTCCGTCTGCCGATTACCTAGCCAGATCTAAGGCGTTGGCGGGAGAATCGGCAGCTGCTGGATCCACGCCTGCCGACGCCCTCGGAGAAGGCGTGGATGAGCTGAGAAGACGCATAGCTCGACTCGACCTGGCCGTTGCGGAGCTGAGAGCTTCTGCATTCAGCGATGAGGATGCAGACAGGCGATCTCATGCCGAGGACATGCTCAAGGAGTACACGTTGCAGCTTGGACAGCTGAGGCAAGCTGCTGGTCTGGAGGAAGGAAGCGAAGATGGGGATAGCGACGAAGATGAAGACTTCATCTACCCTAATTCCTACAAAGATGATGGACAGTCTGTCATCACTCGTCTTGGTCCAGCCACTAGCATCCCCACCGGGGCTCGCCCGTCTTTGTTGAACAGACAAAGTAGTACAGGTGCCTCGGTCTTTGGAGCTATTGCACCTTCGGAAGCTGGCACGAGCATCACTGCCATGAGAAGCGCGGATCTGGCCGCCTCGAGCGAGTTCCGGGTTCCGCAGAATGAGCGTCCGAACAGACCTTCAGCGGCTGGTGCTGCGGTACACGCTCTTCGAGAGCAAAATCTCGTTCCTACATGGCAGAGCGACAGCGATGTTGCCGAATGTCCCGATTGTCAGCGAAAATTCACCTTTTTCCTTCGCAAGGTGAGTCTTGGGCTCTGCTCTACCTGCACACATGAGCTATGATGGCTGAATCAGGTATTCACCATCTGAAACTGAAACGTGTGATAGCACCACTGTCGTCGGTGCGGACAAATCAGATGCGACCGTTGCTCCTCTTCTCGGGCGGTGTTGGCCGCTTCGGAGATTGTCATCGATCCGGGAGTACCAGAGATGCTATTCACAGAGTCTAGCGGTCCCACACGTATATGCGATCAGTGCAACGCCGAGAGACAATTGCCGCCTTCCATTGGTAGCAGGGGCGGTCTATCCAGTCTGAACGGTGTCGCTGGCAGCCATGGGCAACTAGGCGGAACGGCAGGCTTTGGAACGCATACTGAACTCAACAATGGCGGTTTCAATGCATCTTCGGGCATCAGCGATGTCAGCTCGAGAGCTAGTGAGCTCAATGAGTGTCCAGTCTGCAACACCACCTTGGCTAGCGTAGGCGACTCTGCAGCGCAAGAGGAGCATGTTCGCGTGAGTCTGGCCTTTCCTTCCAATGGCGTATCAACGATGTGGAGAGCTGACGGTCTTGATTCCTCTCGTGACAACACGCAGACATGTCTCGAAAATGGCGGAGGCGGAAGCGTGCAGGGTGGTAGATATCTCATCTACAAGTTGACTGACGGTCCCATTGTGGGCAAAGAGTGCATCATCTGTCTCGAGGATCTTCAGCCTGGCATGACCATTGCGAGATTGCCCTGTCTTTGTTACTACCATCGCCATTGGTGAGTGCTCGAGACGCGCCTTCGCGACTGCGCGAATCAGCACAGCTCACTGTCTCTTCACTACTGTCCATTTCTCGCCCCCAGCATCGACTCGTGGTTCAGTCGCGGAAAGGCCTGTCCCACTCATGCTCGCACCTGGTAGATAGGTCGTACGTCTCATACCAGCCTTCTCAACACACATACCCTCCTTCGGTTTCTCGCAAACAGAATTTGCGATCTGTTCCTTTACACCGGCTCTCGCAATGCAGCGCAAAACATTTCCTCTATTTCTGCTCACCACAAACGTCCACGCATGCATTCTTTGCCAAACGTAGTTGCAAGCATTGTGATTTGAGTGAGATGCAGCAGGCTCTTGGTACATTGCAGTGCTTACTATTACAGCGTCGTTGATTAGTGGCGTCTCGAAAGGGTGTGTTTGGACATCATGTAGCACTGCGGTCGCAAATGGAAAGAGCGATGACTGGGTATCTCGCGGTCAAAACACGCGGCGACTGACATCTATCTCTGTCTCAAGTGTGAGGGGAGGAGGAGAGGAAGGCACCGCTGGCGAACGGTGGACTAGCGCTCAAGAGCTCGTCCGCCTTGACCACTTCAGCCTCATCCACGAGGAGACCGTCCAGCCATGCAAGTGCAGGGCACGCCATGGCAAGACTACCTCGATGCATCAACCTTCGATAAGCAAAGGTAGGGGGGAGGGTCTGCGCAAAGCGCGCGTCGGCAGCTGCCATCATCTTCTGCTGGGCATCGAGTCCCACATCGTGCTTGGAGCTGATAGTACTGAGGCCTTGACTGACTTCTGTCTCATCTTGCTCATCATCCGACCAGCGTTTACCACGAGGTGCATCCAAATCTGGCCCGGGCTGACGCTTGTGAAACACCGACTTCTCGATCTGTTGTTGCGCCGCTCGTTCCGCTCGCTTGGCCTCGCGCAACACGGCCGCCGCGCGATCAGGTTGGACGACGCCTGGATCAGGAAATGGTGGCATCGAAGCAGGCGGTCGACGGCTGCGCTCGTGCGTAGCCTCGTCGGATATGACCGGTGTGGCACTACTGAGTAGAAGGGGCGGATACAATCCCAGGGTGCACGGATTTAGACGCAAGTCGAGGACACTGAGCTCTGACATGCCAGCGAGCGCGTCTATCAAGCTGGTTGGGCGCTTGATACGGCATCCCACGAGACTCAGACGTTTGAGTCGCCGCATAGCCTGTAGCGCAGGAAGCTTCGACAGCAGGTTGTGATCCAGGTTCAGATGACGCATGTTGGG
>CCYA01000260.1:132765-144912 GCA_900000165.1 Ceraceosorus bombacis
ACGTAGATGAAGGCAATTAAGACGCATACACGCCACACCTAGCTGATCGAATAGGGCCGGCGCAAAGGTTTCGCTCGCCTGGTCGAGCGCGTCAAGCCAGCTCATCGCTGCCAAACAATTGTGAATCCCGCGATCGATCTATCAATCAATCAAGCAAACAGGAAATGTCCGAACGCCGACTTCAACTCTCCCCAAAGTTGGGTGGTGGCTTCAGACTGGCACCCGTGGCATCCATGCCCGCGCCTACTAGAAAGGACAAGAGCAGCAACGGTAGCAGCGGCACAGCAGGTACCACCGACTCTGCATCTTATCGCACACCCTTCACATCCACATCTCCCACCACTTGCGCGCCTCCCGTGCACGCTCCCATCCCCTCGGGCGACCAACTCCTTTCCGCCCAAGACACTACCACGTCTCCTGTTGGACCTCATTTGACAAGCACGACATCAGAGACGGGCCAGGACAAGCTATCACAAGCTGACCCGGATCATGCCTCATTTCCAGGAGCTTGGAGTATGAACCCTTCGACCGAGACCAATTTGCCCATCACTCCTCGGCGGGTGGGCAGCTTGCCAAGCTCCGATTCGGACCCAGTAGCAGAGCCCATCCGTCTTGATTCAGCCGCATCTTCTGAGCCCCATACCTCAATGATGCAGTCAGCACCGAAAGCCACTCGAGGAGCAAAGCCTGATCGGCTCGAAGGTCTGTCCACCGCGGGCTCCGACACGTTGACCAGCCGAGCAGAGGGTGATACGGAGTACGAAGACGCGCTTGGAAGCAGCTTGACGGCCATCGTTGGTGCTTATGGTGGCTTTGGGACAGCTTTGGACACTGGGAATCAGGCGCTCTCGTCGGCTGAGAAAGCTCACTCCGCCAGAGTCAGACAGGAATCTGCTCCTGCTGGTGCGACTACATACCGCTTTTCGCCAGAAGACGATGCTGAAGATGGGTCTAGCATTAGCGGGAACGTTAGTGGAGCAAGAAGCCAAAGTCGGTACAGCACTGGTGTGCTGCTCAGCTCTGTGCCTACATCTTCGGGTAGCAGCCAAGGCCAAACACTCGATGCTGGCGCGTCGCAAACCACACCCGCCTCCGCTCCAGCACACGTGTCGAGGGGCAGAGATCCGGAACAAATCGATCTGAGCCTGGACCGATCTACCTTTGCGTCTGCGACGTCATTCGCCAACGCTCCCCTTTCTGCTGCTACAGACGAGGGCAACGAGAATTTCCAAGTGGCACCGGAACAACCTGCAGTTCCTGCTCGTGCTAGTAGTACTCACGACAAGCGTCGTTCGCGCCTTCCCGAAGATACCCCGACATCGGCTTTGAATGTGCCAGACGAAAGTCGACCAGACGCTTTGACGACACCGATCTTGGGATTGGAAAGCAGCAAGAGCAGCCTGAGCGATTATGGGTCCGGTGCCGAGGGAGAGTACGAGCTGGATGCGGCCGGACAGTCAAAGAGGATGAGCATGCTGCGAGGTGAGTACTGGAGAGACAAGTCTCCGAATGAATTAGTCAAATGCGGCAAGAAGCTTAATACAAGCATTGTGCGGCCTCTACAGCTGTGAACGCCCTCGAGGCTATGTCTACGCCAGAAGGTGCTCAAGCCGGCGTGTCTGCGGTTGCTCGGGAAAGACAGGCTTCGATACCGACTGGCGCTGATGAAATCGAAGCCTCGCGAAAGCGTCAGGTCAATGCGAGTCCCACTCGACCGGCAGCACGCTCACCAATTTCGATCAAGAGCGCTGCAGCGTTCAGCAAGGGCCCAGAGAGCGCAACACCTCGAGCCAAGGTGGCTGGTGGCCTACCAGGGCCAGGGCAGGCGAGATCGGATGCCGCAGCGAAGGACGGACGCGATGACGATAGCCGGATCGACGATGCAGAAATGGAGGCCTCGAGAGCGGCGGAAGCCGAGGCGGAGGCGGACAATGATCCTTCTAGACCTCGCACTCTGAAAGAGGCCAGAGCCTTGGCGAAGGAGAGGGCTAGGCTTCGCAGGCTCGCTTCAGAAGGCGGTGCAGCAGCGGAGAGCAGCACTCTGGCCAAGGAGTCAGATTCCGTCTCGCCCAGTGCTACTCAAGTTTCCCTTTCCCGAGCTCCAGCTGTGGTGTCTCCCCTCTCACACTCGAGCTCTGTAAGGCACAGCATCGATCGACCGCGACGAGATCCTAAACGCACAAGCGATGCCAGGGGTGCGGTAGTCAGTCCCTCCGATTCTGGTCGGATCGCTGCCACTTCACCCACTGACTCTCTCCCTCAGGCCGACGTGCCTGCATCTGAGCGTCCAGGGAGGTCGAGTTTCGCAAGCGAGCGGAGTGCCAGCGAATACAGCACCAGCGACGCTGGAATGGCGCACGATGATTCCAAGATCGTTGAGAGCCCTAGCGGTGGTACAGGCGCGGATGAGGATGAAGCTACAAGAGACGCAACGCTGTGGCGAAGGCATAGCCGACAGCTCGCGCAAGGAGTCGAAACGCGAGGTGCACAAGAGATACCGGGGCAAAGGTCAAGCGCGTTGAGCCCTGAGGATGCAGCCGCGGCTGGTTCATTTGACTCCAGCTATGATGTCGCTTCGGACACGGGTGCTGACGTTCACGGCTCCTTGCCCAGCCACAGTCACGCTCACTCTCCTGATGCCGAAGCTCTACCAACCCGACCTGGTCCAGGTCGCCCTTCCTTGAGCGCATCCAACAGTGGCAGCATCTTTGGTCATGTTGACACCGACTCCATGGGCAGCCACTCGTACCCGAGTGTGCAAACAAACACGCGACGCTTTGGACACGTCTCTCCCTCCATGGGTGCAGCTGCTGATGGCAAGCTGCCCCCTGTTCCCCGCGACGGCGACACCAGCACAGATTCATCTAGAGCACAGACCACCGACACCTTGAAGGAGTTGCAGGATGTTGTGACCGAGGCTTTGGAGGATCTGAGCTTTGGAAGTAGTACGGCCACGAACGACACAGCCCAGCCGCGCGCCGCAACCAACAGAAGCAACAATGATCTCGGATTGATCACTCCGCGCGAATCGCATTTTCAGCTTGCGGACAAAGCCGCCTTGTCAGCTGCTGACAGCGCTACAGCGCCCCACAGCGAAGGCGCCTGGGCTGCTGGTTCGATGTCGAGCGGAGCGCAGGGCATGGCGAGGGCGCAGAGCACCGCCTCGGACGCAGTTTCCGAAGATCAATCCAACGTCTCCTTCAGCTCAGCTGTGGAAAATCCGGCTCATGCCACAGCCCCGATGCATCCTTTAGCGCGCGGCAGCTCGTCCACAAGCCCCACTGCAGATGAAAGTCTCGCCCGGGCGTCAACTGTCACTTCTTTGACTTCGACCGCAACGTCTCGCGTGCCTGTTCCTGCCACTGTCAGGCGAGCTCAGACGCACATTCAAGCAGCTCAGCGCGTAGCTGCCAACCCGGCGGCGATCCGTCTGCCAGTGTATGGCAGGACGACCGCTTGGCCCGTCTCCTTCGACCCCTCGCCCATCATCGAGAAGCGCAAGCTGGCACCTTGGGAACGAGCTCGAGCCTATGCGCAGTACGCCAATGATTTGGCAAGCATTGATTCTGGACTCTACGTTTGGCTCTCAGTCGTGCAAAGACCTGCTCAAGCCCAAATTCAATCGCAGCAAAGAGGCATAAAGCCTGGTTCTCAACACAAGGGGCTTGGCTTCGCAACCACCCAGCCAGCTACATCTTCCAAATTGAGAGGAGACGGCCCTGTCAGCGGTCGGGCGTCGGGCCCAGGTCATGCCCGTGAGACCACTGGAGACTCGGCTTACGCTGCCAGTATCCGCAGCGAAGCGACGTTCCCGATCCGAGGAGATGGAGGTCGCGCGAAGGAGATTGTGCAGGCGACTCCGAGCATGGGGAACATCCCAGAGAGCCCACCTGGCTCTGTTCCGTCCAACATTCCTTATCCCACCCTTCTACCCCAATCAGGAACGCGTGCGGACCGAGATGCTTTCGATGCGAATCAACCCTTGCCTACTCCGAATTCGTCTGGAAGCTTCTTCTCGAGCGCAAATGCCGCTGGCTGGCCCGCTTTCATTGATCGTGTACGGGGCTCTTCTACCAGCACCGTTTCCGATGATTCTCCATCTTCTACCAGAGTCGTCAATATGCGAGGCGACAGGGAGCGTGAGAGGACCCTCAGCTCTGCGGGAGCGGATGCTCCAGCATCGAAAGGGTCTTGGAGCCGTGGCGGAGGAGGTTCTAGTAATCCCTCCGGCACTACTGGGTCCAATGTGCCGAGTGGGGGCAAATTCTTTGGCGGTCTGAGCCGCAAGGGTTCTAGAAGAGGTGTTGGGCCAGCTTCAGGCTTGAGCGTTACGCCCATGAACCCAAGCGCTAGCGCACAGCCATCCCCGCCAAGTACTGGTTCTTCCAGGGCCGGCGATGCTACTCCATCATCCGCTGGTCCCCGTGGCCCTCGGGGTGTCGGACAAGGCCAGTCCTCCGCACCCCGCTCGACTCTTAGTCTCGACGTGACATCCGCGAAGGCCGACACTGGCATCGCCCTCATTCAAAGCCCGGCTGTAGCTGCCGATCCGAGCCCACCACCGCCTCCCGGTGCTGTTGCTGCTGCTCAGATCCAGGGCAAGCTTGGCGAGTCACTTCCCGACATAGACACTCGGGGTGCTGTACCGTCCATCAGCAATTCCAGATCGCCAGCTAGCGCAAGAGGCCCCATGGGTCCTCGTCCACCCATCTCGGCTGGCAGCGTCGGCGGCGACTCGTTCAAGACCGCCGCAAGCGGGTCGCCTGTAGCCACCTCTACTGCTCGACGGCCTTCACAAGGTCAAGGGTCAGCACCGAACCGACAGAACATCTCTGGATCGTCTGGCCTAGGGGGTGGAGAGAGCAAGGGTCTGTACTACGGCCTCAGCTCGACCGGTGGCATTTACGGCGTGCCCAAGCGCCAAGAAGAGGCAAGTGGCCGCAGGGGCTCAGATGCGCCGCCGTCGCCGACAGAGTTGCCAGCAGAAAAGTCGACACCTTCCAGCCCAGGTAGAGCTCCAACAGGTCCTGTGAAGAGCTCATTCTCGTACGGATCCGTCAGGGAACGAAGCCCAAACATTGGTTCCGGCACGACCTCCAGCAAGCTTGCGCCGCCAGCTAGCATTCCGACTGGCGGAAGCAGCGCTGGCTCTAGCCCAAGCGGCGGCTCCACTGGGAGCTTCTCGTTCCGCAAAGGTAGCTTCAGCAGTCAGCTTTCGGGCTCTGGTTCCAAGGACAGCGCAGCGAGAGAAGAAGCTTTTGAAGAAGCTCTCAACAAGCTCGAAGATGTTCTTCCCGATGCTGATCGCACTACTCTGGCCAAGTACCTTAAAAAGTCCGGCGGTGATGATTTGAAAGCCATTGGCGATTACTTGCAGGATCAAGCGAGGGGTAAATTGCCGCAGCCCACCAGGAGTCCCACGGGCAATCTTGGCAGCGCTCGACGTTGAAAGCGGACCTCGAGTCTCGAGCAGAGGTGCCTGCAAGGGTTGCGCTGCATGTTCGCAGAGTCGCACTTTGATATCACGGATCCGTACAATTTCTCTTCGACCCTTCGTTTCGCTGATTTGTTTTCGCTGGGTGCTATGCACCTCAACTTATGCTGACACTTATTGCTTCATCTATACCGAATGCATGTCTGAATCCCGGGGACGTGATTAACTGACTCAGACTCATCATGCTCGCGCTTGGTCTTCGCTCACATTGACTGGCGGTACGATCCAGTCAGAATCAGGCAACTCACTTAATTGCGCTGGAAAATGGGAGCGCGTCACGTAGGAAGCATGCACACAGCTATCACGAAGCGATGGATTGTAGATGTGCTTGATCGAGCAGAAGCAGCCAAATGTGGGATGAACGAGGATTCATGTGGATGAAGCGCATGCGAAAAGGACTGAAGTGATGCAGGAAAGCTGAGAATACTGGATAGACATTGAAGTGAAGAAGGATGAGCGCCAGTTGGGAGATATGAAGCATTGACACTGTCTGAAAGCATGAAGAAGCGTCGCGGAGGGTGTGGCAGCGGGCAGAGGCGCGCGCAGGCAGGCGTCCCGAGTAAGGCGCAATGCTCCAGAGCGACTAGGGAGAAGGAGGGTTTGAGGATAGCTTGTCGGAGGGGGCTCACCATGCAAAGTCAGGGGAAACTTTAATGTGCTTGAGATGTCAGAGGATGAGAGTGGATGCGATGGTAGGAAATTGAGGCTGTCGCAAAGTTGGAAAACAATCTGTGCGCTTGCTGTGAGACCAAGTGCTGATGGAAGACGGCTCGGAAGGACCAAGTATCTGAGGGCCAGCAGCCCTTTCATGACTACTCAAAGTTTGCTCCTGGTCCACTGCGCTCGAGTTCATCGCGCATCTCGCGGACTCGCTTTTGTAGGTCAGCGATCGCCTTGTTGCGGGTCGCCGGCTCAGGATTCGAATCCCTACTCTTGTCTAAGCCAGCACGATCGTGGCCTGCCGTAGAGGAGCTCGAAGACTCGTTGTGAGTGAAGAGCTCAGAGAGGCTCTCAGCGGAAATGTGTAGCGAGCCGCGTGGAGGCAAGTTGCCTCGCACGTGTCGTAGGCGTTGCGGACCGCCTTGAGTCTCGTCAAGCCCGGCCTGTCCTCCGTTGCCAGGAGGGGCGGCAAATGCAGACATTGTGCGACTATGGCCTCGACCACTCGGCTCTTTCTGATCCAAGAATTGCCGAAGCTTTTCCAGAGCAGAGCTGACCTCGTCCAGCTTTGCTGTGCCCGTACGGCCTTGCCTACGTCTGCTACTGGCGATGGAGCCGCTTGCAGAGGTCGGGGTCGGGATGAGCCCGCTGCTCTGCGTGCCAAGCAAAGGACTCGGGTTGCTGTGAGCATCGCCGTGGCGAAGAGCATCAGACGAAATCGCCTTATCCATGCCTCGGTGTCGTGGCGAAATGACGAGCGATGGTGATACTACTCGACGACTGACTGATGTCTGTGACATGCGTCTTTCTTGTGCGGCGGCAGCAAGCGGTGGGAGACCTTCCGTCGAGTGGCGTGTCATCGATCGCGAATAGCTTGTGGAAGGTGGCCTCCTTAGAGATGCACTGCTCGCCGTCGTGTTGACGGCTCTCTCATTGGTAGGGCTTTTGTTGCGACTACTTTTCGTTCGCAACGATGCTCCGCTCTGTGAGGTGTGCACAAAAGTCGGGACGGTGGGCGACACAGCGTTTCGATCTGGCATGTGATGGCTCGTAGCCATGGTTGGGTCGGATTGCTGAGAGGGCTCGAGGGCCATGGCGAAGCTGTTGTAGGGTGCAGGTAGTGACGTCTTGGGCCAAGTTTGTGACCAGTCGTCTGGCTTACTTTGATCCGTCATCGCGCTTTCTGATAACAGCTGCCCAAACTCGCCGATAGACGTCATCGCCGACTGTTCGTGAGGGCCTCTCAGCTGCTCCAGCTCCCGAGCATGGGGTTGCGAGAAGTACTGTGAAGGGTGTGGTGCTCGTTGGAGGTGATGAGAGAAATCGGCACTCTGTTCTTGAGAACCGTGCTCAGGTCGAACTCGCGACGCGCTATCTGGAGAGAGACCGTGGAGCTGTAGATTGGTGCTGAATGCGGGTGACGATGCTGGCGTATCGCGGCCGTGCACCCACCGGCGCTGGTGATCGTCTCTCAAGGAAGCCAAAGAGTCCTCAATGCCTGATGAGTCGAATGATGAAGCGTTGGTCAAGACGCTGTCCTGTCCTGGGCCATCGTCCCAGCTTTGACCCGAGGCCTTCTGCAAGCGTTGCTGTGCTTGATTGTGGGCATTAAGGGGTAGATTCATCGCTGCGACGGGGTCCATCGACATCTCTTCGCTTTCCTGGGTTAGATCACTACCCATGAGACCCAGGCCGCGATATGACCCCTCTTGGCCACAATCCGGCGGCACCTGCTCGAGCTGATCGCGCTGCAGTTGGAGAGAAGCAAATTCCGAAGAGAGAGAAGGGCTCAAGACGCGCAGCACCTCTGCAGGCACGTTCCAGGAATGGCTCTTAGCATCGTAGACTGCTCCAAGATCCTTCAAAGTCTGAGTGGACGACGGCTGTCTTCGGTCGGATGAGAGGAGTCGATGCCCAGTCTCTTGACCTAGTGGACTATCGTCGCTCGAAAAAGACGCCACCTGCGCGTCTTGCAGCGGCTGAGATGAAGCAGGTCGTGGTAAGGACGATTGTGCCTGAAGCTGCGAGTTATGAGTTTCATGAAGCTGGTCCCCTGGACCAGCAACCGTACCTGCGCGACGCCTTGCGGGCTGACGGCTGGTTGTGGGAGACACTAGCAATCCAGAGAGCATGTTGGGTCCAGAAGCTGTGCGCTTTGCTGTCATCCTCCTTTTGAGTGGAGACTGTGAGCGACTCAGGTGCTTGACTATGGCGTGGTGATCCGCTGAATGCTGTTGCGCAGGTGCTATGGGGCTCTGCGAGAACGAGTCACCAGACATCATCGAAGCTGAAGAAGAGTAGAGGTCCTCGTCGACGTCCATGGACCCATCCACGCCCCGATGATGCAACCAAGATTCTCCAGATCCGATTTGTGGTCTGGAGAGATGTCCACCAAAGGTGTCGCCCTCGGAAGAAGGGATGGAAGGGTGATCCACTTCAGCGCTGCCGAGAGGCTGCCAGGCTGTCAAGTCATTTGGCTGCGGCCCAAGGGGCCGAAAAATGTAGTCGATCAGCCGAGGCGGTCTACAGGAAGGACACATGTCCCACTATCTTACTCACAGCCCAGGTGGTGGAAATCTCTTTCAAGAACTGGTCGAAATCGACGTGAGAATCGAACTGAGTTTCAGTCGTCATGCCAGCAGTCGGTTGGTGGAATGCTTGGGTGTCGTAAGTATTCGTCGATTCGTAATCGTTACGGCCAATGTCATGACGACTCGAGGGCTCTGGCGCTCCTCGCATGGGCTGCCAAGGCGATTGAAGGGTCTCTCTCGCCTTGCCTTGTGAAGTCGCGGATGGGGCCGCCGTCGTTGCAGATCGTAAGGGCGTTACACTGACCAAATCATGCGCTGGCACCGAGCGTGAAGAGGAGGGGATCGAAAGGGCGTTGCTGAGGGTGGAGGAGGAGGCTGGGGCCGTCAACCTCGTAGCCCCTTGATATTGGTCCTCGCCAGCGTACTGGTACGCCTGCTGCGTCTGCTGTGAGCTCGATGCCGAAGCCGGTGATGTGCCGACGGGCTGCCAAGGCTGCCCGGACTCTTTCCGCTGCAGCTGTTCAGCCTGGTCTCGTCGCATCGCCTGAAGACTTGACAGGAACACATTTTGACTTTTCATCGTGTCTGCTCTCAAGCTAGGGCAAAGGTATAGCGGAGGCGCCCGGCGCCACAAGGGCGACTTTCCTCGATCGCGACTGTAATTCCTGCGCCCTGGTCGTCCCGCTCACGTTTTGATCCGCCCTCAAGCCCAAAGCTAGCCTACACAGCCCGCAGGCTTACAACAGCTTCTGATGTATGTGGATGCTGCTGGAAATTGGCGAGCGCAAGTGATGCAGCTGGCCCGCTGCGTGTCTCGCTCCAGGCGGGTCGCGGCGCAGTTGAGACTGGCAGGTGTGCTCTTCCAAGAAAGAAGCAAGTAGTGCAGCAGATATTGAGTCGAGTCAATTAAGTGGCCGGAGACTGCTATCGGTCCATGTAAGCTCCCGTGCGCGGGATGGAGTGGCACAGCAGCAGCACTTGCAGCGCTCTTCCAGCAACCGATGCACTTGGCGGTCGATTTACCCGATTCAAGTGGAACAGATTGCTACACAACGACAATCACTCGCTACTGATAGCTGTGACCATTTAGCGTAGACTGCTGCCGTGAACGTGTGTGGGAGCTGGGGGCGGGCAGTTGATGCTACCAGCTGCGCATTGGCTGAACGATGGGGTGTCAGTCAGGATACGAAGAAAGTTCATGAGTCAGCGCTGCTGCTACATAGCTGGTCTTGCCTATAGCTGCATGTCACTACCATATACTCAGCCCATGACTGCAGAAGCATCATGCAGCAGCATTATTAATAGTCTGAATATGGTCAAAAGCCCTCCCCTCATTCGAGCATGGAGAAATGCACGTTGCTGCTGGCAATGCTAAATGCCTACGCAGATAATGCTGAGCTCGACCCCGATGATAATTCGTACCCTTCCTCGAGCATGTGATGCCTGTTGCTGTACAGCATGCGACCGGCAGCCTCATTCGACTTGGGAGAACCCGTCAAGTATCGTGTGTATCGCGGACGCTTTGTGCAGACAAGCGAGACATGAACGAATGACCCCTTTACCATCTTTTCCCCCGTCACCTTTCACTTCTGATGCCACCCCGCCATTGGCCTAGCTTGCACCGGCGCGTGTAGCGCCGGGCCATCCCGCTCGAGCCGCCGTGTCTCAACCGTGCCATATGGTCTCGCATCCGTTGGCTCCGATGCACCGCCATGCGATCATCTTCTGTGGAGGCTAGCAGGTGATCCGAAGCAAGGCCACCCAGACCTCGAATAACTCACCAGCTTTCTTGTACACTACCAGTCGCGGGTGCAAGTCTCGAGCTCGCAGCTGCAGAAAGCCGCGTGAGCTGAAACTGACGTGCTGTCTGCACTCAATCTGCTTCAGCTAGGCTGCTTCAACTTTCAATGGTCGACGCCTGTCGACCTGCGCGGCAATGCAGACGATAGCTTCGGCGTTCAAGGATGTGCTGGCTGCGCCAAGCGACCAATGGTGCGGGGCGGCGAGAGAGCGCAAAGTCGGGCTTGGGCGAGACGAGGCGCTTTCGTGATGCGTCGTGCTTGGTGAGTTGCGAGTCGTGAATGGTATCTTAAACCACGAATGAACTAGGCGAATCGGGGAGCGGCCGGTCGTAGAACCCTGTGATCAACCGACACCGCGAGACGGGATACAGGCTTGATGTCAGCCAGGCTCGTGAGAGATGATTGATCTCCGCTTCTGTGCCAGCGTAGACTGAAGAGTCTGTCTGCACCGACCTTGAGCGTGCACTTATTCAAGCAGCGAGCCCGTACAGTGTGTGGCTCCGATTCGTCACGTTGAGCCGATGGCGTGGCGGGCAAACGTGACCAAAATCAGTCTACCTAGAGCGACTGCCGGGTGTGCCGAGATACAGATTGCTTCAGCCTAGCTTCGTGAAAGGGCGCTGACCAAGGGACGACAGCGGCGATGAGGTGCTGGGTTTTAGTCACGAGTGTGTCAGTGGGTGTTGATCGAGATGGATCCTGCACGAGTCGAGTCTAGATATGATCGCGCTGTATAGATAGGCGTGCAAGACACAAGCGAAACGTGCCCAAGGAAAGTCCAGATGAGTGCTGCCCTGTCAGGAGGACAAATGACGTATCAGGCAGCTGGCAAAGTCGTGCTTGTCGTGAGGACTCACACTCCCAATTGTGTTTATGTCGTCGAGCGGAGTGCTTCACGGACAGCTACACAGTGAGACCTATATCTTCGCTTAGCGCTCAAAGTCGTGGTAGCAGCACATGCTGCGAAGGGCAGATGCTGTCGCGAGGGCAAAGACGAGCAGCTGCTTGACATATGATGCGCGCTCGCCGCTTCCGCAAATGCAAGTCTGAGACCCGCTAACGGCAAGAATAATCACGAAATAACAAATGCCCGCGTGTTGCTCTCCACGCAGCTCGGTGAAACGTGCCGGATACTGCTGGGAGGGGGCCTCTCAAATTTGCACACTTGCACAGCGTGCAGCAAGAGCAACAGCGGGCGGCCAGTCGGCGGACTGCGAGGCCGTCAGTCGACTCGCGGACTCAAGCACGAGTCGTGATTTCAGCAGATGTTGCGATGCTGCTGCACATCACGATGATGATGTCGTTTCTGCGAGTCAATCTCCGTCCGTGGCCGGGCCACAGACCTTGCATTCACGATTTCGCTACTGGACAGCGTGAACAGACCACGGTCACCCGTATGCATCCATTAAAGCATCATCGGATGGCTTGAATACGCGGATAGTGGCGCACGGGACCAACTTCAGCACGCGGGGCACCTAGTCAACAGAAACACCTAGCAGCGGGTCGTGGAAGCATTGGGGATCCTTGGTCTACGTGTATCAGCAGATCAGCAGAGAGGAAGACCGGAGTCCAGGGTCACTCGCGACTTACGCCCACGACCTACCCATTCACGATTTCACGAAGGGCGGTGCGTGGATTCCTTATTTGCAGCAAAGACACG
>CCYA01000260.1:151231-177284 GCA_900000165.1 Ceraceosorus bombacis
CGTTCTGCGACAAAGCTTGTGCGCGATTGGTTGGTGGTCTCATCCATCTTCCGCGCCAACTCGCAGGCCTGGTTGGGACGCGAAGCGGGCAGCGAATCGCGTGTTGCATCGCGAGACGGGCTGCGAAATATTCGTCGTGGCTGAGCTCCAGCGTTGCCGAGCTGTAAGCAATGAAACAACGGACTTCTGTACTCCTCATTTGTAGAATATGCATGGCAGCCAGATGTGATGATGGTGGTATCGTTGCGACAGTCTTTCGAAGTAGCTACCCCACAAGCTCCTGATTGCGGATTGCAGATACTGGGATCCCAATCAAGCGGGCGGTGGCCCTTTCGTGAGCCTTGGCCCGGCACCTGCAGGAGTGATGCTACCCTCATACCTCTTGCTCGTGCTGCCAGGAAGCGTAGCAGGAAAGTCGAGCAGGTGGACTGCGAATCGCTGTTCGATGGTTGTTGCGGGATGGGATGACTCTCGTGGTATGGTGAGGCGGTTGGACGAGGCTAGACAGCTATGTGCCGATGACAATCACCGATCTTTGGTCATCGAGCATCTTGCCTTCTTGAGACTGTCCGATTGCGTCACTGTAAATGACTCGTAGATATCCGCGCACACTTCGCCCGAGCAAACGCAAAGAGCGCAGAGAGCTGCTTGATGTCCTTTGAGATCAAGTTGCCCCCCACTCAGCCTGCTTGGCAGAGCAGCGGTTGTGGAGTCACACTGAAGGGGCTTTGCGCGGAGTTTCCCGGCTGAGACGAGGGGACAGCCGCCGGTGGAATTGCTTTCTGGTGACGGGTCGCGCGTGATCCCCTCCACCACGTCAATTTGTCGATTCCAGAGCTATGAGAAGGCGAGAGGGGCGCGGGCTGACGAGGCGCCATGGTCGTGTCAAGGAATGTGCTGATTGATCCACACCACAAGCCAGCTTCTCCTGCCCCTTTCTTCCCACTGCTTCGCATGCCTTCCCTCTCTGCGCGCGCCATCGAGCAAAGACGTATTCCCTCCTCTGCCCTGTCTGCTTTGTCGGCCAGCCGCTCGGCGGCGAGGCGCAGTCCAGCAGCCGGTGGGGCTGCCCATACCTTCTCGATTCAAGCTCTCATCCCAACATTCTGGACCCCGATTGCAGATTCCACGCGGAGGAGAGTCTCATTCCCGCGGCGGTCTAGAAAAGGGGGAAGGCGTCGAGCAGCGCTGCTCGCAGCGCATGAGTGACCAGCCCCTTTCCTGCGCCAATATCAGGAGGCTCATGTCAAGCTCGCCACCTCTTATGGCGGCATCCCATCCACCTACAATCTTGGCAGACCTGCGCCGCCCGACCATGTGCCCCTTGCAGCGTTTTCGTCGTGTATGCTGGGCTCATTCAGGCCACTCTTGAATCCAAGTCGAGTGCGATTCACTTCATACCCGAGGCCGAACTGCACAAGCTCTTGCAGGGAGAAGAGAGGGTACGTAGGAAGATGTGCACGAGCCCTTGGCGAGTTCAGTCGAGCGCTTGGTAGACTGCGATGCGCCCTGAGAGTGGTCGATGTACCAGCAGCTGGCTCCCATTCCAGATTTTCCGATTCGGCTGCGCAAGGTACACCTAGGTGATGGGCGGATCAAATGGGCGCTGACCGAAAGTCATTTCCGGAATGCTCAAGTAGCTACGAGCGCGCGTTGGGTCCGACAGGGCTGTGCCAGAGGGGCATCTAGCACCGATTCGGGCGGGAGAAATTCGGCAGCGAGGTGTCAGGATAGCCAGATTGCATTCCTTTCGTGAAGCGGGTGAGGTGGGAAAGAGCGGAAGGGCTCGCAAGGAAACTGTTCGAGCCATCGTCGTGCAATCTCGCGAAATGGAGACAGATACGAGCTTCGGGTCGGATGCAGAGTCAGAGGCGTGAGGATCAATCGAGTCATGAGTATAAGTCTGGAGATGGAGCAATCTTGAGTCCCAAGGGGCATGAAGATAGTCAGGTGGTGAAGGAGGTGTTGGGCTCTGTGTAAGAGATCGACACGCTGGTGCCTCTGCACGCATGCGCCATGAAGCCGAAGTGCAGGTGACGACTGCACTCAACAGCCAGGCGCGCGGGCCGTGTGTATTCGACATCGAGCTCAATTCAGCTTGCTTCAGCTTCCTCCCCACCGATACTTACCGACGAGATCGGTATTGGTAGCCTCCCCCGGGACTTCTCTTTTGCTAATGCCTCCATCACTGATCGCGCATACATCCGGCCCAACTGCCATTTGACGGTCTTGACTTCACAGGCAGGTCCCTGCGCTCGATTTCGACTTGCAGTCAAGAGTCGCAGTGTTGGTATCGCGGTCAACATGCACGACTTTACTTCGCATGTGCTCCAAAGGTACTGGGAGGTGGTTGGATGGAATCCCTACAACTCGTATTTGCATCTCACTTCTACCTCTTCAGCGGTATTGGATTTTCCGCTGCCTTCAGGGCTCAATTTTGCAATCAGTGCTTCGCCCAGCCCGCCTTTCTTCACTACCTATCGTCTGCGAGCGTTGCCCCAACTGGAAGGTTCCTTGGGCTACATTTTTGCTTCGACCGATGAAGAGGCACCTGCACTCGATGTCGGCAGCAGCAGAACAATCTCTATCAAGCGCATGGCGCACCGCTTTAGGGTGTTGGACGCCCCTAGAGCACCTACAGCTAAAGAAGAGATCTGGCAGGGAGGTGTGCGCGTCGATACTCGAGGTGAGCACGGGTTTTTTGTCAAGATGCGAGGGGCGAGCACTGATGTAGCCTAATCTGCACCTCACGCTCACACACATGCATCTTCAAATCGCCCCAGACTATCTGCTTTATGGCTCTATGCATGTGCCTTCGGCTCGAGTCGATGCGCTGTACACTACCAGGATCTCCCCTGAGATGACTTTCTTACTTACTGGGCGCTCGTATCCCTCTCGGACATTCCTACAGAGCAGCGAGAAAGCAGCCCAAGCAATCGCTGGCGATGCTGCCCAAGCGAGTCTCTCCCGAGACAAGACTGCCGGAAGAATGAATGTTCAGCTCATGCTGCAGAGAGATACCGGAAAGTGGTTCACTGAATACTCTTACAGTGCCTTCGATGCCCTCTGGGGATTCAGAGTGCTCCACAATTTTGGCACTTCCAGCAGCAGCGCAAGTATCAGCGAGTCCAGTATGCCCTCGGAGTCCAACGGGCTACATACCGAGGCGGTGGTGTCCAAGCGTGGCGTTGAAGATGATCGGGAAGGCGAAAGCGGTGTGGGCGGTGGACTCAAAGGCCGCTTCTCAGCTGGGGCAGAAATGTTCTTTAGCGCTCGCGAAAAGAGCGCCGGGAGTGAGTACATATGAGCCTGGGCAGGAACGTAACCATTGCTGCAGCGTTGAAACATGCCCGTCTTTGGCAGTCTCTACCGGAGTGCGCTTTACGACCCTCCCAGAGCCACCTGCTTCACAGGCGAATGGGGGTTCGGATCAAGTCCCGCAACCCCCAACGACACTCACGGCTACTCTCAACCCCATGATGGGCCATTTGTCCACTGCGTATGCAGCAAGAATGACGCGGGACATTGTAGCTTGTTCGCGGTGCGTTTCTTGGCTTGGTGTGGCAGGCACCTGATGCTGATGTGACCTAACGTTTACTCAGGTACGACTTCAACGTGTACAGCTACGACTCCGAGCTCACCGTCGGCTTTGAGTACTGGCTTCGAGCTGCGCGACAAGCTCACCAACCAGCAACAGCATCGCCGTTGACCAATAGCATGTCTGAAACCGCCCAAAGGATCAAGCAGGCCGCATCAGACGTCATCGGCAGCGTCAGCGACTCAGTAAAAGCAGTCAACTCGTCGCGCGAAGACTTGCCTGCCGAGCAGCATCGGACGCGGCCAGACAAGGTGCTCTCACCCAACACACGAGACCTGTCATTACGAGAGAGCGCTGGGCCCCAGTCTGACAGAGGGCTCGGAACGGGACATCTGCCCTCTTTGCAAAAAGAGCGCCCCCAACCAAATTTGCGCGAACACGAGCCACCGACGTCAGTATCCTCTCCAACGTGGCCAAGTCCGGTATCATCTGAAATGACGACCGAAGAGTCAAGCAGCTCTACCAGAGACGCTGGTCTGCCCACAAAGAGCGGGACCGTTGCGCCGCTCTTGGCATTGATCAAAGCGCGTATATCCACGTCCGGTGTCCTCTCACTCTTGTGGGAGGGGCGAATGCGAAATACTCTCCTCTCCTTTGGTATTCGAGCCGACGTCTCCCCCAGCGCTTTGGCATCCAATGAGAGTCGAAACCACGGAAATGCTCTTCGTAGCATTGGCATGGAGATCACATACTTTGCCACTGGCGAAGAAGCTAGACTTGAGCAGGAAAGGCGGAATAGACGTCAGCAATAGTCGCATGAGCCGCATATGTAAGTCAAACATCTGATACCCCAAATGGCACACATCGTCACCGTCATACTACCCATGAGCTCAACTATGAGAGCGAGTACCTCTCTGGTCCTTTGCCACCCGTACCGGCTGCGTGCAGTCGGGCGGACGCGTGATCCGGCGGACTGTGGCTAATTTCGTGGACTAGGACTCCACCAGCCCTGCATGATGCTGCTGCCGACCGAGTCATGCATGTTGCCTGCCTGTCCTAAACGCAAAACGGCAGCTCTTTGGTATCGTGAGGCACATGTGGTGAGGAACTCAAATCAGCGAGCATCAACGCCGGAATCTCTGAGCTGGCCGTCTTCGCAGTCTCCAAGCTCAGCCTGAAAAGCAGTACTTCCGAGCTGGATCCGCGTCGCTAATACCAGTCTTCTGACTCTCTGGCCGGCTCCTTGAGGCAGTGCAGCGATCAAATCTGTCAGAGACAAAAGCGTCTTTACTCCTTCACCGGGCCACCAACATGCCGCGTTTCGCATCGAGCGAGGACGAAAAGCCCAACATGATACGAGAAAGTGATCGGCATCGAACCAGTACATCTGCGGCTCCCTTGAGCGAATGTCAGGGAGATGCACACCAATCACAGCCACCAACATCGCCACACACGCCCACTCGCGACACGACATGCCTTTATCATCTGCCCCTGGGCACTGCTGGCCCTGTATCATTTCGTGAAGAAGCACTCGAGGCCTTGTCAGGCTGTACAGGTGAGGTGCAAAGTCATCAGCCAGAGCACTTTGTCACCTCGCCCATATCCCGCACAGCATCGGAAAGCAGCATCAAGAGGTTCGAGGACCACGCGGCAGCGCCTCATTTTCAGCGCACTCTTCGACCACGGTGCCAGTACGACCAGGTTCCGAACCTCGGACGAAGTAGCAGATTGACTACGCCTACGTTCTCATGCGGTGTCGACGCTCTCCCGGACGCATTGCTAAGTCGAGCAGCTCTCACGGTCCCCTTCACTCGCGCTGCTTCCCCTCTGCCGCCCTGCATTGTGGAAGCTCAGACTGCAGAAGATGTGTCAGCCTCAGGCCGGCATGAGACGGCCGCAAAATTTGAACATGATCGCTGCCGGTCTAGGGGCACTGCGACAAGATTCAGACTCAATCAACCTGTTAGCTATCCAACAAAATCAATGCCGCATCAGGAAATCCTCCTTGATGATGATATCGACATGCGGCCACGTTCGGTGCCTCTCCAGTGCCGTCAAGACGAAGATCTGCAAGTTGATCAGCGTGATGGCAATTCTGAGGCCAGAGAGATAGAATTGAAGCTCATTGCAGGCTCCATCTGGACCAAAGGCGATTTACTAGCGCTTCAGCTTGCTGCTGGACGACCCTTGTCGCCCCTTGCTACCGCATACCTGCTCGCAAGGTGAGTGGAGCCACGCATCTCATCAGGACTCAGTTGCGGCTTGGTAGGCTGAGGCTCTGCCTTCCCTTAGAGATGATGAAGAGAATGATTCCGAGAATCCGCGAAATTGGTCTCGAGCAAGGAAATGGTCAGCGACGATAGTAGTGAGCTTGCAAGTTTTCCTGGCGACATGTGAGCTTTGTTCTTTACCAAGAGCTACGTGTTTACGTCTTTGTGATGACTGACGCTACGAGCTATTTGGGACTGTCAGTCGGCGTGGCGCATTTGGCACCTGCACTGGGATACATTTCGAAGGATCTTGGCATCCACTCCGGAATACAGCGAGGCGCCATCATTGCCGTGTACATTGCAAGCTTCTCGATAGCACGTGCGTTTCTTAGCGATGAAACATCTTCACGAAGGCTGACAAGAGCATGTCCGCAGACCTCATACATTCGCCAATCAGCGAAGCATGGGGACGTCGGCCTGTCCTTGTCGGGGGACTGGTGATTTATCTCCTTTTCAACTCGCTCTGCGCCATCGCGACAAACACCCGCACGCTCCTAGCCTTTCGTTTCTTCAGCGGCGTAGGTGCATGTGCTCCTTTGGGCACAGGTGGAGCTGTGTTGATCGATCTGTGGCATCCCGACGATAGGGCTCTCGCACTGTCCATATTCAGCATTGCTCCTCAGCTTGGTCCGCTTGTGGGACCCATCATGGGGTAAGTGGCGTGTCGTACAAGCGCTTTCCTTGTCGATCGCCGATTGACCCGCATTTGCAAAGCGGCTACATGACGCAGCAGCTTGGCGATAGTTGGCGTTTAGGGCTAGGACTCACTTCTGCAGCAATTGCGATTGCACTAGGTGCAACAGTCCTGCTGGTTCCAGAAACTCTTGCTGCTCGTATTCCACACCTGCGTGCACGCGAACTTCGAGCAGAGCAAGGTGTCAAGGCTTTGTGCGCGGCATATGAGCAGACCGAAAGGTCCGCAGCTCCATTTGCTGCCGAGGTGGTGCTGAGACCCATCATCCTCTTGAGCTGCGAGCCTGCAATACAGCTTGCGGCCACTCAGTGGGTAACCTTGTGCTGTAGCCGACCGAGGTAGCATCTTTGAAGCCTGACCGCACATTGGCACTACCAGTCTAGGGGTGTGCTTTTCAGTCTTCTACTTGATGGCGACTACATTTCCAGCGGTCTACGGCACATGCTACGGAGAAAAGCCCGGTATAGTGAGTCCAGCCGGAGCTGCAAGGCTGTATCAGTATTCTGACTGCGCCCGTCACAAGGCGTCTCTGCACTACATTGCGATTTTTGTAGGAACAATGATCGGTGCAGCCTTGAGCTCTAGATCCTTGCATTTAAACGTAAGTTGCTCTCTTCTGGCGTGACATCTTGTTCTAGACTCACTCAGCAACACCTTCGCCGCATGCAGCGTGGTTGTGCTCCAGAGAGCAAGTTTCGGCCACTGATGTGGTTTGGCTGCTTCCCGACTTGTGGTATGCTGGTGTACGGCTGGTCTACCTGCAATGGATTACATTGGGTGAGCATTTGGACTTCTCCAGACCTACGCACCCAGCTGTCCAGCTCACTTGCTGTAGTCCCAACAGCTGCTGGCCGATCTGGGAGTCACCGTGTTCGCGTGCGGCCTTGCCGTATCAGTGGTTATCGTACAAGTGCGTCATCAATTTGCAGCCTTGCGCTTCGGTGTTCGAGATCATCTGCTCATTCACTTTTCAATCGCTCGCTCTCAGAGCTATCTTGCGGAGTGCTACAGCTTGCTCGCAGCCTCAGCGCTAAGCGCTTCTGTCCTGACACGCTCCCTGTTAGGCTTTGCAGCTCCGCTGCTCGGGGAGACCTTGTATCACCACCTCGGTCTCGGATGGGGAAACACGCTGCTCGCTGTCTTTGCTGGGCTTGTTGGCATACCTTTGCCCTTCATCATGCTACGCCACGGTCAAGCATTTCGCCTTGCCAGTAGATATGCTACCAAGTCAAGCGACATAGAAAGCGATCCTTGCGCGCAATCCTCGTAGAATCGCGTCGAAGAAATCTCGCCCAGGCCTCCGTCGCCCAAGGACGCGTTCACATGCTCACACCCGGGAAGCTTCGCGAGATTCGAAATACCGATATGATGAACTCGACAGCAGTAATGGTGGCCTTGGCTTGTCGCCTGCAGCTGAGTATGGAGAAATAAGGAACACGGGTCGGGTGGGAACGAAGCGCAGACTCGAGATGCAATGAAAGGCCAACGAAAAGAGCGACATGACGAGAATGATGGTGCGCGAACGCAAAGGCTAAAGTTGCTCAATTCGAGAAACGCCCTAGCGAGCGGCAGTGATTCTGAAAGAGTTGGGAGGACCGCCCGATTTGAGGTTGAGGTTGTTCTTGTTGCCGCCAAAGGATAGACCAGATCCCGTCCTCTGTCTTGGCGGAACACCGGCGAAGGAGACGGAGGAGTTCGACATGTCTGCGCTCTGGAGGCTGACGTCGCCCGTGCTCCTGGGATGGTTGAATGTGACGCTGTCCCGCAGCCCTGCACGCGCTGCGGTGTTCATCGGAGGACCCATTCTAGTAGTTGTGTTTGAGTGAGTCAAGCTGGCAGGGCCGGAAGCGACTCGAGGACTTCCGCTCGATCGTGGACCACCAATGACGGCATCAGCTAGACGGGGCAGAGAGCTGCGCTTGCCTTTTCGAGCTCGAATTGGTCCCACAGTGCTGTCTCTGGGACGTTTGTAAGGGCTCGAGCGCACCGCTCCTATCTCCGTAGTCTCTTGTGAAGGCACGCTGAGCTCGGCGAACGGAGCGCGCGAGGGACGTGGCAAGGCGTCAGGACGCGCAGGTACCGAAAAGGTACGAGCGCGGGGAATTGCACCCATCGTCGACGAA
The DNA here is from genome assembly GCA_900000165.1 of Ceraceosorus bombacis. Lineage (NCBI taxonomy): Eukaryota > Fungi > Basidiomycota > Exobasidiomycetes > Ceraceosorales > Ceraceosoraceae > Ceraceosorus > Ceraceosorus bombacis. The sequence continues at coordinate 159,857 of CCYA01000260.1, forward strand.
GAGGGGAAGGTCAAGCCCATTTGACGGGCAATATCTTGCTCGGCAGGGCTATCATTGAATGCAGTCGCGGCATTGGTCGCGGCTCTGCGCGCGAGAGCGTTGCGGTCGAAGATGCTTGCAGATATGCCACTGCTTGACATACCAGGCGGGCGCGGTGCAGCAGACGTCGTCCTACGAGGTACGACAGGGCCCATCAACGCTGTAAGCTCATCTTCCCATTCTGTTCCCGAGCTTACTGGGTCTTCTGGGCTTGAGGAGACCGCTGAAATTGGCTCTGCAGCGCTTGCTTGCGCAAGTGCGTGTGCCGCTGACGGGCTGCTGTTGCCGTCGGCGCTTGAGCCTGGTTGCGAATCCGTGCTGCTGCTGCCTGCGGCACTGAGAACCGAGTGTAGATGACGAGCATCATCGATGTATCCTTCTCCTGCTTCATCTGCCCATCTGAATGCTTTCTTCGCTTTCTCTGGTACGGCGATAGGGAGTGCGCTGCTTGGCCGGGATGCAGCTCGGTTGGGTCCCAAGAAGCTCTGTCTCCTCGAACCGGCAGCACTCGTGCGCCCCCTCTTGCGTGGCGAAGCTACCAGATGAGCTCTAGCAATGCTCGCCGCCGTTGGAGCAGTCAAAGATGCGCTAGCCGTGGATACTCTTGTTGCTTTCGACGGCGAGCCAGCGATTCGAGGCAATGCAAGCGATTGCCGGGCTCGGCGAGCAGGTCCTCGACCCGGCGAGCCAGATGGTACGGGACCAGAAATGGCGATGTTGGGAATTGAGCGGAGCCCTCCGTTACTAGGACGGTTGGATCGACGTTGAGGGCGCAGACCAGTGACGACCCTGCGCTTCTCAGGCGGCGCAGGGTGGGCGACAGGCGTAGTTGCGCCTACAAATGATTCAAAAGCTTGGTCGTTGACAGCGCTAACAGCCCGATGGGAAGCTGCAAGACGAGCGAGGAAGTCTTTGATGCTCTCTTCTTCATTGAGCTTGGCGTCATCGATGTTGGTAGAGCGGTATTGAAGCTCTCCAGCCGCCTCCTTGAGAACTGCTGTAGCTCGTGCTGCCGCAGCGACAGCGTGCGCAAAGTCTTGAGCAGTCACGTTCATATCCTGCTTGAGGGTCTCGTTGAGCCTTGTCTCGCGAGCGGTCTCTACTTCACGCAGCAAAGCGTCACCTTGAGCGCGAATGCGCAACGTGGCGTCATTGTCGAGCTTGTAATTGTGCGTAGCAGCGTGTACCACTCCTTTGTGCATCTGAACGCTATTCTCGAGTGTGCGAGCCGATTCGAGAGCAGTAGCATCGTTGGCCCTGGCTTCGACGCGGATGATGAGCGCGGTGAGCAAGGCTCGCTCAGCAGCAGCTTCAGCTGATCCGTCCTGCTCTTCGACTGGAAGCTGCGAGAGAGCGCTGCGCAGTGGTACCAAGCGCCGGGTCGCACTGTCGATCTGAGCAAGGTAGTGAGCCTTGTCGATGATCTGTCGCTTCACATTGTCTGTGCTGTCGCGCATACGTTTGCTAGCCTCGTCCAGCTCTCGCGCAACCTCTTCCCGCTTTCTTTTCTCGCTTTCCTTTTCCAGCACACCGCGCTCTTCAAGCTTTCGCTTGAGCTCCTTGTTTTCCTCTTGAAGCTCGTGGATGGCTTGCACGTATTGTGCAACGTGCCTGTCGACGTTGAGCATGTTTCGTGTGACCTTGGTCCTGATGTTCTTGGCTTGGTTGGCGTACTTTAGAGTGTTGTGTGTCTCGTCGTAATGAGCGCTAGAAGGCGAGACGCACACAATCATGACAGTCTTGCAATTACCTCCAAGGGAGAATTTCAGTAGTCTGGTGAGCTTGCTGTTTCTGTACGGGATGTGTGCTCGTCGAGAGCCAGCAGTCGCGCACAAGGCGCTGATGCAGTTGCCGAGAGCCAAGAGACTCTTGTTGATATTAGCACCTTCTTTCATGCGAGCGCCACTGTTGGCAGTCGCAGAGGCGCGCTCTGATCCAGCCAGGTCGATGATGCTCAGACTAGCGCTAGTTGTTTCTGTAGTCATGCCGGAAGCCCGGGGCCTCTGAGTGACGTTGACTTGCAGCACCGCATGCGAGCGAGAAGAAACTGCGTTTGCTTCTGTGGGACTCATCGTCCTGCGCTTGTTGCCCTCCACAATGGCTTCGAGAACGTCCTCTGGACTTTCAGGAGTCAACTCGGTGATGCCGACAACGCTGATCTTGTTGGCGCTATCCTCCCGCAGTGACAGTCCTCCTCCAGCAGCGGGTGTTGGCTCGGCAGAGAGAAGATCGCGGATGGTCTCGTTATAAATTTCGAGATAAGACAGACGAAGATCCACTTCGCTCTCTTCTCTGACATCGTTAATCCTGGCATACAGCTCCTTCATCGTCAGGAAGATCACGCCTGGATCTGTTTGACTGCCCGAGATCGTGTGTGTCTTACCGCATCCTGTAGCCTTTAGGGTGATACAGAGGCCGTGGGCTCAATGTGAGAAAGTGCCGAACTTTGCTTCAAACGCAACGGGTCGTGCACTCACCCCGTAGGCAAACACCGACGCATTGTAGCCATTGAGGATGCCATCCAGCAGGGGTTTCGTTGTGACCTGAAACACCTCCTCCTGTCCTACATGCTGGTCGAGCACACGATCAAACGCGTACCTCACATCTTTGTACTTCTTTGCTCCCACGCCGAACGAGTTCGAGTGCAATCTCGAGATGGGGTTAGTGTCGGGTGGATCGAAGATCAAGACCTTGTCGTCGACTGGCTGAATGATGGGACGCAAGAAGCGCGTGCGAGCTCCCGAGCTGGGACCAGCTTTGGCAGGTGAGCCTACTGATAGACCTCCATCACCTAGAAAAGGGGCTGGCTGATCCTCTGGTGCGAGTTGGGCAGCCTCTTTTGCGCTAAAGGGTCGGATGCGCACTGCGGGTACGGAAGGGAAGGGTCGTGGGTCAGCTTGTAGAAGCCATCCCTGGCACTGGGCCTTTGTATGCAACTTACCAGCCACAGAGATGGATGAGTCCGCCATGGTGCAGATCTACCCGGCGCCTACAAAGGCACTGATAGCGCCGTTCGTCAGAACTGCGACTTGCGTGCTTCTTGAGGGCCGTGAGTGCTCAAGACGTGCTGGCCGCTAGGCCCTTATGAACGCTCAATCACCGAAGTTCTAGCCAGGCAAGACAGCTCGTGTTGGGTAGCCGTCCGACCTCAGGCGATGAAATGAACAAGTGAGAGCCGATCGCTGAGCCCTCGGCTTGTTGTAGTCGCGCGGGCTTGCTACAGTGAAAGAGATGACGTTTCAGGCGAGCCTAGGACGTGATGTGGGATGAGACTCTCTGGAGGAGTCAGAGTCCTGAGTGAAGTGATGGATGCGTCGTTGGAATGAGTGGTGCCAATTTGTTATCAAAGCTTCTACAAGATCGACGCCTCTATAGACCGAGAGTCCAATAGCGAAGGTCTGACTATGGCGAGTTGATCGAATCGATGATGAGGCCTTGACATGCCGAGCTCCAAAAGGCAGCTAGCTAGCTTCGTCCAAGCTAGGAATCAACGGTGTCTGAGTTTGATGTTCCGTATGCATGCTATGCACCACACCACCCTTGCCAGGGGACTCGGCCCTTGTGGCAGCTATGCAGTAGGCGCTACCCAGAAGTCAAAGTAGAGGTTGAATCGAACGCCTTCGTGATCCGCTGCTGAGCTTGCGCCCTTCGTACAGCGCTGCTGCTGCTGCATATGGCGCTGTGTAGCGCAAGACGGCTGCATGCACGCATGCTGCTTGCGTGCTGCAGGCAGGCAACGAAGATGTGCCTGCCCCGCCGCGGACGTGACATCAACACCTGGTGGAGCTGTGAGTATTCGCGGCACGCGCGGCTTCACGTGACAGAGCTCAGTCATGAGTTCCCCTTTCACCCCACGTCCCAGCCTCTGTTGTAATCGTGCTAGAACCCTCAAACCTCCGATCTACCACAAGCTTGAATCTCGGACTAGACACTCAAACTCACGCCTGCTTACTCACGTGACTCGAGACCATGGGATCGGATTGATGATGCACCACCTGTACTCAAAGCGTCATCGAGGTTCCCGCGCACACAGAATCACTCATGCCCGTGTTCGGACCCTACCACAACTTGCGCGTACGAATATATTAATCATCCTCTGGCCTTCCAGCAGCTCTATTTCTCTCCCTTTCGAGTCTCTCCAACTGCCTCTCGTTTCCTTCCGACAAGCTTCTGAGCGTTCTCGCAATTGCTCCCAGATCAAGACGCCCGTGTCTGCCGGCTCCGCACCTGTTCGCTCGTGAGGTGCCTCGGATGCCACCTTTGGAGCGCTACCAGTCTGAGGTATATGTTCAGGTGAAGTATGAGAGCGCCGTGAAAAAATTTCTTGATCTTCTTGGCTGGTCTCCGACCGAACTGGATGCGAGGCGTCATTTCCGCTATCCGAGTCTTGATCATCCGCATCAGGATCAAGCTGCAGAAGAGTATCACAGGTAGCTCTCGTATTAATTGTCCTTCACACACTTTTCCTGCAAGCAAATGCAGCAGCCGTGTGGGACGCACCTTTCGCGCAAACAAATTTGCGAAGTGTCTACCTTCTACAGAAGTATCTATAGGTGAATCTAAGGCTCGGAGTTCATGAGACCGATCGATGATGGGCGACGGGCCATCACCCAATGAGAAGAGTTTCCTCTCGGTGCGCGACTGAGGCAGAACCTCTTCCATGTCCAGCTCATCCTCATCATCCTCCGTGCCAGCGTTAGTCATTGGCTGCTCCCCGCAGGCAGTTTCATGAACGTCTTCAGCAGCAGCAGCAGCAGAAGTTGCATTGTTCGCATGTGCAGCAGCAGAAGTTGCATTGTTCGCATGTCCAACTTCGGTTTGATCACGCCGCTCACTCTCCTCGACTTCGTCCTCTTGCGCGTTCTCTTCCTCATCGTCGAGCATCTCTGCGTCTAAAGCCAATCTCATCCAGCGCATAAATCTAGCCCTTGCATCCAGGACCACATTTCTCAGCCTCACTTTGTCCGTCTGTGAGAGCGCTCTGCCCGATCCGCTCTGTACCCTGATTCCTTCCAGATTTTCTGTCGCGCGCTGAAATCTGCCATGACTTGCGGTAGCAGTGGCTCTTGGATGTCGACCAGTCAGTGTGGAAGCGTGCCATTCCTCGCCCATTTCAAGGGTGTCGTCGGACGACTTGAACTCGTACAAGTCGCCAGAACACGGATAGTTGCGCGTACTGCGAGCCTGAGCCGACTTGTAGTCCAGGTCTTTGCCGTCGAGAAGCGCGACCCATTGAGCATCGAGCAGGGCGAACGTCCTGAGAACGTATGTAAATTGCATTGGTAGCGGCGTGCCGCCGATTGGTGGAGCCGCTGAGTGGTCTGCTTCATCGTGAACGTTCGGTGCGTCTCCCAGGTCCTCGTAGTCAAACGATGTGGGTGTATGCTCCTCCTCTCTCCTGTACGGCCGCAAGTCATATCCAACAACTCCCTCGACAAGCTCACTGGTAGCTCTGAGCAAGTAAGGGACTTTGAGCTCCTCTCTCCTCCTCGCACCTTCGTAGTGTTGCGGTATGAGCGCCAGCACGCTCAAGATGTTTTGCGCTTGATCCAGATACTGGTCCAGCGTGACGAACCTATTCTCTCCCCTCTTGGCGAACCTTCTTTGCCAACCTCGATGCAAGACGCCAAGTGAGTCTTCGAGCCAGTTCCTCAAACGCGCAGACTGCGTGGCTGTGAGACGCTGAGGAGGCTGAGACGCTGATTGAAGCGCGAGAGAGGAGGTCGATGGTCCCGCATCTGCTTCGACCACGCCAGGCTCGTAGAAGAATCCGGCCTGCGTGTCCATCGTGTGCGCCTTCGTGCATCAAAAGCGTCCAGGAACCCCGTGCTGGTGGATCGCACAAAGCCAATTTGACGCTCATGAACGAGGTGAATGCGAATTGATTGGCACGATGACGGCTGGGCGAGGAGGGGATGCGGAAATCGCAAATGGGTGAGCAGTCACAGTGCAATGAGGACGGGGCGCAGTCACAGCAGTCGCGAGTGTATGGGAGCAGCATGTGGAGGAGGCCCGCGCTCTACACGCGATCGTTTCTAATGAGCGGCGCCTGCGTGAGTGTGGCAGCGTTTTCATATGGCCTGGTGTGTCGATCTTTGTCCGTGCAGCAGCACGCGGCTGCTACTCAACTCACGACTGTCGACTCTTCTGGCTCTCGAACAAATCAATCGGTCTTGCTCATTCATTCGTGATTCGCCTTTCTGTCTGGAACAGGACTAATAATAAATTACCACTTTTACTACAACTGCGCGCGCTCTCTTCCATCCAGCCACTCAACAGACGAGCGCGCTGAATCGTCATCGCAATGGAGGTCAAACCATCCAACGTGGCTCCTCGCGGCAAGGATCCGGCAATTGGAGTGTACTACAAGCTTGCCCTCTTCTCCTTCTTCATCTTTGCCGCTCCTCTCACAGCCTACTACGTCTCCATCACTCACCTGTCCAAAGATAACACGACAATCGCGGGAGGCATAGCAGCGTTGGTGGTCAACATTGTCCTTGTTGCCTACATCGTCGTGGCTTTCTTGGAGGATCAAGGACCGGAACAGGCCACGCAGACCGACGCTAGGAGAGTCGATACATCCGCAGCTGCTGGCAAGCAGGAGTACAAAAAGGACAAGTAGTCAGTGGCAGCGGGTCTGCAAGTGTCTCATGGAAGCTGGATCGACACATGCCAAGTGGATGCGACTCATAGAGTGAGTGCAGTCTCATCTTTGGGCCTAGACACCACGCCCGCAACCTGATCCATCATTCCAGCACAAACTCGCTAACCTGACCACAGCAGACGGCAGCTCCATCCAGCATGACGCTTGGGCCCACCCAATCTCTGCCGCAGTCAACATGACCGCGATAACAAAAGTCTACAGCACCGCACAGTAACTTCTCAATTGCTACGACATTGCGTCCAGTGGCAACATCACATCGCATACCCTGCCAAGCTTTGCTCGCCAGCACGGAAAGAAGGCACAAACACACGCCGGTGTATTCCGTTGGTGGTCGCATGAGCGCCGAATATTAAAGTGCGCCTGGCGTCTTCCACGGAGACTCAAGGCCAACCCCTCGTCAGATCCACACAAACCAACAGCCGGAGGCGGCATCACTTCCTTGCCGTCGCAAGGCAATGCAATACATTGCAGATCAAGACTGCTCTATGCGTGTGTGCGCACTCGTTCCAGCAGTGCAGTAGCGTCAAGCATACGGTGCGCCAAGCGTCTTGCCGAGGGCCCTCATTTAGTCACCGTGCTCGCCTCCGACCTCGGTAGTGCTTGTGGTGCGACCTCTCCATCTCGTGCTATCTCGTCAAGATGATAGGGCGAGATTGAAACCTTGGCCTCTCTCTGATGGCACACATGCAGACAAATCTATTTGCTGCAGGATACATATCCCATCAATGGCTGACCATTGATGACGGCCAGCGCCAAGCTGCAGCAACACCCTCACACCGCACAGCCAGATCTTTGAGAAGAGCCATGGCATCACGACCTGTTGCTGATAGAGTATATGGCTGTGTTGTTGACCTCGCAACGCAGATCGAGCTTCTTGGCAGGTCCGACAATTGCATTAGAATGCGAGGCCAGCAAAAGTGAGGTCGCTCTACGATAGTTGGCTCACCGTTCCTTAGCTGGGTAGCATGCGAGCCGTGCCGAGCCAAGATTAGGTAACAGGGTGTCTGTCTGCTGTCTGCGGTCGGTTGCTACCGTAGATACCCATCGCCATCGCTGCGCCAAATAGATGGCTCGAAACGGCCAGTGATACCGATATACCGATATAGGAGTCGGATCAAAAGTAACTTTGAGCGGGAAGAAAAGGCCTTACGATTCATCCATCCAATGCTGTCGCACTGGGACTCACCATTGGCAGCGCCAAGTGCGACGAGTGCGAGCAGTCAAGGAAGCTTGGCAAGGTGGAAGTGGCCCCTTCGCGTAGACGAATTCAATAATCGGAGCCTCACGGCCACTATGGGCGACAAGCACGGACTTGTATCGTATCAAGGTGGGGGTTTGCACAATGCTGTGCGCACCAACCTCGCTTCTAGATTACCGTGCCTCCGTCGCACGCCGCGCAGTCGTGAGTGGCGTCGTAGTGACCAGTGTCAGCATCCGGGTGGCATACAGCAGATGCTGCTGTATACCCTGCAGCGTGCACTCGTCAGTCATGCCTCGCGACCAGCAAGCGCCTTGCGGATCTGCGTCAGCACCTCACGGGGACTTATCATCGTCAATCCGGTGCGACAATCTGTATCATGGACCCAGGCATGCCGTGGGACGGGGGCTCAAAGTCGCCTGGTCGTAGTGTGCTGAATGACTGCGGCCAGCAGTTTGCAAGTCGCGGTCGTTGTGCTTCAACGCGCTGCATTAGGCCAGGCCTTCGGCGCAGTCTGCGCAGAGCAGACGGTCCGTAAGCAGCGTAGCCTTCATATATATACACCTGACTTGTTCCTTGCTTCTTGATCAACTTGAGCCAACACTCAAGACTGACGGACCCCACTTTCGACCGTATTTTGCTACTGTGGCCCTGATCAGCGGCTCACGCTAACGCCCTTTCGCTCAACGCTAGCTCTAGCACGGTCTCCCGCTTAAATAAGACCGCTGTCACTTGGACGAACGGTCGACGTGTGCCTCGATCCCTACCACTGCCCCCAATCTCCACTCTCATCGCTTGCCGTGGTTGCATCAGACACCCGCCCTCGTCCGCTACTCGCTCAAACACGCTCCTTGAACCTTTACGATCTCATCAAGAATGCCTTGGAGTCCCCTTCATCGCGCATCTTTGCTCCTCTTGCTGTCATGTGCACTCACCACTTTTTCAGGAGTGCTCGGTGCCGGGAAGCATCAAGCGTGTCAAGAGAAGGGCGGCACTGATTTGGCTCAGTGTCCCAAAGGAACGGTCGTCGTACACAACTCGACCGAACTGACGGCCGCTCTGGCTGGTACAGCACCGGTGATTCTCATCTCTCAGCGCGACATCGAATCCAGCGGCTACGTCAACTTCGATGCCAAGTACGCGGTCAAGCGTTCCGTCACGCTGCTAGGAGAGTTGATCTGGACCGAAGAAGCGGGCAAAGCTGCGCGGTTCACTTGGCCCGTCATTCACGCTGCACCGACGGACGAGACGCCCGTCTTTAGTTTTGACGCCCAAGGCAAGACGATTGCCATTCACGACGTCGAAGTGTGGAATCAGAGGGACACGGAAGCTATCAATGCAACGCCCGTCAAGCGAGACCTTCCTACCGGGCAGTCTAACGCTAACGGTGCCCCGACTGGCGAACCAACTTCGACGCCCAACGCAAATGCTAATGCCACTCCAAATGCAGACGGCAAAACGGACGGCAAGACGAGCACAAACGCAAATGGCAATGCCACTCCCAACGCGGATGGCAAAACGGACGGCAAGACGAGCACGAACGCAGGTGGCAATGCCGGACTGAATGCGGACGGCAAGACTAATGCGAACGCTGGAGGCGATCCAAACGCTTCGAAAGCCATCACCGCTCCGAACACCGCTCCGAATACCAGTTCCAACGGCAACAAGCCCGCTCCGGGTGCTGCACTGACCGACAAGCCCGGCGAGAAGGGCGCCGCTCCATCCGCCAATGCCGATCTTCCTCATATTGGCCCGAGCTTCTTCGTTGCGCAGGGCACCAAGGTGTTGTTCTCCAACACCTGGGCCATAGCATGGAGGCACACCGTCAGGTGTGACGGCGAATGCTTCTGGCTTGCGGGACTGGTTGCTGGTTGGCAAGACACTCTTGTCGGTGAGTCGTGTGGCCCTGCCCTACGTACGCCCAGCCGCCTCGATTTGAGGCAAGTGAGAAACGCTGACTACAAGTTCACCTCGCGACGGCTCCAGGAAGCGGAAAGATGTTCATGTGGCAGCCTATGATCTCAGCCCGAAGGGCAGGCACCATCGCCGCATGGTCTGGAAACCGCGGAGGTGCTCTGGCCGTCAATCAAGCAATGATTGGCGGTGAAGGCGGCGCTGAGAGCGTCATCGGCAAAGGCACCGTTCCCGCAGCTAGGCCCTGGGACTCGATGGCAAGGACCGCATTCCTCGATAGCGAGTACATGGACGACTCCCTCGACCCCAAAATGTGGAACAGCAAAGGCGTCTCGACCAGTTTCGTCGTAGGCAAAACACAATTCTACCACTTGGGCATGTTTGGTGTTGGGTTCAACGAGACGCTCGTCGATTGGACCATGGATGGCACCAACTGGCTGCTTCAGAACAAGAAAGGCGGCATACTCTACTACCAGGACCGAGCTCGCTTTTTTGGCTCGGACTGGCCCAAGCAAGATCCGGTCGCCGACATTGGTGAGGAAGAATGGGCAGAGGTAGACGACAAATGCTACTGGCGCACGGTTCAGAATGTCAAGTATTGGGCAAACAAGAAGGCACCTTGGACTTGCCCAGCTTCGTCTAAGGGCGCTACGAGTGTCAAGCCTGCCGTGAAAGCGTCAAGTCCTACGAAGGCGAAGCGCAGCGTCAAGCCGCCAAAAGGGTCTTACATTCACACGACGAAACTCACGCAGTTGAGCAAAGGCACTCGTCCGCTCAAAGTCTTGCACAAGCACACACATCACCGTCGCAGTATTGAGGAACACAAGCCAGCTTTCCAGCGTCGTCGTGCTACGTCCCAAAGCACGCCTGCCTAGTCACCCGTATTCATAGCTTTTGCTTTTCTCAACCTGTGCAACTCACACTGTTCCTTCATGCGCCGACAACAAAGCCGCACTTTGCAGTGCAACGATCGAGACATTTGCACGCCCATGCATCTACTGCTACCGACGATGGCAAGCCTTGATGGACATCGTCTTTGCGTACCTGTGTAGCCTATTCACAAGCTGCTGGTGCTGGACGCTGGCAGCAGCAACCTGAATTCATACACAGCCTCCTCCAAAGCTACGTGATGCAGCGCAAATTGAGATTGTTGGGGGCCAAATTCTCTAGCATGGATTCCTCATAATGGGTTAGGTATGCCGATCCTGGAAGCCAATATACCTCCGCAAGCCTAGCTGGTATAATTGGAACGGCACGAGCAAGCCTCGGCACACCTGATCTCGCGCGAATATCGACATGGCGAGATTTTGGCCGCGATTGGGCCATATTTGGAATCGGTAACCATCCACCTGGTGCTTAGCCAGCAGAATTACATGCGGACCTTTGCCTCGCAAGGGTAGCCGCGCAAACCCCAGCAGACGTGAAAGTGCCAGGTTGAGGACCCACGGTGATGAGCTGCTGGTAGAGTCAGAGTCAATGAATCACGAATGTGAATGAGACAAGGCGAAGCTGAAATCATGCCTCGAGGCGCACAAATCGTACCCGGTGTTAGGGCCCACGACTTTGAGTTGGGAAGTAAGAAAGAGGTCGCCTGTTGTCAAGTCAAGTCACGATTCACCCTGATACACGAATCAAGTGAATGATGCAGTCTTGTTCTACGACTCAGGCCGCCCAGCAGTCGTGAGTCCCGTCTTGACGGACCAGCAGGGAGCACACCATATATGCTGCAAAGCAGCTACGCAGGAGATGGATCGATCTGACCTCGTCTTCGTCTGCCATACAGCGTGAGAGTAGCACGTGTACGGTACATGGCATGCACGATGACCTGCGTGAACGGGAGCCAGCCGCGACTCCTTGCTGCGCCAACGGCAAGGGGAGTTCCTGCATCAGCAGATGCATGAGCCTCGTTGCAGATTGTGGCGCACCTGTTTCTGCATGCACCCTTGCCTTGCTCTCCTTGCGGTGCCCCAACCATTCGATTGAGCTTAGGCCATGCAGCACTCATCAAAGAGTCAAGCATAGAGGTCGATGAAAAGGGATGTAATGATGATGATAAAGACATGGCTTGGTCATCATCGGTCTTTGCTCAAGTAAGGCACCTCAATGGGGCGCGGTGCAATCGGACAGAAATGTTCTTTATTATCCGGGAGCGATCGCGACCCGGAGAACGCTTGCCAGGAAGGGATCGATCGATCGATGTGATGCGCTGCATGGTGTCAGCTAGCAGACTAGAAGAGACCCGTACGCATTAATTGCTCTGGCAGTGGCAAGACGGAAGACTACGCAAATGAATGCAAAGAACGCATACGAGGGCTCAATTGAGTTTGCAAAGGGCACATTCTGGAGTCATCCACGAGGAGAGCATCACAAGGGTCTGTGCAAGGCAGCGCCCTTTTGTCGGATGGTCTTGATTTGTGTCGATTACGTGACTGAGACTCACACTTTAGCTTTGAAGGATGTCTTCCCACGCCTTGCGAAGAGCTAATCATGTGCGAGCGATGTGATTGTGATCGTCGAGGCAGTTTGTTAGCAGCAAAGCTAGGTCAAGGGACAGCTATAATGGTGTACGACACATCAGAAGAATGGGGCGGACGGGCGCGTGCCTGCATGGCGTGCGAGGGGGGTGCGCGTGAGTTGGCCCGTGCCTCTCTTCCATTTGTCTCTGGCGCAACGCCAAATTCCGTCAATTGAGCATGCAAGGAGCTTTTCCTTTCAATAATCAAGAGACGTTGGTCACGCACGAGTCGTGAGTCATCATTCAAGAGTGCGAGCACCATGATACATCATCAACCTCGCGCTCCATTGACTCCCTTACCCTTGCACTTTCCCGCTTTCTCGCAAAGGGGCAATTGTCGTTCGACTTTGAAGGAGCTCAAGGTGAGAAAATGCTCTCCGGGCAATGATTGGCATACGCTCGCCGTCTTTTCCTGATCTCATATGCGCAAAGGGCTATGTACCACTACCGCGCTAGGGTCCAGCTAGTTGGCCCACGCGGACCGCGCTGGCCGAGACAATTGTAGCGGGCCATTCAGCGACGATCGCATCTCGTGTCGAACAATGACGGTCTCCTCTGATCTTCAAAGGGCAATGGTACGCCCGCTCCGTCGAGACACAGTGCAGTCACAGCGTAAGATCCTTGCATACCCGGAGGCTGGCTGACGCAAGGTACCCTTGCATTGAGATCCCGCGGGGCTCTTTGTGGGCCTATATACACTCACGACTTCACGACGGGTCAAGTTGTCTCCCGGTGGAGCATCCTTGCAGTGTCGCCAATGACATGCGCAGTCACAAGTAGGATGCGGACAGCGGCCGGGGCAGATGGATTCACTACTACTATAGCTTTGATTGATTCCAACGGACGCTTTGATTGACTCACCACTGTTATGATGACTCACGCGCTCGTATAACGCTTTTGCAGATCGTTCCGGAGCTGACTTGCCAGAGTCAGATCTGAGTCATCGTTGCAACCGACCCGCGAAAGTGAGGTGAGATCGGGGTTTGTCTTGGACGCAAGAAGCGGGCGCTGCGTTGCTGTGCCCGCCGTCTCAGCATCATGCGAGCACAATCACCGCGGGCGAGCGCAAGGAGTCGTGTATCTCCAATCGTGAATGATCGCCAGCAATTGTGAATGACGGATCAGTGCACCGGACACCATCACCGATCCAAGACTATATAACCGTCGATCAAACGGCACGACATATGTTGTTCCATCCGAAACACCTCCTTGTCCCCCGCTCATTTCTTGCCTCCAGCAGCTGCACATCAGCGCCCCGGCCATTCACTTGATTGCGGTGTATCCAGACTTCGGAAAGCCTCCACACTTCACACATATTTACCGCGTAGCTGCCTGCTCGCGAGGCTGGCGGCCTACCGTACACCGTCGTCTTTCGGGGTTTGTGCCACCACACGCCCTACCGGAGTGTCACCGCTATGAAGATCCTCTTCATCTGCACTGCTCACAACTCGCTGTCTCAGCGTCTCGCGCTGGCACTGCAAGAACGCGGCCATGCCGTCACGGTGGAGATGGCACTTTCATCAGAGCTCATGATCGAGGCTGCTGAAATGGCTCAACCGGACCTCATCCTTTGCCCTTTCCTCACCAAGCGAGTGCCGGCACAAGTATACAGCAAGTGGCTCACACTTATTGTTCATCCGGTGAGTGGTCGTCTTGAGGATAGCCGTGCTCCTCGGCGCGTGGGGTCTTATAAGTTGGGAACCACGAATGCGTGCACGGATAAGCTGAACGTTCCTCTTGCATCAATTTCCTCAGGGCGCCCCTGGGGACGCTGGACCTTCCGCCATTGACCTCGCTCTGTTCGGAGATACTGGCGAGCTCGACAATTGGCATGAACAGCTGGCACTCATCGACTATCGACATGCTGCCCCAGATGCTCGACCAAGAAGACGTTCCCACTGGGCGATCACCGTCTTGCAAGCCATCGAAGCTCTAGATGCGGGTCCGATTGGTGAGTGCGCTCTCGACGCTAGAGGCGCGCCCAAATTGGTCATTGACGAGCAAGACACCTTTTAGTCGCCTTTGAACAGTTTGAGATGAATGAAGAAGCCGCCTCGATGACCAAAAGCGATTTGTACCGCGGACCCATCTCTCAAGCCGCCGTGCGAGCAGTCTTCGCAGCCATTGAACGCCTGGAGACACATTGCACAGCCAGGCCCTTTGGCGTCGACCTTCCATTGCAGCTATCGGCGGAGGCGAGAAGCGGCTGCGTCTCTAGGCAACAACCTTTTCTAGGAGGGCCCACTCACGAACGGCCCTTGTTCAAAGCTTCGGCACGCGATTTCGTCAAGCTGCCAGCATCATCGACCCACAAGCTTCGAGCAGAGGTACTCGTCCAGCGCATCAACAGCGCCGATTCTCAACCGGGTGTGCAGTCGGCTCTGCTTGGGCCTTCGATGTTTTTGTACGGTGCGCACCTCCAGTCATCGCCCCTTCCTGAGAACGTTGCCCATCGAGCGGCACAATCGAAGACGGGCACCATTCTCGCCACTCGTGCCGGCGCAGTCCTGATGGATTGCGGAGCAGACTTTCCGCTTTGGATCACACACCTGCGAAGGCCAAAGGCGAAGGTAGACAAGCATCTGCATCCCAAGCTCCCATCGGTGCAAGCCATCGAGTCTGACGCAGCGCTGGCACAAAAGCTCGAGCTGGCCGCTGTGCCTGAGTGGCCTGCGCCTGCCGACCACGAAGCTTGGGCTTTTCAGCCTGGAACATGGCAGCAAGTCTGGGTCGACATTGAAAACGCCGGCCAGAGTACAAGAATTGCCTACGTCTACTTCGAGTTCTACAACGGCGCTACCGCCACTGGTCAGTGCCACGAGCTCGCAGCTGCACTGGAATGGACGTTGAGTCGAGAGCCCAAGGTGCATGCGGTGGTGCTGATGGGTGGCGCGGGATACTTTTCCAATGGTATCGCTCTCAACGTAATCGAGGGATCCGAAGACCCCGCTGCTGAATCCTGGGCCAATATCAATGCCATCGATGACGTGGTGGAGAAGATTTTGGCGCCTTCGGGCGTCCTCACCATTTCGGCGCTGCGGGGAAACGCAGCAGCCGGAGGTCTGGCGCTGGGTACGGCTGCAGACATCTGCATTGCTTCTGCGGGCGCCACCTTCAACCCTCATTATCGCGGCCTAGGTCTTTACGGCTCCGAGTGGCACACATACAGCTGGCCCGCTCGATGTGGCACCCAAAAGGCCCGCGAGCTGACCCGCTCGATGATGCCGATGAGCGCAAAGCAGGCTTTGCAATGCGGTCTAGTCGACCACGTTGTTGGAAGCGGTCACGAGGGACCCAAAGAGCTCGAGACGCTCATCAAGAACTTTGTCGAGGCGATTGTCACGGCAAGAGCGGAGCAAATTTCTCCCGCCTATCCCTCCTTGCTGGTTTGCGGTGCGCCCTGGACCAAACAGATGGGCATCGATTCGGGCTTTGAATGCAAAGCCGAGCCAGACCAGACTGAAGGCAGTCATGCGAGAAGCATGCTGCAGCGCAAGCAATGCTATTTGGCACTGCTGTTTGCCAGCCGCAAAGCTGCCACTGACCCCATGCCAAACATTCCAGATGGGTTTGCGACTTTCAGAAAGTCAGAGTTGGACCAAATGCGTTTGGACTTTTTCCATCCTGTCCGCTCGCACCGCTACCACTCCCGTCGCTTGGCGTTCGTTCGCAAATTAGTGCCCAAATCCACGCCGACGCGATTTGCTTTGCACCGTCGGGTCGCGGATGGAGACTGGAGTGCAGCCGAGCAAGGCGGTCATCTGGCTCTCGACGAAGAGGAGCAAGACGCTTTCGATAGCCTGGGAGATGTTCCTGACGACGTCGCGGTTGCGAGGATGCCGACGCCCACAGTCAGAGTTCTGTCGGACCTGTCACGCAGCACAAGTGCAAGCTCCAACATGACTGCAGACACCGCATCGACGTCTTTGGGTCAAGTCGCCGCATTCGCGTCGAGGAGTTCGAGCGGCGACTGCTCCACTCCTGCCACCTCGACGCACTCGTCTCCAAAGCTGGAACGCGACCAAAAAGAGCTCGGCTGCTCTTCGGTCTTGCAAGAACGTGAGCGAGACGACGCAAGCACTGCCATCACGTCGTTCTTGAGCGTGGCGCCATCTCCGCCCACGCACCATCGACGTGCTACTTCTCCGAGCATCTCATTCGACGATACCGCTGCGCCTGCTACTGAACGCAAGAGCTGCCCCCCGCGACCGCGTCAGAATGCTGCAGCTGACGCCTCCAAGGCGAAGAGAACCAGCACGGGCGCGCGAAGGCTCAGCGCCTCCAACTTTGCTTCGCCATTTCTACGCAAGACACCATCGGTCGATGTCGCTGTGGGCAATGAGGCGCCTGCGCAAGACGTCGACATCAAACATGTTGGCACGCAGGCTCCTCTCTCTCCGCGCTCCAAAGGAGCAGTCTCGCGCTTGTGGTCGAGCATTGGTCGTTCCGGCGGTTCTCGAGCCAACGGCGTCAATCGGGCGAGCGTTCTGAGCGGCAAGACGACGCTAGACACCGTCCCAGCCACACCGCGCGGCAGCGTGAATGTGGAAGACCGCAAATCGATGCCGACTGGGTTGGGTCTAGCCGCGCCTCCTCCTGCGATGATCAACTCTTCGATGCGTCGAGCTTCGAATCGATCCCTTCTATCTGCGATCCGCATCGACGAAGCGGCAGACATGAAGCCTTCGGATTATGCTTCGATCGGTGGGAGGAAGAAGAACACGACGGAGCACGGTGCTGCTTGTCTCTATCCTTGCTACTACGAATCGGAAGATGCTATGCGAAAGACGGCCAAAGCCTGAGATGATGTCTCACGCTCGACAGGAAGGGTCGTCCATTGCCCGCAGCAGGCACCAGCATCCACAAAAGCATTTTCGGTAACTCGGGTCCACATCGTTTCATGTTGTATCTGTGCTACATCCGGCTCCTAGCTTGCTCTCCTTTGGTCTCTCGTTCCAAGCTTTCTCCGGTCATCGGCTTCAGGCCCCGTTCATCGCAAGCCTCTGCGCTTTCTCACACGCTCTTTGGTACCGCCCTTACGTTGCTCAAGTCTGAGACTCCTTGTCTCGTCTCGTCTCGTCTCGTCTCGTCTCGTCTC